>JAVIWC010005249.1:0-560891 GCA_031894815.1 Creontiades dilutus | reverse complement strand
ATGCTGAAGAAGCAAAATGCTCCTCCATGAGTCGCATTAATGACTTGAAATCGGCCAATTCAATTGTTGTCGGCACACAGAGGCTTTCCAATAATTTGAAAGTGGCCTCACTCAACGAAGTCAACAGAGTGGCTTTCCTCATCACGTCATTATCTTCAATTACGTTATCGCGAATAAATGTCTGCATAAGCTGCGTCCGGAAAACCCGGAAATCATTATTAGAATGATCAAAATATAAACGGGTCGATGGATGATTCATTACGTCTGTTATCCGAAACACGTGTTTCACGAAATCCCGGCAAAATGCCCGAAACAATAACACAACGTAAAAACAACTTGCACTCGCGGATTGTTTTTAATAATCGTCGCCAATATTATACTTTTGTCTCACTTGAGACGTAAAAACTAATAAGTTATTAGTTAAAGTATTTAAAGAAAGGTACACTTGTACGAAAAAAACGAATCTGTATATTTTTATCAATCTTATCAACAACAGAGAAAAACTTCCGCTTCAGCTTTATAATTTAACTACCTTGATATACAACATCTCTCCCCACTTAAAATAATACAACTCACTTCGGTAATATGCAATAAAATAATATAAAGTAAAAACTTCATTCAGTCTTCCACAGTTCCCATGAGCTTATTGAAACCTCAGAGGTGGCTTCCTTACTCTCCAAGGAATCCTTCGCTTTGGGGTTCCATCTGGTGCTGTAGATTGCCACTTTGGTAGAGGATCCAGTGATGAGAAACCATGGAAAGGAGGAGAGTTGGGTGTTGAAACTTCTGGAGGTGTTTTTGGTAGTGGTATGTCTGGTGGCCCAGGGGATTTGAGCTTCGGAGTTTTTGCTATCTCCTCAGATGGCTTAGGTTCCACTGGTTCACTGTGTGGTAAGAGCTGGTCAACATGGCGTGTCCATTTCTTTAGTTGTAAAGATCTGTTGGACAATTTCATCGGTAGGAGGTCTCGTAGCGTATGGGACTTGCGATACACTCCCTTTCGGGGTATCGTTCCACGACTTTGTCACCGAACACTTTGATGAGAGAAGTGCTCCAGACACAGCGTATATCAGCGATAGATTTATTGGGATGTTAGCTATCGTACGATGGTCGAATTCGGTGACACCGTCCGCCGTCACTCGGATGCCAGCTGCCTCAAATAGGTTAACGTGCTCACTCGTAAGCACTGAAGCTGGTGACCAACCCAGTAGATTTCGGGAGGGTACTCCGTCATATTCCACAGGTCTGAGACCTTCGGGAATGTTCCAGTAGACGGGGCCGTGGGCGGGATCCAACTGTGTACGACGCAGGTCTGCGATTATCTTGAGTATAGCGATAATCGGCGCAGGTGTCGTTTCGTAGAGGACATGGGTCATTGCGTCTACTCTACCAAAATGTCCAGATAGACCATCAATTAGATCAGGGAGTGGGAAGGCCGCAACCTCCATCTTCCACTGACGTTGTGAAAAGTCATCTATATCACCTAATCCTGCGATGTACAGGAGAATGTCTTCGGGTAACACCATCTCGAAGTCGCCCAGATATGAGCATAACTCTTGGTATTCCACTTGATATCTACCACGTGATGTGTAGATCTGAAGAATCCTCCTCCAGAGGGCTACTAGTGAATAGTAGTAGAAAGCGGAGAATGGAAGGTACTTCCGCAGACCTCGGTCTGCTTGAATCTGCGCGTTGTATGAAGATTCTACTACCGTCACAAACTGAGACAAGTCGACCTGGAAAGTTCGGTTAGCGGTCGAGCGTACATAGCCTTTTACACCATCAATTGCGAGAAGGTCGCTGTTCAAGGGGTCATCTCTGTCGGGTGAAGGTTTCGTAGAGAGAGCCTTGGGTGTGAAGTTCGGTGTGTCAGACTTTGGATGTTTCTTAGGTCGTACGTTCTTGGGATTACTTGTGGATGCGGCCGCAGCCTCAAGAAGATTAGTCGTGGTTCCCGTCTCTTCCGAGCCCGCAGGCTTTTCTGATCGGGGAGGACCAACCTCTCGTTTATCCTTGTAACCTCGTACGAATTTATCGTCTCTGGCCATGTTGGATTTGAAAAATTTTCGGCACTGCCTAAAACCAAAACTGTGAGATTTCATACCTGAATTTCAAGTCCGAACTTACAATTAGCGGCTAACCCACGCAAGCGAGCAGACCATGAACGGGCCGATTCCTCTGGTTGCTTCCTGGCCGAATAAAATAAATGTCTCGCTGCGAAATAAGATGCTGAAGAAGCAAAATGCTCCTCCATGAGTCGCATTAATGACTTGAAATCGGCCAATTCAATTGTTGTCGGCACACAGAGGCTTTCCAATAATTTGAAAGTGGCCTCACTCAACGAAGTCAACAGAGTGGCTTTCCTCATCACGTCATTATCTTCAATTACGTTATCGCGAATAAATGTCTGCATAAGCTGCGTCCGGAAAACCCGGAAATCATTATTAGAATGATCAAAATATAAACGGGTCGATGGATGATTCATTACGTCTGTTATCCGAAACACGTGTTTCACGAAATCCCGGCAAAATGCCCGAAACAATAACACAACGTAAAAACAACTTGCACTCGCGGATTGTTTTTAATAATCGTCGCCAATATTATACTTTTGTCTCACTTGAGACGTAAAAACTAATAAGTTATTAGTTAAAGTATTTAACCCTCCGTCAGGCGCACTGCTGAACGTAACAAAATCAGGCGCACCCGGCCTGAGAGGCCACCCTCATATTTTAGCCTCCCCCTCCCCCTCTAATCAATTTTACTTCAAAATTCCGGAAGGTTAGCCTTTACTATGATCTAAGGAAAAAAATATACCAAACTAAACGGAAAAGAACGAGTTTAATGAACGGAATGATCCTTAAACTAAAACAATTAAAATTGCTAATTTGACACAAAATAATTTTCAAAATGAGACAAACCAAGTACCTATAAAATAAAAATTTAAAAAAACTGGAAAGAAAGTCAGTGCAGAGTCTCTTCTGATGTGGGACCATCATTCTTCACAGCAATCGTGGGCAGAAACCGATGCTGAGCTTTCAAAATCAGCAGCTGAATAACAGGTCTGGCACAGCGGATTTACGTGGCTCAGGCAGATTGGTTTATGACAATTTCGACATTCGTAATTTGTCATCCTTCTAAATCCGGTTTCAGCCATGCATATCCCACACTTCCGTCTTTTGGGGGTTTGGGAGGGAGACTGTTCACATTCTTCTTGGGGTAAAAACCTTTTCAAGCGGATTTGCAGCTGAGCCGGCATTCCACTTGTATTTAGACTTCGCCGGGCTAGATGTCCAATCATAAGTTGATGAGACAAAGTTTTGAGGAAGATTCTTCTTTTTAGTGGTTCCAGGCCATTACCAATCGAAATCACTTGGGAATTTATGCCGGCAACGTTCAGACAGGAAAAAAATATTACCATAGGCCAGCGTCTTGTGTTCCGGCTCACACTGAAAGTAGCACACATTTTATCAACTGTGTCAACTCCGCCTTTGGTGTTATTGTAAAAAGTGATCACCTCTGGCTTCTGCTGCGCTCCAGTAGATTCATCAATGGCATCAGTTTCACGGAGTGATGAGACGAGAATCACAGTTTTCCCCTTCCTTGGTACGTATGAAACCAAACTGTTACCATTATTGAAGCCGAACAAGCTGCTGTATTGAGCCCTCCCTCTGGTATTGACAAAACTGGGTGGTAACTGCCTTTTATTTTTTCTGATTGTGCCAACATAGGACAGCTTCTTTTTTTCAAATCATTAACGAGATCGATGTCCGTAAACCAATTATCAGCAGTTATATTGCGCCCTGTCTCAAAAAGAGGCTCAGCCATTCTTTTCACCACATCACTTGGCTTGTTGCTGACACGAAATGGCCCCTCAGGCTGTTTTCCTGCATAAATTTCCATGTTGTAGGTGTACATCATTCTGGCATCAACAAGGGCAATTTTTTTTACACCATACTTGTTAGGTTTTGAGGGTATATATTGCCTGAATGGACACCTCCCACGGAATCCTGGCAACATCTCATCAATTGTGACATTTTCTCCAGGTATGTAGTTCTTTTGGCAGTTGAGAACAAAACTCTCGAACAGTTCACGGATTGGGCAAAGTCGATCATATTCTTTTCGTTGTGCTCGGCTCGTACGATCGTCAAAACGAAAACAACGCATGAGGAACTTGAACCGTTTTATGCTCATCACCAAGCCAAATTTTTCAACCCCATCTCCTTCTGTTCCCCATAGCTCCTCCAGACTCTGACGATTCCCTCTGTAAGCTCCAGCCAGGTACAACAAACCAATGAATGCCTTGATTTCAATTACATCTGTTTCCTTGGCATCCCTCTCTCTAGAAAATTTGGCTTTGACTGAGTCGATGTATTGGTTGGTGTATTTGGCAATTAGTTCCAACATTTCTGTAGTGAACAAACATTCCCAACATTGCAATGCGGTTCTAGCATTTCTAGCATCTCCTTTTACACCTGGAAGGTGTGTAATGATGTTGTGACGTTGTGCCCTACGATTAGCAGCCAGAGATGGCTTCTTGGTCCACTTTGTAAGTTTATCTTTTCCAAGAACAACATTATTATGTGAGTCCTCTTCTTCTTCCTCCTCCTCAACTGTCTCATCATCTTCCTGTTCAGTTGCTGAGTCCTCTTCACGTTCTTCTACTTCGTCCTCAGAAGCAATGTCACTTTCTTCGCCCAAATCCTCGACCAAAGCCGGATCATCGGCAGCATCACCCTCGAGGAGGCTTCTTATTTCCGCAACATCATTGGGGTTGGATAAATCATATGCCTTTCTGGCCATTTCAGGAGGAAATCTGGGAAAAATACAGGAAAACAGAAGTTAGTTATTAATATAACATAATCAGGCGCACTCGGCCTGAAAGGCCAGGGTCAGAATAGCACTTATTTCTCGAAATATCAACAAACTTTCAAAGATTATTTTGAGTAAAATGAACGATTGCAATAAAAATATCTTGAAAAACTCACCTTCGAAGTTTAAAACGCAATCGGGCGCAGGCAGCCTCACAAGCCAGGGCAGGTCTAACAGATCTGGGTGAAGGTTGACGGCAGACTGAAGAGTAGCGTCCTAGGCCCCACCACGAGTCAGGAAACTAAAGGGAGGGGGGCCCCGCCCAGGCGCCATGGAAAGAAAAGGCGCCAAACAAAGTGTTTTGCTGGCCTCTCAGGCCAGCTGCGCCCGACGGAGGGTTAAAGAAAGGTACACTTGTACGAAAAAAACGAATCTGTATATTTTTATCAATCTTATCAACAACAGAGAAAAACTTCCGCTTCAGCTTTATAATTTAACTACCTTGATATACAACAGTGAGAAACCCTCGAAAGAGACCAAACTCGCACAAAATATGTTCTTAATTTTCTGAGACGTAGACATTTGATTTTTTTTTATAGTAAACTCTTTTTCGGGATTTATGTTCAACTTAGAGTAATAATTTGATTCTGTAGACATGTATTTAAGATCTGTCAACCGCAAATCCGAACCTTGAGTTATTTCGGCAGCGATAGCTCAATTTTGATCAAAATCGTATTTCGAGGATCAACCAAAAATTATACGCCTCGCGTAGATACTCAATTAGAGCAATTTTAGTGGACGCGTGATTGCCGATTGTTGACGATTTTAATTGGGACTAAATGATTGAGCGATATAGGATAAATTAACGAAACCATGAATTTTCACATGGTTACATCCAAGCTACCATCCAGCCCCAAAATTCAGAAAACCATTATTCTTCTACTTTTGAAAAAGATTAATATCGAAATATCAAAATTATTCTGTCTTCTGTTTGTAAAATTCCTATAAATTTAATTACTTTATAGTTCAGTAGAACAATTATAATCACGTGCATATCTTCTTTACCTCATTGTTTCAGTTCTTCCTTATTAGAGATATCTCAACGTTGTATTTTAAAAGATGATCCACAAAAATAACAAAAGTGAAAGATTCAGGCATTTGGTAATCAGCAGCAGCGCGAAGGAGAGGATTTCTTGTCAGTATGATTAGCTAATCCTACCTACTTGGGCTATTAAAATGGCTTTTATTCACAGTTGTCAATATAAAGCAACATTCTTGTTCTAAACCTTTTGTTTTCCTACTGCAAACAACCAAACTTCATATTTTCAATTAGTTTCTTTTTCGTCTTAATCAAGATTTATTTTTTCCCCCTTTTTTGTGCTGAACAAGGCGCACAAATATTGGGAAATATAAGAGTTATCATACAATGGAAAAGGGGGGTTAATATAACTAGGTTGGAAAGAGTTCAATTGAAAGATCGTTCACGAGAGTGCAGTGGTGTACCCACTTGTCACTGATTCCATAATATTAACGTCTTCGGTCAACATACAAGCTGATGTGTGGATCTAAGATGTGACGCCACCATTGTGCTGTGGGTAACAAGTTAATATTTGGTTTCTCGTCAAAACTATTTCACTGATCACATCAGTTTAGATCACAAATAATCTGATAAAAATCAACTAATGCAAACGCTCGTTGAACATTTTAAAAACATCTTCATTTTATTTTGATTCGTACATTATATATCGTTATTATATATCAGTTTTTAAAGGCGTCTGGTAAATGTAAAATGATTTATTCTTTCAACTCAACTCCATTTTTTCACATGCTTTCTTACATTCTACAGGTAAACTAATTCACAATTCATGGTAATTGCCCATTCTTGACTAAGTAAATAGTTAGATTCTTGAAATTGGGGAGAATATTCCAATCAGGAATTTATGTAGATTCTATCATTAGGATAATTTGAGGAAAAATCACTATGTCATTGCATGACTAAACCTACATTTTATGTGCCACAATCAATTTCGCTTCTCATTGTTGTTCCTTCTATGTGGTGTTCCCGTTTTGGTGACATCAAATGTGTACTTTTTTACAAATATGATTATTTATAAATTGAACGTTTTGAGGACCAGTGATCATAGAACTAGCTCTACTTATTATTATGTAGTTAATATTATTTATTATGTTTGTTTTTTAGATTTGCCCGAATCAATACTGTCAAAAGTGTACATATTCTCACATAAGTTTTTTAAATTATTTGTTTTGTTGAAATGGTTTAGTTTGACTGAAAATTTACGTTTTATGTTGTAATCAAGTAAGCATTTATTGCTCTTATCTCGAAAATTGTTTTGACATTGTTTATAGTTTTCCAAGTTGTTCCTCTAGGAAAATGAAGTTGGGGTGCCATTCAAGGGAGCTAAAAGTAGGGACTGAATGTACCAAAATCATGTTGAACTGAATTCCGTCACTGATCCTCCATTATAACTTTCCCCTGGCAAGTTATTTTGTTGATGAGATTATCGTATTTGTTATCACCAGTTTATGAATGACTTCTGATCTTCAAATCTTCTCATACAGATGGATACTCAATTGCTGGATGGGTTCACACGTTGAAATGTACGGCAGTTACCGTTTCACACGTGGAGGATATGAAATGAGCTAGGAATAGTAAAAGTCGTTTTGTAGGTGTCTCTTTTACACCCGGGCTCACAATACTAACATGTTTAGACAGCAGCACTCAACGTTCAGGCGACACTACAACTTATAATTTCTTATAGATCTTATACTTTCTGTATAGATTGGTAGTCTGGAGACGAGAATCTCAAAAATAAAAAACATCCTACATCAATCCTTATACTAATCTATAGATCAGTTGGACACATGGATTGACATCTGTGTTAGAACTAGTACTTCTACGTTGTGATGTAAAAACCTGAATTATGATGTTAAAATGTGTTAGCCTGCAAAACAAATATCGTTCAACAGCAAACCAAATAAAATTCCAATTTGAATAGCTTTATAACAAGCCAACGGGGAACCTAACGCCTGGCCCTTAACCAAATAAGAGTAGAGATTGAGCCCTGGATTAGTAGTTTGGCGA
This sequence comes from Creontiades dilutus, assembly GCA_031894815.1. NCBI lineage: Eukaryota > Metazoa > Arthropoda > Insecta > Hemiptera > Miridae > Creontiades > Creontiades dilutus. The sequence continues at coordinate 552,979 of JAVIWC010005249.1, read as the reverse complement.
AAAATTGGCGGCACTGGCGCCTACTATTTTGATATAAATTTACTTGAACATTCAAAGCTCAGCCGTCAGAGCGTTTGTTTTTCAAACCGCGTAGTTTCATCCTCCCTCATTTGGGCTTTGTGCAAAAAGTTAGTTGTTGTCTTTACGCCATGAGAACACCCCCCAAAATTAAGTTAGCTACCACTTCATTACTATTATTCTGGCAGTTCGAGTTATATAATAGTTGCTGATGCTCTAGATACAATATACATAACTGATACAATTTTGACTCGTGGCAGAGGAGTGTGACATGATTAAAGCGTGGCAGCCTTCTAGCTAATTGAATTGCCTATTCGTACAAGTGAGAGCCAGTGTTACAAGATAGAAGAAAATAGAAACCCCATGAGGCCCCCCTCATTTTTATCGCAGGCATTCTTAATAAGCGATTATGGTAATCCCTGGTTTTGGTATCTGTCCGTCTCTGCAATTAATCTCATGTAGGAGAAAGTTGTATAACCCTGTTAACCGGCTTCAGCACCTTTGTTGATTAACTTCTTCACTATCAAGTGCCATTAAGAGAGTGACTTCTCATGACGCAACCAACAAAAATATAGGTATCAGCAGTCATCTCTAGCTCCTTTCGCTTCAAAAATGTAATTTATATCAAAAAGTCAAGAGTTGGTGATCTTTGTCTCTGTAATTATATCCGTATATTGTCATAATAGAATTATGTGTTTGCAAAAGACAGAAAAAGTCAGTGAATCTCCGAATTTTCAGATGTGATTCTAAATTGTAATATATACGTAAATCTGTTTATACGATAAATGTCTAACTATATATTGTTTTTAAGTTGTTGTGTAATAATAAATTAATGTTTTTTTTCTAAGAACAAAAAGTTCTGCAAACAAACTAATTTAAAAAGAAAAGATTGATTACAATTAAAAAACATGCATTTGATTTGTATCCTCTTCATCCATCACAGAGAGTTATTAATGTTTTCACTGAGTAAGTACAGATCATGGTGGCATTGGATACTCTTCATCTTGTCTACGTATGGCCCGACTTCGTCCATTCAATGTTGAGATTTTCCTAAGAGATTGAAAGCTGTGGAAAAGAGTTCGTAAATCCCTGTAAAATGGAGGATTTTCCTAGGGAATAAAAAGGTGAGAAAAAAGCTGTTCGTAAGTGGTCGCAAATCAGCTGTTGAATCGCTCCTAGAAGTTTGGGCCGTGTCAATTGTAGGCACCCTGTAGGTATGATTATTATAGTGGTTTTTACTTGTGTATAATAAATTAATGTTTTTTTTTTCTAAGTACAAAAAGTTCTGTACTTCATATCAGAGTTATTAATGTTTTCATACTTATTATGTTCATTTTATCCCTCAGTAATGGACCTAGGAAAAAATTTTCAACTCCCCTTAAAATTTGTTTTTTTTCGTTTTAAAAGGTATAATATCTGAAAATCAATTTTATAAAAATCCGTCCATTTGCCGTCCGTAGCTTTTTTCCAAAACTACTGAACCAAAGTTAACGAAATCGACCAACGTTGAATTTCAATTGATCTACTCGTGGATTTCTGCATCGTGTCCATGTACAGTTTGTTGCACCGGTGTAGGTATTGACATACACCTGCCTTGGGAAATATAAGATGTGTTTCACGTAAATCTATTTAATGATCCTAATCACCTTGGAAAGCTAGAAAATTTCGTTCTCAACAATCAAAATGTCCACTCCCATTACTTTTTAGGCCATTTGAGAACTTGTTTCGTGTTGTGTGGGCAGGGTAAAAACGCTTCCTGAAATTTCATTTGCGCCTCTGCTACGTACTGTGTTTGTTCAGAGATTGGAGGTCAGATGTCAAATACCTGGGCCTCCAATAAATTAGCACCTCTCTTGGACAACGCACATTTCCTCACAGACAAAAAGCTATCAACAGTATTAATTTCACAATTTGTTTCCTCAGGGATATAGTGGCTTTAACCTAGCAAACAACCATGCAGCATCTCTGATAGTAGTGTAGAGAGGAAAGTGGAATGAAAAAGATATACCACCCTTCTCAGAATTGTATTACTGCGTTGCTTACTTAAGGGAATTACAAGCAGGCTCGACAAAGGAAGAATGTCGAACTGCCCGAAGGAGGAAGTACGTGCCACAATGTTAGAACTACTTTCTCTCTACGTAGAAAATAATTTTGTCAATAACATACAAAAACCAGGCCTAAGGAAGTTCCTGCATCAAATGCCTTATCAAGATTTTTCGACAGCAAAGATTCATTATCAAACCCTCCTAAAAATAAACCACGTCTGGCAGAGGAACATGACTTCAGAATCAGTACCGACCATTGTTAAAATTTGATTTATTGAAAATTATTGAAACGATTACAATTCATTTGTTAATCAGTGGTTTTGTTTTCCTAATTTTGCAAGGATTACAAGCGTTTATAAAACTATCCAATGAACCACCCCCAAGAAAGAAGTTCTGCTCTTAGCAACTAGGACTAGTGATTACTTCAGTCCTACCCAATCAACACGGTATGACTTTAAACATACAGTTCTCTTTACTGTTTTCTCATACTTTATGAGAAACTACTCCCGAAAAATACACCTACCCACCAAGCGACACAGTTGGTGAATAAATCCTATTTAACGCTTTACGTCGCTAGCTGATCCAAGTTGTCGTTGGAAATCTTGAAATTTATTTGATAGCCAACGGTCAGAGGCCATCAAGATTACAAAAAACGAGGCGGTTACCCAGGTTATTGTTCCAAAGCTAACAACCCCAGCCCGTTTTGCCATCCGCACAATTGGAACGCTGAAATATGAGGTCATTCTACTTATCTAGGTTCAACCACACTCGTAGGTCAATCGGTCCCATGAATCAATCGTTATGGGCGATTATGTAACATATGATGATGAGAATTAAGTTGCCTAAAATCTTATGTCAAGTCATACAAATCCAATCAAACGAACTGAGCATAGACAGCAGTGGTCACACGTTCAAGTGAGTTATTTAATTTCTTAAAAAAAAAAAACTTCTTTCTTAATTAATTTGTTTTTGGCATACATAACACTCCCATTCCTGGAAGGATTGGTACCTACCTATTAAGTTACATTTTTTACGAACACACACTCCGTTTAATAATCATCTACAATCCAGCGATGTGCGTAATGCAGCTATCTGAAAATAACGTGTTTGAATTAGCAGAGTTCGATCATGAATCCTTGAAGGAACCCTCCTACTCCTGTGGCGCCTTCCTCAAGCTTACTCAAGTTTCTTCACTCCGATCTTATCCATATCATCAAGCAAAATGCGCTTGATGGTTAATAATAAGGGACAGATCGCTTCGGAAGATAATAATGTCCGCGTGATGAGATACACGCCGTGATTTGATGGAACTGGGTAATTCCAAAACACCTCTCTGCTTTGTCGAATGACCGCTCGACCTTGTGTTTTTCCTACCTCTTTTATTGGGCATGAGAGGGGGCATTGGGATATTTTAGCCGCCTATATAAGTTCAGAACTTCGCATCCTCGGATGCTCTGTATTTGATATCCCTCTCCTAAAATGATCCACAACGGATTAGCATTCGCAACCGTGCTCTGTTTCGGACTTGGTAAGTTGCATGTCTATTCAATTCATTCATTAATAGGTATTCCGTGAAATCTTGTATTTTTTTTACAAGCAAGCAGTGGTTTTGAACAAAACGCTACAAATTATTAGAGAAAGCTTTATTATTTTTGTACTCCCTTCTATGTTATATAACTGATTTCTTATTACACGCATTCCGCGGTATCTCACTTGGCCATCAACAATATTGATTACATTGGATGTAATAATAATATAAACATTTTTTCTAGATTACAATATATTTTATAACGAATTTATATAATCTAATTACAATAATTGTATTCTGGAAGTCCTTACAAGAGGCTATTTATACTTCAGTAGATCGATTAGGAAAAAAATTAGCCGCGAGGGTTCTTCTGTTGGTCAGTGTGTACCCACACCTTGTAATATCCTTCTAGATTAACCAATGATAATCACATTTATGTTAACGTTCTTTGATCGACGGAACGGATGAATATAAAGTGGTTCGAATGGGTTCATTCATCCGTTGAAAGGATGTCTATCTCAGCAACCAGAAAAACATCAGTGTTATTTCAAGTTTTCGATATTCTGAGTTTTCTTCTTTTTAATATTTCAGCCCTTTAATTTTACCCTGTAGCATTGATAGAAACCGATGATTAGAACTCAATACCACCTTGCGGTTTTAGCCCAATTATCATTAACTCAGGTCCTTCAGTTTCGGAGAAAAGCTCCGTACGGCGGACGGATGGATTTTTTATCTGATCTTCGAATTTCCTCATCATGAAACGTGAAACAACAAACTTTGAGGGATGGTTAAAATTGTTTGGTTTACTAGTATGAAAGTCCACGTTAACAGGTTGTAATTGTATTCATTGTGCGAACGTGACTTAGATTGCAGACGAGAATGGATCTGTGACAATAAGTGCAATTTAATACTTAGGAATCTAGTACGTAGGTACTATTCGTGATAAGCGGGGACATTCAGTACTCACCCTGTCTCAGTCCTTTTTTAACACGATATGGACCTAACTGAAAATTACATCCGATAATGAGTCTACCACGAGTTGAAAGAAAAGGTGGACTGGTACTTAGGTGTCATTAACTCCTGTCCCTAATAAGTACTGCATCCCATAAAAACCTGGCACCTCCACGTGGTCCATCCTTGGGACATAGAGTGGGGCTAGCGCCAGAGGGAGCAGTAGGGCCAGCTGTATCATCAAGCGAGAGTGAGGGAAACCCACTACTGCCGCATCCATCAAGTCCTGTCAGATTGTATTGGGCCAGAATGGCCCCAGAAACAATGTAACCCACTCTGATACAACAGGTTTACTCTTTCCAATAATGAACTTTTGTAAGGGATTTTGAAGAAGAAGAAGCTTTGGGCAAGAATTTCAGCCATTCCAAAACGGTGAAATCAAAGGGCTGCCATGTTAAAATATTTTAAATTATTAAACGGAGGTTTTAGTAGACAGACATACGTAAATTACTGTTACGGTACTGTTCACGGTACGTTAGGGGGACAGGTTGTCCGAGCGAGCTAAGGCATCAGTCCTTTGGCTGTTTACTTTCAGTGGGAGTACTGATTAGCCCGTCGATTAATCCGACAGGCACCAATGATTAGGGCCAAAATCCTATCAAGTGTGTTACACCTGTCCTGTAATTAGACAGTCCACCTCCGATCCCGATATCACGTGAATCCAAATCGCTCCCAACCCAGGGGCGTGAGGCAATGGGAAGCCACGAGCGAAATCTTTAGACCTATTTCCGATCCTCTCTAGAGGACGGCTGGCGACGTCCGCGACACCTCCGGGTAGTCGTACGAAAATCTAAGGTGAAATTCCTTGTTTACTTTACTTACTTACTTTTCCACGGTACGTTACCTATCGAAATTCGGCGCGGCGCCCCCGTTTCCTTGCTTAGTAATTGTATTCTAAATGACCGATTTATATTTCAGCAGGCTAGATCGAATAGGAACGAACTATCAACCAGAGCCCTTCAGCTGATCACTGTGTCTCCATACCTTGTAATCGACATCTGTATGTCCCATAGATTCCTTCATTTCCATGAACAGTATACTAGCCCCTTTGTTCGAGGCTGATATCAGAATACCTAAAAAGGTGCATTATACTGTATATGGGCTCGACATAGAAATCCACGAATAGAACAAATGAAATTCCACTTGATAAAATAATGCAACTAAGTAACAATTTGTCTGTAAACAGGCACATGGCGCATCCCACGTCTCAGGTTGAACTAAAAAAATTAGAGATATCCGAAATTGGCTATATTGAGTATGTTGTACCTGTAGGTGAGATATAATTTCCGGCTAAGTTTCAGAATGATTTTTTGCTTTCTCAACGCACCAAGTTTGCAAACGTAGAAGCTTTGGGTTCACTGCTCTTGCTGCTGCCTCCCTATTCAACCACAAAAAAATGCATAAAATAAAAACGCCAGTGATTCGGGTGTAACTTTTTTTCTAATCAAATAAGATTTTACCTAGAACATTGATTTTGAATATTTGAAAATGAATTTTCTCTCGACTGTTTATTTTTAATATTGTTTTGTATGCCTTATTTTGAGGTATACCTAGTAACCTACAGAACATCCAGGCAATTTGGGACCCCACGTCTTCAAGTCTCAGCAAACAGAAAATATCACTAATATTTGAGGAAAATCGGGTTTTTCCGGATTTCCATTGTCATGTTGTCTTGCATCCTATCTGTAAGTGAAGTAGAACCGATATGGACCTCATGTACCACTCACGAGCTTTCTAAATGGCTTCCAATACTTTCATTTTCGCTCATAGAACAGATCACCCTTTGCACTAGAACGTAGGCCGTTAGCTCCTTACCTACCTTACAGCGCTTGCACCACTAATGTTGCCTTTCTTTCATCTTATGAACGTACTGGGTCAACCCGGACTCAGGTAAAATATTAGGGTAATAGAAAATTGAAGTTATAGGATTCAGTCACATTTGTTTGGTTCCCAAACGTTTGTTAGTATGGTCGCTAACAGCCAGTTTATTAGCGGTGGATCGTGACGTTTTGTATTAAGTATACAACAAACTTAGGTAGATAAGTAGAAACTTTAAGTTTTGTATATAAGGATTGATCAATACAATGCCGCTAAGATAAAGTTTTGTAGTATAAGGATTCCCAAAGTGTGTGATAATTTTAGTGTGTCAGTAGTTCAGAATAAATATAGTAAAGCAGTTGCTTATTTTATTTTATTCTAGTAATCTTGACGAACGGAGTCTCCAGTTCGATCATCAGTTGCCCGACGGGCTGTGACAACGCCGAAGGATTTTACGGCAAAGCTTGCGGGTCTGTCGACGGCGTCCCACAAACTTTCCCAAACCTCTGTGTGCTGTTCCAAGAGAGATGTGCCAATCAGAAAAGTGGTGGACCCGGTAACTATTTCTACATAACTATAGCACTGCTTAACAATTACGAATAATTCTTCACAGTTTTTCCTTTTTCATCAGTTCGTAAGCTCTTCTCAAGTCCCAAGGTCCCAATGAACATGAAGGGTACGGGGAAAGAACCTGGTTTGTCACCTGAGGGTTGATTTGAGTAGGTAATCTTGAATTGAAAGTGAGAGAGAAAAAACATTTATTGATCATTATATGGGGTGGAATGTTGGATTAGTTGGGTTTGTGAAAAGTATAAATTGATATGGCAAAAGCTCGAAGTGGTATGCCAAAAGTTGAAATTAAGCCGCCGAAAGTTTAAATTGAGAAGCCAAAAATGATTGAAATTTCATTTAACCATTTTCCTCCCAAGTCCAGTAAATCTTTCGGTCTCATTTTTCAGTGACAATCCACTTTTCCCCCTGTTTGACTAATCTATATGAAAATCCTCCATATAAACTACACAACTGCACCCATAATTCAGATTTGATGTAAATGTGATAAACCAGGTTCTTCCCCTGTACCCTTCACATAATGTGCAAAAGTCGAGCTGTACATAGATGTGTAGTTAAGTAGGTGCGTATATATCTAGCCCTTAGGGGCTCTAGCTGGGAGGTTGCCTGCACTACTGCTGACCTTGATTTCGCCAGGAAGCAGTTGTGGTACAATCGAGAAATTCCAACTGCTCCACAAACCCAGCACATCTGTTGAGTTTGCTGCTGCCCTGCGTGATTCAGTGGACGGTAAAGCACTCTGGCAGTACTCTGAATCCCCAATTTCTTTCTTTCCAATGGGTCGAGTGGGCTTTAGAGAGCATTGGGATCCGTGGCTACTGACATTTTCATGCCGGCTACACTAGCTACTGTGGCGAGATGATCCAAAATGAGAACCTGTATCATGTGGTGCAGCAGTGTCCACGAACCCATAGTGGACACATTCTCTGTCATCATGCAGTTGCCAAGCAGATAGCAGGTGCACTAGCATCCATTGTCTGGGATGTGGAAAGAGAGAGACTGTATTATATGCCGAGTGACCATTGCAAGAAGCTGGATATCGTAGCCATTAAGCCAGATGGATCTGCCATAATCCTGGATGTCCTAGTGGTCAGTGGCAGCGTGGACATGGAGCAGACCGGTAGGGCTAAGAAAAGTAAACATGATAGATACGACCTGTAGCAAGTGATATCTGAGCTTAAAGGAGTGGCTCCTAGCAACATCAAGGTTATTGCTGCAACCGTGTCATGGAGTAGTGTGGTGCTGGAATGGAATGGCGTCGTTTAACCTACTTTACTCGTCGCAGTGACAAGATCATTTCCTGGCCATTACGCCTGCCTCGATGTCGGGGTGCACTACTGCCAGATACCACATATACTATGGATAGGATGGAGCTGTGAGCCTCACAGGAACTCAGCAGACTTTTTCATTCATCATCAGGATGATGATGTCTACTATATCATTTTGTATACCTAATTCGAGTATAATATTTTATTGTAAATAATTTTCTGATAATAATTGATTGGATAACTCCAATTATATTGTCGAAAATTGTGAGAAAATAAGGGAATTTCAGAAATATTACAAATTACATTTAACGATCAATACAGCTTGTCTTTTTTAAAGGAATTATGATATTTGTCTTCTCTTGTTCTAGTTATTGAATTCCTCAACGATGGTCCATGCGACAAACCCCAAGAATAAGTGTTGGGATATGAAGCGGATGTTGACAACCCTCGCCTGAACGAATTATGTGATATGAACAGAAATAAAAGAAAGATTTGATATTTTCTTTGTTCTTCACGATTTAACTCAAAAACTACTCGAACAATTTTGATTACTACGGGCTACTTTATATATATAATTTTAGGGGCCTTATTACCATCTCTTGAATGGTGTGTTCTTTATATTGTAATTGGACGTACTCGTTCATAAATGAATAAGTAAGTGGATGATATAGTGCATCAACATACGCCAACAATTAGAGAAGGTTCCAGGAGTTTTATCAAACTTAACTTTATCTGATGGGGTCAGTAAAGGCGACCAGGGCTATAAGTCCCAGGAGTAAAAAGTCCCGTGAATAGTTCATCCGTGCATCATGCAGAAAGAGGCAGATCATCAAAGTTGAGTAAGTTGAAAAAAATACTATTTATTATTAATTTTCTAATTTCTTCTAGTCAGAAGTTTGGAGATGGAGGAAACCCTGTTGGTTTATTCGATAAAGCATCTGTAAACACTCAATGAACACTAAACAAATATCCTATTCACAATCTAAAAAGCTGAGGTTGAGAATTCCAACAAGGCGAAACGGGGCCATAGGTCTCACTGCAGTAGGGCAGGTTGTCCCAAGCTCAGAATTGAGACGTTGCCCCATTTCAATTTTTTTTTTTTTTTTTAAGCAAATCTTTTTTTTTTCTTTTGATATTGGTAGTCTAACTTTGTATTAGGTTGGGAAAAGCACATTTTTGTCTCACGTTCCCTTCGTGGTTATCCCTTACTGTCTCGTCGAAACCACACCCGGGGTTTCAGGGCAGAGGCCGCCACTGCTATTCAGGTCAAGTTTTTTGCCTTAAAATTGATAGCTAACGACTTCTTTACCCATAATGTTCTCAATTTAACAAATATGAAACGATAATATAGGGAAACCCCTTCATACGATCGTGCTAAATGACCGGTGTTTTGTTATGAATGTTTTCTGATAGATAGGCCGATTCTACAATGCGATCTACATCCTGATTTACGCGTAGGTGCTCTCACTCCAGATTTGTTAGGCCATCTAAACAATGCTCACCACAGTGAATTCAAAGTGCGCCGAATCCTAATATCCTTGAATTTTATTTCAACTCCTCGTTCAATGAAAATGTCAGACTACTAAGTGTCTTTTGGTTTTCAACTATCAAGGTTTAAAAAATGCAGCCAAAGGGGAAGCCTCTTTATCCATCCTGGAGGCTGGTATTAAAAAAATCAAAATTTAATTGCTCAAGGCAATCTTAAGCAATTTAGGCATATTGAGGGAATCCAAGACTGTCGTTTTCCAAATCTTGTTACAATTTATTCTATTTTTACAAAGAGGAGTTTATTTTTACATAACTCAAAAAGAGAGGTGCTGATTATACATTTTTTGAATTCATGTCTATCACAAATGAAGATAAGGACTGTTTCTTTGGAAACATTTGTTTTGTTGCTTTTACCCCTTATTTCCATCATAATTATGGAATTTTTTAACCAAATTGATGGAGTAGGACAACTTACCCCATCCAGTTGGACAATCTACCCCAGCTTGAAGCAAAAAGTCTTGCACGGAAATTTGTTCAATAACTTGAAATATTACGCTAGTAGCAAGTTAGTAAATTTTGGTTTCTGTGCTTTTAGATAGGAATTGACTCTATTAACTTTTCAAGAAAGGAACATTTGGGATACCTCAATAATTGTACCCTAATTATTAGGAAAAATGTTGTCATCCAAACAAACAAAATTGTGACTACCAGTCCCAGTCTCCCCTACCAAACATCATATAAGTCCCACTTATATCTTCTTCGTACATATTTATTGATAACATGGGTACTTACAACATTGAACACTATTTTAAGATCTACTAAAATAAAGTTTGAGTATTTCTGCTTAGCTATGATATTAGCGCTGATATTTAAGTACAGCTGTGTTAAAATTGTTTGGTGTCCGTGATCGACTGATACGAAAGAGTTCTAATGACAAAGCCAGCGGGCTGGGTTCTCCACAAATATCTTGTTGATTGCTTCCTCACTAATGCCCTTGAGTTTCATTTGAGGCCTCGTGATATTCAACAAATGAGAATATCCATGTCCTCCGTACTCGACCTGGAAAATGAAACAAACGATTCGGAACTTTAGTCCAGGTTTAGGGCTTCATACCACTTACTTGTGAGCATTTGGGGTTTTTCCGATTAAAAAAATATAGATACGGTCACTTTCTCTGTTTTAGATAGCCGAAATGTGAGAATAAAAGAGACTTACAAATAGTTTTTAAAAAAATTTATTATTTTTATTTATTTATTATTTTTCAATAATGAAATTCACAATAGACCAAGAAAGGAAACATTAACTCTGCTCTTCCCAAAATTCACTCTTCTAAAGTTTAGAAGAAAAATCCGTACATCAATCGTCCTAAGCAATTACATTTCTATTTTGATGAATTTAAAGAAAATCCCTGGGTTTTGGAGGGAATTCCGCTGAATTTCATTGCCAGAATGAAGGTGTGGATGTATGTATCATTTTACAGTCTTCAAGGCTGTGGAAATGGGTTCGAAATGTTTCTAATGAATTTTTCTGTTCTCGAATCAACACGACCAAGAAATTCCTTCGAAAAAAATAAAAAACTTTTGATGTAAGCTGATTTGAAATCCATTCATCACTACTCAACAGTTTATGTAAGTGGTGACTAAACGACAATTGTAGCTCCACTTTCACAATTCGAAAACCTCTCCACTTGTAGCTCCCCCTTTCCATCGGCCACAGAGGAACAAGTCCGCACCAGCCAATTGTATTTGATTATTTCGAATCTGATGGAACGAATAGGCTTCGGACAATCGAATGGGTACTTTATTTCGAATTCAGACCTCGGTTTCAAAATGACTCCAAGAATCCAAAAGACTCCTTCCTTCCTTCGAGGACTGTATATGGACGGATAAATTCTATTCGTGTATCAGTTCCTCTTGTAATGCAAGAAACAACCGTTATACACAGTTGGTGGACCGAAAAGGCTATTACAAGATAAAGGGACGATCAAATAGAATCTATCTGTTGTGTTGTGCTCGAAGTTCTCGGTTTGCTAAATGAATGGATGCTGTACTACTTATAGTATCCTGGGGCGAGCTTTTTTTTTTTGGATTCGTCCACTCCCAATCCCCCACCATCGCTAAATCATGGCTAAAGCATGTGCCATGCTAAAAATTACGACCCATCAAGTAGCTAGTCGTTAATTGACGAAGAGGTCACTCCTCGTTTATTCTCTACCTAAAATCAAAACTACTTATGGTAATCTGAGACATCTCTTTAGTGATGGAGGATGTGCATTGATACAATAAATTACACAGCCCCCCCCCCCCCCCCAAAAAAAAGTCAAGATCCGTAAAGTGGACTAGGGTATCTCCTATGTATTTTTCGATCTATCATTTTCGATTTCGAATCCAAGGTCCAAAAAATCCCCTGACCCCCAAAATTTTGAGATATGGCCAAAAAAACTACCCTTAAATTGGTGTCAGAACCTTCTTTTTGAGTCATGAGATTGGGATGAACTACGACATCTTCTTAAGCGAATTTCTACATTTTTTTCCCAACTTCAGACAAGGAGAGTACTTGGAGAAACTACCTCCCCCTCAATCACCCCCTTTTTAGGGGTTGAAATTTGAGTTCTCACGTCAAGTCGAGTGGGATATGGATGTCCATGTTTTGGGGGTTCCTGAGATCGAATTTGAAGTTCCAATAGCCTGTATGCACCCCTTAACGCCTCAATCCCCCCCCCCCCATAGGGGTTGAAATTTGTGTTCTCACGCCGAGTCGAATAAGGTAAGGATTTCTATGTTCCCAGGTTCGCTGACATTGAATATGATTTTTGAAAATGATATCTCTGTGACATTCGAAAGAATTAAAGGTCATTGGAGGAGACCCCAACAAAGTTTGAAAGCCTTTTCAAAAATCACATTCAATTTCAGCGAACCTGGGAACACAGAAATCCTTACCTTATTCGACTTGGCGCGAGAAATCAAATTTCAACCTCTAGGAGGGGGTGATTAAGGGAAGAAGAGGTGCCTACGGACTCTTAGTAAGTTCAAATTCGATCTCAGGAACCCAAAAAACATAGAAATCCATACCCCACTCGACTTGGCGTGACAACTCAAATTTCAACCCCTAGGAGGGGGTGGCGGCGGGGTGATTGAGGGGGAAGTAGTTTCCCCAAGTAATCTCCTAGTCTGAAGTTGGAAAAAATTTATAAATTCACTTAAAAAGATGTCGCAGTTCATCCCAATCTCATGACTCAAAAAGAAGGTTCGGACACCAATTTAAGGGTAGTTTTTTGGCCATAGCTCAAAATTTCGGGGGTCGGGGGATTTTTTGGACCTTGGATTCGACTTTAGCATCTAAAATACATAGGGATACCCTAGTCTACTTTACGGATATTGACTTTTTTTGGGTGGGCTGTGTTATGTAACGATAATGGTAGGTATGGACATTTCTAGGTATTTAGATGGGGGTTACTACTTTTGGTAAGGATCAGAGCACAGCAACTCACCAGTCTGTGTTTTGTGTGGATGTCGTGGGAGACGAGGATTTTGTCTTCAAAGCCTTCGTCGACGAGACGTTTGATTCGATTAACCCGTTCGGCGTCTGAAGGGAAATCGATTTCCGGAGCCAGCATGTAGTAGGAGACTTCCGTTCCGAACAGATCGAACTGGCAGTAGGTGCCCAGACCCGCGAACTCAAGAAGGTCTTCCGCCACCTGCAGCGTCCCTGAGGTGAACCCGTGAAAGGTCAGGTCAAGGAGAATCAAGACAGTTTTACCCATCAAAAGCAAAATTAAACTAAAACTCTGCCACTTTGAGTGAGCGCTACACTCATTTATTGAAATAGACCCGTCTTAAATTAGTGAATAAGTAAGGATAGATATTGACAGTGGTGTTGAATTTAAAAAACAAAAATGACAAAAACTTCTAAAAACCATGAAATTTATTACGTTTTCAGAATATTACTCAAAAATTTTGTTCAACAATGGAGTAGGTCATTTAAAAACTGAAGCTCAAATTTACGTTGAAAGTTGTCCTTAAACTTCATAAAGTGTGCCAAAAATGATCAAAATTAAAAAATCCAAAATCTTTTTTCGAATAGAAAAATATTACTTGCACAAATTTTTGTTCAAATCTCAACTCAATTCAACATGGAAAAACGCAGTGCGATCATTTTGAAAAATTTGCTCAGAACGTTCTTGCAAGACTAGAACGTTTTTAGTTTTACTTCAGTTACCAAATTTAATAACCACACGTTTTATGGGTTTAAATACTGATCCCAGAAGCTACAATTAGTTGGTAAACTACGTTTTTCTTTACTCATGGAAGCAATGTCAGTTTAGTTTTTGTATTTGAAGTCAAATTTAGCCTAACCTGTCTTTACAGGGGTTTTTCTTATTGCTATTCTTTCCATTTTGGCAATTACGATGAATACCAGAGGACGCTATTGATCAGCCATGCAGTCTTTGAATTTAGTTTAAAGTTAAGATTTTGCCCATCAGAATTTAATTGATAGGAATGTCAGAAGTTATTTATTTTATTTTACAGATTAATGAAATTTGGTAATTAATTTTCATCCTTTTCCTAATGATAGGAGTATGAACTATTTTTCCGTTTAAAAAAGCCTGAGTGGCACCCATAAATTCTACTTAACAATAAACCCCGGTACCCTCTCCCATCTTCACTACAGCTAGTCAGAAATACTAGACTCATTTCACTCTGAATTTTATTGTAGGTGAAGTCGTTATAACTTGACGAAAAACATGCGATAAGTTAAACAATACTATTGTACAATCTAGCAATGAACTGAAAAACAGTCAGCTCTCTCCTCGTTCCTCCATAGTGAACGTGCGCTTTTAAATTCGTAATTAATGGTACATCATTTGTAGCGAGTAAAAACATTTTCTCGGTGATTGTAAACTTACTGTCAAGGTGGGACAGATCAGCTTTCTGAATGGCGCCTCCTGCTTCCGCGTAAATTCTGATAATCTCGAATGGCGCGCTGGGGTGTCGACCTGGATGGAAGCTCACAGCACATCCCAATTCGCTTTGAACTGTCGCCGTCGCCTGAATCGCTTTCTTTTCGAAATCTACATACCAGATGATTCACAATCCATTACTTACACATAGGGCAACTGAAAAAGACATTTAGTATAATAGGGAGGAACCTACCTAACCAAATCAGGTATTTCATGATTCACAACAGTTACAGTATACAGCTCATTCGTTTACATAATCAATAGATAGAATATAATTTTTATTCTATAGGTAGATAAGTATCTAATACTGAGTACCTATATAATAAATCTAACTCTTAGGGCCTCTTCCTGTGAGGTTGATTGGCAATTTACACTTATTCTAAGGATAGGAAAGTAATTATATTCTTTCTTTGAAGGTAAGTAAAATGAGAAAGTAATGTTTACCTGAGATTGGCCAACTGCTACCAACCTCGCCGATAACGCCGCATTTGACAGGGCTGGTGGCAGAAGGCACCTTATGACCAACAGTCAAATCTGATCTGTAGACGTCGCAGATGTCCTCCACGCTCATGGATAGAGTTCCAGGGCTTTGCGTCCCATGCACGTAGTGCCCTAAAATCAAAGAAAATTGTCTGCCATGCAGCATCCCCATTGGAAATAACTTTGGCCAACAAAAGAAGGTGTTGTCATAGAAGAATAGAAGGAAAGCCCTCTCCTGTGGAGAGCCTTTCCTTGGAGTTACTGTAGTTCACCATTAGGTACACTAACGAAATGAGATGTCAAGCAGGATCCCATGAGTAATCCCACCTTTCTTAAAAAGTCTTGAGGACTACAGATACTTTCTAAAAGTTGTACTATACAAGAAATCACGAGATGAGAATGAGCTAATGATGTAACGAAAAATAACGGAAAACGCTTTCATCTAGTAACGGAAGAGAGCATTCCAGCGGAGATCTGAACAATGTTGAGCTACTGTCAAATTTTGCACGCCTGGTCCTGTGAAGTGGGTCTTCCTTCTCTTCTTCCATGATGTTGTACGGTGCTGAGGAGATAAAGTGCTGACAGTTGGTGTTGGGATTTTTCAGGGTACTGAATCCAAATCATATACCAATTGTCAAGCTAGGTTTGAGTTCATACATCCCAATCAGGTTTTTCAACCTCTCTTTTCAAGTTTTATGAGGTGCAGAATCCGAATTTGAACTGTTTTCTCAATGTAAATGCAGTTTTGAAATTACAATGGCAGGTAGGAAAAATCTTATTCAAAAATCGGATTCACCATGAGAAATCCTGTACAAATTACTCTCTCCAATTTTTTAAATCTCAAAAAAGTGTCAGTTGTGTCAACTTTATCTGGTATACTCAAGTTGTTCATTCGGGTAAGGAACATAAGAGTTGATTATTGGTTCGAGTTTTGATCAAAGGAAATTAATCGGAAGAAATTAAATACACTGCCAAGGAGATGGCACAGCAGCTTCCTCGTTACATCCTTTATCATATGAGCTAAATTGAATCAAAATTGTGAAAGTTATACCTGTTTCAAGAATTTCGCGTTAGCTACACGTTATATTGAGATTGAATTCCTGTGGAACCTCAAGAGACCTTACCCGCATAATCCCACAAAATATGAGCTAAATCCATTAAAAAATGTGAAAATTACGGCTGTTCCAAGAATTTCACGTTTGCGCCTGCGCAGAGCGTACCGCTTATTATATTGAGATGAAATTCGTACGGAACCTCAAGAGGCCTTATCCGCATAGTCCCTCAAAATATGGGCTAATTCATCCATAATTGTGGAAGTTATGGCTGTAACAAGGAAATGCGGACAGACCGACAGACAAGGAACCAAATTTGTTCAGTAGGCTATGAAACGCAAATTTCCGAGTGGAAATCTTGAATTCGGACAATAAAAATTTTTGGCTCCCGAAAGTGAACACAAAGCTTCCCTTGCTTCGCAGACTCGGAAGCAAAATGTCCAGCATATTATTAATCAATAAGTAAAAGAATTTGTTGGAACTAACTTTATAAACTTATTGAAGGAGAACGAAACCTCTGAGAAGGAACTTTGAGTATATTTACGGAGGGGGACTGGACCCAATGAAAAATGAAAAAGAGCGGCTCTTATTGGATTTTTCATGCCGAATCCGATTTCGTAACCCAACTTTTTCTATCTGCCGTTGATTTTTCAGATACTCCATTTACAAATTCAGACAACGGCATTTTTTGTGTGTACTTAGTCAAATTTACCAATGTTTCTCCGTGGAATGGTAGAAATAGAAAATCGGGTTCCAATTAGGATTCTCCCCAACATAAAACATAGAGAGAGTGGTTGAAAGTGAGAAATTGATTTTGATGATTGGATTTTTTAAACTGCAACTTTTAACTCTCAAATCAACTAGAAAATAGGTATACCTACAGGTTATAATCTCAAAAACTAGACCTAATAGCGAAAAAGGGGGTTCAGATTTGGAATCAGCTCTCTGAAAACCCAGAACACCAACCTTTATCTCCTCAACACCAAACAAATCTTCCATTTAATTAATTAATTATTTTTTTTTTTTCGTTGGCCTCTGTAATTAACCAAAAACATTGGAACTTCTAGTATTTCTAGTATTAGGCTCCGTCCTACATGAGCGGGGGCCGGACAATTTCAGCGTTACCAGCGTTTTACGGAGGTAAAGTTCATGCAGCGTTTATAACGGGAAACGACACTGGTGTTCCGTGTGCAGGCGCAGCCACGAGTGAAGGAGAGCGCGTTTTAGCTAGATTAGTTTCGTACCTACTTTTTCAATCAATAAATCAGTGTTTCTTCTGAATTTATTACACAGAGACAAGTTTTGTTGGCCTCAAGTAGCCCAGCTCTGCTCAATTATATTTCCAATAGACGTTTGCAGAGGCAACCGTCTCATGGAATTTATCAATCGAGGACTGAATTTGAGGAATGCATGACTCTTCGGCCTATTCTCGAGGTGTGAATTCTTTAACCGTATAAAGACGGTCGTTTTCTTATTTCGTTGCTTAGTAGGTACAACATCGTTTTGACCACAGAAAATAGAATAAACTCTATTTTCTGTGGTTTTGACCAACCTTCCAAAAACTTGATTTTGGCTCCAACAGACTTCCACAACTCCAATAACCTTGACAACGGATGTAAGCAATCAAGCGTTTTCGCGGGAATAGCTAGGAAAGAAATCAAGCCGCGAGTAACGTGTGCTTTTCAGCGATTTGCGATAGACAGTGCAGGACGCAAAACTGAGTTTTCATGAAAAATGATGATGATGTTGTCGGAAAATTGCCCGCCCCGCAATATACGCTGCTTAGTTCCCGCTCAAGACTTGTTATTACTATCTGCAATTCAAAAAGAAAATCCATTATAAGGTCCTGGTTTAAGAATGATGTCTTATTGTTCTTTCAATCAGCTGTAGTCTTAAGTAGTTTTTAAATACCTGTTCCAGCGATGACGTTGACGCCTGTTTCTTTAGCAACGCGATGGGAGAAGTCCAAATCTCTGTGGATTCCATGAGTCGTATTTTCAACTATCGTGCCCCCACCGTAGGATTTGAATAACTTCATTTCTCTCAACACAGCATCTTCAACTTCCTTCCCAAAAAAAGTGATGTTGGTTCGACTAGCGTATCTAGTTAAAAAAAATGTTTTTTTGAGGCTTAACGCAACTTTCCTTTTGTGTGTTGTCACTATTCAATTTAGTTGAGTAGGTACTTACATATCATTGTATGGGGAAAAGAACACTTCTAGTGTCACGTACCACGGGATGATATTGTTTTTTGTCGACATATAATGTAAAAAATTAGATAATTATAATGAAAAGTTCATGCAGCATGCAGCATGATCGAATGAGAAACTTTTCCAATATTGTTGTATGACATTTATGTAAAATTGAGTAGAAATTTGAGCAATTTTGCGTATAAAAAAAATCTACCAATGTTGTAGCAAAAAAAACTTTTTCTAAATATTATTCTTCTTTTCAAAGTTTTTCAATTTTTTGAATTTTGAGCATTGTCATCCATTTTTAATTTTATTATTGTTATTATTTTTTTATTGTGTGTGCGTGCACATTTTGATGAAATTCAAGTACAATCTTCTGCATAAATTTGAGCTTCAATTTTGAAATGGCCTATTTGATTGTTGATAAAATTTGTTTGAGTAATATTTTGCTAACAATAATATTAATATAAGAATTTTTACCCGGTTTTGGTAATTTTTTTTTTATTTGGTACAATTCTTGAAATTCGACCAATTTAATGCGCTCAAAAAAGTGTTGTCCAACGAACTCATTCTTTCCTTTAGGATGCTGGATTTTTGGCGCAAGAATGAAGTTTTTATCTCAATTCTATCGAGAGCCAACATGTATGAATGTATATAATGTCAATCATTAATGAAACTGATGAAACTTACAGCAAATTTATAGCTTATTATGTTATAATACCAATGCAAAGCAAATAAACTGACGGGTATTGTCTGACGTATCCAACGGTGTCCAAAGTGATTTCAGATCCAAAAAACTGTTTCAAGTGTTTGGGCGGCTCACGAAAAAATTCATTCACTACATTTAAACTGAAGTGTTCATGTGTCAGCGTTGCCCCAAGATTTTCGGGTTTCAAATCGCCCAGAACTGGAAAATAACCCACAATATTTGAATGAGTAAATATATAAATAAACAAGAAGAAGAATAATAGAATAGTTTATTTAGTTTAAGCCGCGCATCGTACATTTTATCCACATAAAGAATGAAGAATACGACTCAATACTTTCTAATGTCTCTCAGGAGTGTTGACTTAGTAATATGAAGTATATTGGAAGCTCAATTGTGCAGTCCCAAGTCCCTAATGCTAATGTTTATCCCAATTTTTAAGTTGGGAGTTTATTACAATATTATAGTATATTCTAAATAAAGGTAACTTCTCAAAATAAAACTCATTATTTGCATATCTGGCAGAAATTACATTAACAAATCATAAATGTTCTTTACCTCCTAGTCAACCAACAATCCAACCTTTCCGCAGGACGGCCTTGTTTCGGGTTGGTGCTGTCTGACCAGAAGTCAAAATCCTCAACTCCGCCTGAACAAGGCGAGCACAAAGACAGAGGCAAACGTCACCTTTCCCGTCTCTACTGACATGCAGGACTAACCTAAACCTACATCATCGCAAAGATGCACCTATATGCAGGGTATCTGCAATTGAGATGGAGCAACTTAGAATCTGGAACGTTTCCACGACTAATTTGCACAAAAAGTGCCTCCTACAGTTTTTTAGTCTACCAAAAATCCAAGATTTTTCAAAACTTCAAGATTTTTTTCTTTTGTGTTTTAGACTTGTAGAAGGGCGAACATTTTGAGGGTATCGTGGGAAAGAGCGTTGAATTTACTATCTGTTTGTTGGGAAATGAAATTCCGTACAGCGTTGACGAAGCGTAAGTCTTGCATTGTATAAGAAAATGACCATTTTTCAGGATAACTTTTTACCTGTAATAAAAAGCGATGTCATTGGGCATTTTACGGGGAAAAACAAGTCCAGGATCTCAGTTTTCCAACGGTGTAATTATTTTGATTTCCTTCTCTAATTAATGGAAAAAACGCTGCAAATTCTTTCAATGGGGTTTATTATTCAATGATTCATGACTTGAATTTCTACTATGCTTTGGAGTGTGCGTGTTTCACAGGTGATAAAGCGATTATTGAATTTCAGGAGATATTCATAGAGCACTTGAATCGGTTCTCAACCAAAATACCTATTTGGGTTGATCAGTTGATCATATTTGTGTGCCTCCTGAAATTCAATAATCGTTCTATCACCTGTGAAACACGCACACTCCAAAGCATAGTAGAAATTCAAATCATGAACGCAAGCCGATTGAATAATAAACCCGAGTGAAAGAATTTACAGAGTTTCATGCATATTAGAATGCTTCAACCCGTGTATCGGCTACAAAGCCTTTTATGAGTTCACTCCAGTATCCACATTACTACATCACTAGGTTACTGCGATGAAAACATAAACAATGATTAACCAAAAAAAAAACGCAAATGTTGGCACCATAAATCGGGCCGTACATCGGGAATGGTTTTAGCTACGAACCTGGGGAAGGGCCCATTCGATTCCTCATGGAAAGTTCTTCAAAAAGAGCCAAAATTTAGGCCGCTTCGACTTTTTTTGAGGTTTTTAGGGAGTTTACAAAACTTTGACAACCCTTAAAGGGCACTTTAAATTAAGTGAGAGTGCTGGCGGGGTGTTGTCGGACTAATATTGATTTTTCCTGAAAATTTCAGATTTTTTGCTCCAGCCATTTGGGAGAAATCGTGCGTACGACGTACGGCGTACGGCGGACGGACGGAAAAATGTTTTATTGCTGATTCGGATTCTACACCCTTTGAAACGTAAACCGTGCAATTTTCAGGGGGGGGGGGGGGGGTTAAAATTTTTTTTAAAGAGCGATTACAATGGTTGATTATTGAATAATCAACCAAAAACGACGTTTAATTGGAAAAAAGAAGGATTGTTCGTGGAAAATGTTCCTCCATTCCCGCTTTCAAAAAACGAATAGCATTAAAAAACAATGACAATTAATGTGCCACATTTTAGAGTTCACCATCCTCCACTGTTTGACAATTTTGGGGTTGCGCAACTTTTCGCGCTCGCTGAACCGGTTGTGCACAATCCAAAAAATTGGTTGAAGGATCAAAATTTCATGGAAATTTGGGTAGAATCCGAATGTGCAATAAAAAATTCGGGTTTCCATCTAAAATAAAATAAAATAAAAAGTTAATGTCGATTGCGCCTGGTTGCGCGGGGTGCGCGCAAATGGCATTTGAGATCCTTGCAAAAAAATATGAAGATTCAAAAAAATTCTTTTTGTTTATGATTTTAGGAGGTGGGGGGGGGGACAACTTTATATATAAACCCTCGATTTTCGAAATACATTTTTCGCATTTCCAAGAGAAGGAAGTTTTTGGGGGAGTTAGTAATTTGTTGATGTTCTGTAATTGTCATGAGGAGCCGAAGCTCTTGATCCGTATAGATTCTAGTCTCCTAACCACAACGCTTCGTTCAGTTTACTCGGAAGCAATGTGTGAAGTAGAACAACGCTCCAAGTAGGAATCTACGTCTTAGCTGAAAAACTGGGCTGTCGGACGGTGTTTTAAAGTAAATACTGATTAGAGGTTGTTGCCTCAAACTTGCTCAGGTGTTGTTTACACTAATGGGAACAATGCGAGAAAAAGACTAGGCTTGTGTGCTTTCCACCTAGGACAATATAAGATAAGCGAAATGGCTCGTTGAGCAATAGTTCCTACAAAAAAAGATAGCTAGTGAGCAAAAAGTCCTCCTGAGCAAATCTTCAAAAAACATATAAGTGCACATATGTAAGAAACGAACTTCTCCTCGACGGTTCTACTGAACTATATGCAGATATTTATGAATTTGACACATAAAGAAGAAAGAATTAAGAATATAGTTAATATTTCGGCGTATTGCCTTTTTCAAAACTTTTTGTTGTTGTACTGGTTTCTTCAATGACGCTTTTCATAACTAACCGGCACAGCATCAACAGTTGATCTTCGGGTAGTATTCATTTTGGTTTATTATTCAATAATAAACCATTGTAATCGCTCTTGAAAAAACAATTCTAACCCCCCTGAAAATTTCATGGTTTACGTTTCAAAGGGTGTAGAATCCAAATCTGCAATAAACATTTTTCCGTCCGTATGCCGTAAGCACGTGTTCTCATTTCTCCCCAACGGCTGGAGCAAAAAATCTGAAATTTTCAGGAAAAATACATGCTGGTCCGTCAACTTCTTGAGCCAGCTCTCGCACTTAATTTAAAGTGCCCTTTAAGGGTTGTCAAAGTTTTGTAAAATCCCTAAAAACCTTAAAAAAAAGTCGAAGCGGCCTAAATTTGGACTCTTTTTGAAGAACTTTCCATGAGGAATCGAATAAGCCTCTCCCCAGGTCCGCAGCTCAAACCATTCCCGATGTATGGCCCGATTTATGCTGCCAACATTTGCGTTTTTTTGGTTTATTATTGTTTTTGTTTTGATCGCAGTAACCTAGTGATCTAGTGAATGTGGATACTGGAGTGAACTCCTAAAAGGATTTGTAGCCGATACACGGGTTGAAGCATTCTGATGTACATGAAACGCTGCAAATTCTTTCACTGGGGTTTATTATTCAATTTTATTCATTTGGCTTGCATTCATGATTTGAATTTCTACTAAGCTTTGGAGTGTGCGTGTTTCACAGGTGATAGAGCGATTATCGAATTTCAGGAGATATGCATAGAGCACATAAATCGGTTCTCAACCAAAATACCTATTTGGATTGATCAGTTGATCATATCTGTGTGCCTCCGGAAATTCAATGATTGCTTTATCACCTGTGAAACACGCACACTCCAAAGCGCGTAGAAATACAAATCATGAACGCAAGCCAATTGAATAATAAACCCCAGTGAAAGAATTTGTAGTGTTATTTCTCCTAGCCTCATTTTCTCAGTACATCGCATTTCATTGATTTAAATTGAGCTCGGGTGGTTTGTTGGCTCCCAAAATTCGTGTGTGCCCTCTCCGATTGCTGAAGAAGCCGATCATTCCCCTTTGGCACGGTGCGTAAAAGTTTCACTACTTTATGCGTAGAATGTCATGGGACGGTTTGAAAAAAACTGTATATCTACAGGAAAATTGTAACAGTTGGCCAAACTGTCTGACGTTCAAACTTTTCTCAAGACCCGGCAGAATGCGCTGGTAGCTCCGTTTGACAGGTTTCAGGCACTGTAGCGTCATTTGTTGTTCTTATCTCTCTTATCATTAGATCATTCTCTTCCATAACTTTGATTACAATCCTTATCATTGTGAATCTATAACTTTTGTTTACACTTCGTCATGACATGCACGTATTTCTTTTCGTCATGAAATACATTGTATTTCTTTGCACCTTCAAAACAAAGTAGGAATTCAATGGTGTACATCATCTAACTGGAAATAGTGTCTACCTGTTTCAAGAAACAATCTACTTTCTCCAGACTTATATAACTTGTACGTACTTACATTACTGTTTGGATGAATTGGAGCTGGAACCCAAGTTACGGATGAGAACATGTAAGTGCAACATTGTACTTATTTTTCTTTTAAAAACGACTAATGGTCTTAGTTTCGCTTAGCGAAGAGGGTTTTAACTAAAGCTGCCTAGTTTACTTGGATGTAAAAAGGTTTTATGATCTTCATCCCATCAAATGTGTCCCGTTTCTCGAGTCCTGTTTTTTAATTATACAAATTGGAAATAAGAAGCAACTCCGGGCTGGGCGGCACTGTTACACTATCCAACTCTGTCATTGGTTACTTGTTAAGGATAAATAAACTATCTACAGCTGCCAAAACGCTAGTACTTCAAAGGTCATTGCTAAGTAAAAGTAAATGTGCATGTACATAAAACTGATTTTTTTAGTAAGTACTCACAAGTTCAAATACAAGTATGTATGTGGAGGTTGCATCGCAAAAAGTACTACCAAGTATATCCACTTTAGCGAATTTTGCAGGAAACGCGAAAATCTGGAGCACATTAATTTTAGCTCATAGGTTCACACTTTTTTTTTTTTTTTTTTTTTGAATTGACTGTTTTTTTTTCTGTCGTGTAGCGTGTCAGATAGTTGGTGGAAAACGTGATTATTCACGTCAAATTTTGAATTTCTAAACCATGGATTAAGTACGTTTTGACTGACATAAATGGACAGAGTACTTTTTGGCTGAAACATTGTTGGATAGAGCACCTTTTGGCTGAAAATAGTGTAGAGGAAGTCGGATACGACTGGAATTTAGTACTGTATGATTGATAAATGGATAGAGTACGTTTTGCTTAGAACAAACCTCAACTGTTTAGTACTTTTTGCTTTTTGGTTGAAAACTAGAGTTTCATGGATCATTTTCCAATGGATAGAGCTCATTATGAGATGAAACGACATCATTTTTGTGAATAAACAGTCCCCCAAACCCGTAACCTACCATTAGTTCGGAATTGAAAAAATGGCGTTTAGTACTTTTTGCGATGCAACCTCCTCATATACTTGCTTATACTCGGCTGATACAAGTACAATACAAATGCTTGTAAAATCTATGTGTACGTACTTAAATTACTAGTACTTAAACAGTCGAACTCAAAAGTGAACTTTTGACTTGGACTTAATTTGTGTTTTTGCTTTTTTTGCTTCTATCACAATTTTGCTAGCGTAGTAAAAATTGTTATGTAACTGAAATGTTAGCGAATTATTGGGATATTCAAGTATTAATCAACTGAATGAATTAATTAATTAAATAATAAATAATGATTTCATAATGGTTGCATAGGTTGGTGAACATGACTACCTACAGTTAATTTTGGTATAAGTTGGTAGTTTGTTATTACGATATCAATTGATTCCAAATTCTAAACTACTTGAATTCCGCACATTGTGACAATATTCGTATATATCAATAAAATCATGCTGAATTCGTTCTTCATCAATATACAATAGCCATCTCATTTTTTCAATGAAAATTGGATCAAACTTGCATTTCTGCCTCCCATTATCCACCCCACTATTCTCAAAAGAGAGAGGGGGTGGATGGAGGTCCGAAATTCCATATTCACCATATTATTCTAGGTTAAACGAGCAAATTTACTTGAAGTACTACTACTTGAAACTTCAATCACAAGTGCTTGTAATTGTTTTGTCTATTTTCCGAGTAGTGAACCTATACTTTGCGTTTTGTACTTCTGAGTACATTTTTAACAAGTCTACCCTGACTCACATTTCTTGTCAGGCCAGAAAGCACTACCCAAACTTCTTACTATTCCTGCTGAACTCAGAAATCAGAAATAAATTTTCACCATCTTCACAGAGGCCAAACGTGTTTGTGTCCAAATCTCATGGTTGACTTATGAACTGACTTCAGTTTACAAATATTGGTTAATAGAAATTAATGTATGTACCACTATACTCACATCTCACTGGCTCTATCTTAAATGACTTTACCTGTGGGTCAAAATGCTCATGTGTTAAAAATTGTTGTTACAGGTGGTGCAGCCACTAACTTCAAATGGGGAGGTCGATGGCACAAGACGTCTGCATGTGCTACCAATCATCTGAGTCTGATTGTGAAAACTGTGGTCTGAAGTCCTTCGTCAACAGTATACTGTCCAGAACCAACCACTGCCCACAAAGCTAATAATCAAGACTCTCACGGTTATCAAAGCAGAAGAGGTAACCAAAGAAGCTCACTATAATTTACTAATTCGTTTCAATGGATTCTGAAGCATTGACTCAGTGTGTGAATGAAGCGCCGTTTTGGTCAACAACAAAGGACACTGAAAAACATTGTCAGTTCTTGCAGATAAGTAATGCGGTATTGAAGAAGAGGCCCAAATCAAGCGCCGAGCGAAGTAAAGAATATCGTGAGCGTTTAAAGTTCAAGCTAGCTGAAAAAGCACAGGGAATGCCACGGAAAAAGGCAAAATCAAGTGTTGAAAGAATGCGTGAGTATCGATTGCGTCAGAAGTGCAAGCGAGCCTTGGAAACGATGGGAATGCCACAAAAAACGGCAAAATCTAGTGTTGAGAGAATGCGTGAGTACCGCATGCGTCTGAAGATTAAGCGAGCTGAGGAAACAAAGGGGATGCCAAAAAAGATAGGAAAATCAACTGTTGAAAGAATGCGTGAGTATCGCATGCGTCTGAAGAATAAGGGGGCTGAGGAAAATAATTTTGAGCAGTATATGATCAAGTCAGCGGAATGGGGCCAGAAAGGTGTCACCGGCAAGATAAATTCAGAGTATTGTAAACAGTCGGGTATAGCTGGTGAGGGCTTATTTCCTCTATCTGGTGTTTAAAGACCAAAGTGATGATCCTGGAGAGAGCTAGGTGCTTCAGATTCACCCAGCACTAGGTTCATGGCAGCTTTCCTGGAACCATAATCATTCCACAGATGTGGGGGCAGACCGTGCACAAAAGTTACGGTGGGACAGAACATTCAACTTCCCTGTCATCATCACTAGTTATTCCCCACCTCTCATATGATCTTTCAGGGTAAGGTCATTGCGTATTGGCCAACCTGGTCAAGAGTTCGTGATATTATTTATACAGAAAATTTACCTTCAGCTATTTAAGGCAACGTTTCTGTGCTCGGGGAAAGACTCATGTCTGTCCAATGGAAAATTGGAGTACTGAGAAACTCAACAATTGGTTCCCACTGAAGAGAATTCTTGTTTCCCTCGATGGCATCCTCTCAAACAAGAATCCTAGCAAGGCTTCCTCCGGACCTCTTTGTCTCCAATAGATTCAAGTTCTCCATTGACCACTGGAAATGAGGTACATCATGTTTCGTGTGGACAACTCTAAGCCACAGTGCTTAATGACTTTCAGCGTCATGGAACGTAATGCCATTGGCACTATTCGTTGCTGTAATTGAAATGCTTCAAAGATTCACAAACACTTAACAAACTAAACTTTGGAACTTACACTGTGATGAGTGGAAACAGTCTAGGCAAGGCAGAAACTATTACAAGTGACCACCACAGTACATTCGTAGTTACTTATTGCTTTACAATCTTTCAACATCTTCCACAGTAGTGTCTGAGTGGTTAGAAATGAAGCCACAATATTTTCATATTTGATTTCATTGCTGTTGTCACCGAAGACCATTGTAATAACTGTTGATAAACTGTTTGCTCAAATTTCTGCATATTTCTTTTCCAAGTGCAATTGGCACATGCTATTGCTCAGGACCACTTACCTACTGTTTTGACCATTGTTGTATTTTAATGTTGTGACACAATTTCAATTAATTACATGTATTATGAATGTTATTGAGCATTCTCTGTCGTGTAACACCTGTTTTGTTGTTTCCATTTGCCCTACCCCTAACCGTTATTATACCTGTGCCATCAAGAAGCACAAATTTGTGTAAAATAAATTGGGTAAAATACCTTGGTCTAACATACCGCATACGCAGGGGTCCCCACGGGGGGGATATGACGTAGACTGCGTCATTGAAATTCTTGATGGGGGGGGGTTAAAGTTTATTGAAACAGTTTTTAATGTGACAGCATTCAAAAATATATTACATCACTAGATAGAACGTAAATAATAATGAACCTATTAATTAATTTAAATTTGTTTTTTTTTTTTTTTTTTTCCTATCAGAAAATATGTAAATGAGAATGACAGTGCTCGAATATTGTTTTAAATTTTGTTTTGGGGAGGGGGTACCAACTTACATGGGGGGGGGGGGGGTGCGTCATGAAGCTAGACACATTTGTGACTCATTCATAAACACATAGGTACAACTTCCAGAGACACATCAACGCTTAGCAAGGGTAAGTTTGATCCAGCATATTTTTAGTCATTTCATTTCTTATTAAAACCTGGCGGAAATTTTTCAGTTAGTTGGTATCTACATCTGGGCGATGTCCACTCCCCTTGGGCTTGTAATTTCAAGGGTGGCCTGGGTTCTGTCATTTGTCTTATCTTGCTATACGATTGCAAGAGAAGGCAGCAGAAGAAGGATTTGAAGAGAATGGCAGCAGGCAAACTATGTAATAGGGAAAGACATATTTACGTTTATTTACAAGCTCGTTTTCCCATGCACATACTTTCTTCCATTCAGTCTGACTGCAAGATGCGTGTAAGCAGCTTGTCCTGGGCTCAATCCTGGCAAACATTAGGGGGTCGTTTCTGGCATCTCCCACTGGCGTGAAACAACATTCTAATATCAACGATTCTCCCTTTTTCTGCCTGGAGGCTCAAGGTACAGGTAGGCTTCTGTACCTAGTTCTTTGGTGGACTATTATTTGCAGTCCTTGTGGAAGGACCTTTGATTTCCACGGAGTTGAGTGACCTATATATCAATGAAATCTGATGCTTTTTCTTTTTAGGCCCACCTAAGAAGAGGCCAAACTTACGAAACGAGTGTATTTTTAATAACTCCTAATTGTCACCTTTTGACTGGAAGGGCGAATGACACACATCAAGCTCACTGCTGCCAATACTGTAGAAAACCTATCAATTTCATGATGATATTTGAAGATTCACTGAAATATTATTGTTCTCAAGTTTCTTGGAATCGCCAAGATTTGTTAGCGAATCGTATTCTTCAAGTATCTGAATCTGTTGCTGGCATTGATGATCTAAAACGGTTACTTTTTCTGAATTGTCTCTAGGCTGTAGAGAGTAAAAAACCTCTTGGCCATGTCTTCTTTCTCAGAAATTTGTTTGTGTAAAACTATTGAAAAACGCTGCTAATTTAACACAACAGTTTATTATTATTTGAGTAATGCGTGATTGGTCAGCTCATTGAGATTTGGGGGTTCACTTTTGAGTAAAAAAATAGGGATTATTTACTTTAAATTTTAACGGATTAGAAACCTATTACACTCAATTTTGTATCTAAAATCACTAAGAAATTACACCTCACTTGCCTACGTCAGTAAAATCCTCGAAAATCCACGTTTTGGGGCGTTACATATATGAAAATGACTGTTGGAAGAAAAGAAGCAAATACTACTAAAACAATAGAAGCAAATTACTGCTAAAAGAATAGAAGAAAATGCTTCGTAAACTTCACCATAAGTTAACCAAGTTGAGGAATGCATACTAACTTACCAGATGTGACTTTCAGACTCATAGTTACACTGAGAGCGTCGAGTGATTCGAGTAAACAAATAGCTAAATACTTAACTCTTCCCTCACGCGCGAGGGTTCGCTACTGAACTGGATTGGGAGCTGGCGGTCAGTTATGAGCGGAGGAACGAGTTGTTTAATTGTATTCAACCTCCACTTGTGTTCGCCACCGCAGGTCCGGAGTTCTCAAGAGTAAAACGACTACGATAAATAGAATTATCATCTTATCTCTCCTCGTGTTGACACCTTATAAACCCAATGCACGATACTGACACTGAACGGTTTGAATTCTGGATTTTATTTGGATTCGTCTGACTTTATTAATGAGATGAACTTACCTAAATAGCAGTAGCTTAGTCAACTATTCACAAATTATTTTCAAGAGATTCGATCCTCGCCTTGGGCCAATCCCCCCGGACCCTCATATGCTTTTGCTTGGAGCCTACAGCTAAAATTCAAGAAATATGAAAATGCTTTAGTCCTAGAACGTCAATTATCGATCAGTCACATCAATTCATAATTTCGAAACTTTCTTCATTAGCTCCCCATTTGCTCTCATTCGTCCTGCATTATTTATTGAAGTTCATGATATTTTCATTATTGATTTTTCTTGTCTTATTATTATGAGAGTGTATCATACCAGGTCGCTAGCGGACTCCCTAGCAATCGCAATATCCGTATCGCTCTACTTTCGTTGCAATGTCATATATCGTTTTTCTCCATTTAGGTCACACCTAAAGCACATCCAAACAGTTTTCTCTAAATCAAAGTTTCTACTTGCACTGTCGTGAGCGTTTTGATTTCGTGCCTCTATCCCGCTAATCATTGAAACGGACTAAGTATAATTAATAAATTTCAGTCATGTTTCTATGAAATTCTCAAAAATTGTGGGCGGTGAATGACATTGAATCACTAAGAAAAATATCGCTGCCGAATCATCGGTCTCCAAGCTCACAAAATTCTTGGAACAAGGCTTCTGCATCCAAGTCCATCCGGGTCAGCATCCAGCACTCGTGTCTTGTTTCGCAATCGAGTATTCATTTCTATCGATTCCCCTTTGATTTAATAGAGTTGTTTTTCTTTTGCAGTTCCTCTCGTTCTATGGAGTATGTATACTTCCCCTAAGGAGCACAAGAAGAAATGTAGGACGAATGCTTCGTTTTGTCTACACACATTGCTTCCCTTATTCCCTTACAATTAGCACATTTTGGGCTTTTGCTTCTCTTATTACAATGCCTTATCCAGGGGTGCCCCCCCCCCCCCCTCCCTAGCTTCATGACTCCCCACCCCAAATTAGACCTCCCCCCCCCCAAATGTAAAAAGTGCTGGTAAGCACCCTTTATTTTATCCAAAATTAAAATGATTAAAATTAAAATGGTTCTTTACCTAGAATGTAGTTTATTTATGAATGTCGTCACGCTAAACACTGTTTCAATTAACTTTACCCCCCCCCCCCCAACAATTTCAATGACGCAGTCTGCGTGCCCTTAGTGAAGGTACTCGTTGGTTTTCCCCTATATTTTATGTTTCAGGACAACCTCCCTATTTATTTTTTTCCTAAATAGGTTGATTAGGATAAAAAATTGAACCCGAAAGTAAAAACACACAGTGTTGGCATCTAACGCCCTAAAGTTAAGAAAAATTTTAATTTGAGTCAAGATATTAAATATTGAGAAATTTTCTCAACTTTGGAAAGTAAAGACTTGACTTCAACTATAAATACCAAAGTAGACCAATCAACAGCTTGAGAAATTCCTTTACTTTCTCAAGTAGAGAAAAATCTTAACTCCTGCCACGACTATGAATTCCACACTTAGTCAGATTTATTTATTAGGTTTATTTCACAATTCCATCAGATTTAAGAGGCTGGTCAGTAAATGGTCGGGCCTGCATACTCTACATAGGTACTCATTAAAACCTACTTGATAAAACATACTCCCAAAATTATGCTATTTTTACAATCTGTTTGAACGCGTTAGTTTTGAATCCACTCAAGTTACCCAATGCCATGGATATGGTAGGTTTGAGTAACGCCTTGGAAACCTCTCTAGACGATATTAGAACGTGAAGGTGAGTCATCGACATTCATATCGTTCAAAAGTGGGTGTATAGTTAGATACCTACGGAAGCAAACTAAAAGAACGTTAAAAAACATGCAAGCTTAAATGAACGATTGTCCTACGTTTTTAGCTCAAGCACATACTTTGCCTTTTGACTCCCATGGAATTGATACATCCCTATTGACAGATTTCATTGGTATCCGACATGGTTGAAC
This sequence comes from Creontiades dilutus, assembly GCA_031894815.1. NCBI lineage: Eukaryota > Metazoa > Arthropoda > Insecta > Hemiptera > Miridae > Creontiades > Creontiades dilutus. Next base: position 521,338 of record JAVIWC010005249.1, on the reverse strand, counting down.
GTATTCAAAGTTGGATAGTTTCAGTGCAAGGAACTCCATCCCCAGACCAGGCCTATCACGAGTTGAAAGAAACTGTTGAAAAAATCAAAGGTAGGTACACTTTATGAGAATTAGGTGCTGTAAACGAAACCATTATGTACAAGGAGTCGAGGCCGAAAATTGGAACTGATTTTTGGAGTTGGTATAGAATTAGATTGAGGCAATGTAGATTGTTTAAAAATTTGTGAACTAAAAAATGTCTGTCTCAAAGAGGTGGTTAAAATGTATTTTATGTGTGCAAATAATTCCTAAATCGTACATGCTGAAGAAATGTTCTTACGTATCAAAGTCGTACAGGAAAAACAAACTAAGCGACTCTCCCCAGAAGTGTCTTTTTTTCTTAGAAACAAGGAAGTTACGAACATTTCAACACCTTCGTTCGTATCGAGAATACGATCATATCAATATTTCTGAATGACTTACATGCAGTGTGTAACAAACGATGGTCTAAATTCTGGGATCGATTCCAGAGTTCATTTCCAACGAAAAATGCCTTTTGAACTTATTCTTAGTCTCATTTCCGAATTATTTCACTTTTAAGATTTTTAACGAATTTTTATAGAAAATAAAGCTATTGCAATGGCTCGGAAAATGTTAAAATAAAGTTCTCTTGAAAAATGTTTTCATCAAATCCGTTTTGAAGCATTCTGAAATGATTCCTGGATTATAACGTCTATCATGATTATAAAAGTAAAAAAAAAATTAAGAACCCTAAACGAAACTTGGATTGAAAGCCCTAAACGAAAGCTGGAAACACTTTTTGAACACACTGAATTGGTCAAATTCTTAAAATTTAATGAAAAACGGCTAAAAATCATTAAATTCGTATCTTTTTTGCTGAACATTACTCAAATAAATTTTATCAACAATGAAACAGGTCATTTCAAAATTGATTCTCGAATTAAAGCCGAAAATTGTACTTTAATATCATTAAAATGAGCAAAAGAAATGGATAAAAAAGCTAAAAATTCAAACAATTCTGAATCTTTGTTTGAATGTAAGAACGTTATTTAGAATATACAATACAATACAAAAGTGCTCACATTTGAACTCAATTTAACATAAATTAAATTCGATCATTTCGGAAAATTCGCTCATACGTTCAAGCTGCATGGCTGGCATTTTATTCGTGTTTCCAATCTTGAGTCGCCATAATGACCACCACTCCCTAGAAGTTCTCTCTAAAATCTATAATGAGGATATCGTTGGAAGGAACGTCAAATTGTCTATCTCCATAGGGGAAAATAGGAATCATTGTCTGTTTAGTAGTTGACCAGATAATTGGATTCGGAGTTTCAACATCACTGATTTGAATATTTCATCATGCGAAAGGATGTTCAATCGCGAAATTCAACGTTCCACTTATGAGAGGAGGCTCCTTCAACTATCTGATAAAAGCAACGGAGGAAGTTCCAAAACTCGAAGTAGAAAGGTAAATTTATTGTACTAAATACTGCATGCCCATTGAGAACCTTACACTTCCCTGCCTATGTTTTTAGAAGATTGTTAATCTGAATAATATTTTGTTAATAGGTACCTACCTAGTTAAGTACCAATTGAAATCAATATCAGGAATACATTTTTATAGATCTCACTTGTCGATTGTCGTACTTTCATTGCTACAACTATACAGGTTGGTTTACGTTTCACAGTTGGTAGAATCCAAAAAAAGGAATGTCAGAACACATCGTTGAAGAAATGTTAATTATTTTTGTATTAGACCTACTACGTAAATCTCTACATGTATGTTAGATCTATTTTATGTGGCCTAAATGTGTTTTATTCCCATGATCATGCTTCTTTTCTTGACCTACTTAGAGACTGACGTGAAAATTCCTCGTGTGCCAAAGTAAAGACAAGAAAATATTAATGCAAAATTGTTACCAAAAAAATTCCGGTAGGTATGTCAATCAATTAGGTTATTGGCCTTTGTGGAAGCCTAAATTTCCTTAGGAATGACCCATGTGATTTTGGTTTATTACTTCAATAATGAACCTTTTTAACCGACCAAGAAAACTATTTTCATCCCCCCCTTACGTTTTAAGATAAGTAGATTTCAAAAATCTAATTTTAATAAAATTCCATCCGTCCGCCATACTCCGCGCAGTATGGCGAAATGGTAAAAAAACGGAAATAATCAATAACTTTGTTTTTTGAAACACTGAAAATTTGGTTCCAAAGCCAGAAAATCAGCCTTGAACATCAACAAGTAGCCAGCTCGATTGGTGGTGGATCAGGAGTTCAAATTCACAATTTAGTGGTCCAAAAAGTGGCAAAAATTCGATCTATGATGATACTGAGTATTTTTTCACGCTGAGTCGACTGTGTCCTAGATGTTTAGAATGCTTAATCTGAAGGAAAATAACGATTTTTTGCCAAACACTCAATATTGGTAATATTGGCCTAGGGATAGTGGTTGTTCTCATTTGACTTGAAATTAATAAATAGGTACCTTCTTCGAAAACCTGGATTTCCATTTTTTTAGGGCATATTTTAAAAATGGGCGACATCGACATATTTGTAGTTTTCTTAGAATATATCACTTCATTATTTGAAATTTTAATAAACATACTTTCTAAACAAAATTTAGGAAAACATTATCATTGTTTTGGTTTATTACTCAATAATAAACCATGGATAATCAGTCCTGAAAAAAATTCCAACCTCCTGAAAATTTCATGGTAACGTTTACGCCGTCTCTACGCAACGATTTCTCCCAAACGGCTGAAGCAAAAAAGAAAATTTCGGTTTCATATTGGTCAACCCGCTGTATTCTTGAGCCAGCTCTTCACTTAATTTAAAGTGCCCTTTAAGGATTGTCAAAGTTTTGAAAATCTCTAAAAACCTCAATAAAAAAAATAAAGGCGGCCTAAATTTGTACTCTTTTTGAAGAACACTCCACGAGGAATCGAATGAGCCCTTCCCCAGGTTCGTATCAAACCATAAATGTTGGCGTTCTAATGGTGCAACATTTGCGAAAAAAAAAAAATTTATTATTTTTATGTTTTCATCGACAAATAGTCAAAGTGATGTAGTAATGAACATACTCAAGTGAACTCGGGCTTTCTGGTGGATACACGGAAGCATTCTGAAATTCAAATTTACTGGTCATTATTCGATTGAAAATTCGATCATGATTTGGATTTCTACCAAACACTATATTGTTGTTTCACAGGGATAGAGTTGTTTGAATTTCAGAAATTAACAAAATATTATTGAATAAACAATCCAAATTTTTTCGAGAATTAGATTTTGCACGTGGGCGACATCGACATATTTGTAGTTTTCTGAGAATATATTACGTCATGTACATCACAAATTTGAATAAACTAACTTTCTAATCAAACTTTTGGAATACATTATTATTGTTTTTTGAACAAAAATTGACAACGGTATTCTCTTCGAGAAGGAATTCGCACAAGGACGAAAACGGGGTTTTTGTGGGTTCGATTACGAGTTCACAAAACTGACTAACTGAATCATAACACATCCAGATGAGAAGAGCACGATAACATCATAATAATCTCACGAAGAGTTGACATTTGTGTCATTGGACCCTCCTGAGTTGTGTCAACAACGCCTCACGTTTGAACAAGGGCAACATCCCGCAAGATCCAAGCGCGAATACCTACGTAATTACACTCGCTCCTGATGGTTGAAAGTTGGCATAGATTTAACATTCGCAGGTTTTCGCAGCTGAAATCAGCAGAGCTTCTTTTTGAATGTGAATAGATTTGAAAATTCAACCAAACAAGCCGTACCTTGATGGAGCTTCTTTTTTTACTCCAACGACTTGGGAGCATTCCCGAACGCCCTATGTACAACCTACCTTTCAACTCCCACTGCACAATTTTGGCCCAAACGGAGCAGATCTGTCATTATCGAGTGTGACTCGATGTTAGTAATTGCTGGTCAAATCACCTTCAACAAAATCAGCGCTGTATTGGGCTATTCCCAGAAGTACCCGCATTTCACATTTTAGACTAATTTCCAACTTTAAGAGAGTTTTACTCCATCTCAAAAATCTCTAATCGAAAAAAAGGCCGGGATAAATGTATTATACGGCTAATAGACAAGACGATTAGTGACAAGTACTCAATAACTACAAATTTCATTTTAAAAAACGCTGCAAATTCTTTCACTGGGGTTTATTATTCAATTGGCTTGCGTTCATGATTTGAATTTCTACTAAGCTTGGGAGTGTGCGTGTTTCACAGGATAGGGCGATTATTGAATTTCAGGAGATATTCATGGAGCACGTGAATCTGTTCTCGACCAAAATACCTATTTGGATTGATCAGTTGATCATATTTGTGTGCCTCCTGAAATTCAATAATCGCCCTATCCTGTGAAACACGCAGAATCCAAAGCTTAGTAGAAATTCAAATCATGAACGCAAGCCGATTGAATAATAAACCCCAGTGAAAGAATTTTCCAGCGTTTTTTTTGAACCTCAATAACCCCCCCCCCCCCCACAATAAGAACATCTATAATTTATCAAGTCCTTTGGCACTCGTATTGCGTTAAAACTTCCCCAAATCCAAATTTAAACGATGTAGAAAGGTAGACAGATGTAGAGGGGGCACACAAATATCATCAACTGATCAATCCAAATTAGGTATTTTGGATGAGAACCGATTTACGTGGTCCATGCATATCTCCTGAAATTCAATAATCTCTCTATCACCTGTAAAACACGCACACTCCGAAGCTTAGTAAGATTCAAATCATGAACGCAAGCCAATTGAATAATAAACCCCAGTGAAAGAATACTTATTTACCCCAGTAATAATATTGAATAATCCAGTAATAATATTGAATAATAAACCCCAGTAGTAATATTGAATAATATTTACCTATATATTATCAGAATGCTTCAACCCGTGTATCGGCTACTAACTACACTACAAGTATTCACATCGGCTATCACTCCAGTATCCACATTCACTACAACTCGACGCTATCGGCCGGACATCACTAGGTTCAAACAAACAATAATAAACGAAAAAACGCAAATGTTGGCACCATACATCGGGAATGGTTTGACCTACGGACGTGGGGAAGGGCTCATTCGATTCCTAATTTTATGTTCTTCAAATAGGAAAATATTTAGGCCGATTCGACTAGTTTTGAGGTACCGCCCTGATTTTTTTACAAAACTTTTACAGCCCTTAAAGGGCACTTTAAATTGAGTGAGGGAGCTGGCTAAAGAATTGGGGTGTCGTCGGACCAAGATGGATTTTTCCTGAAAATTTCAGATTTTTTGCTCCAGCCGTTTCGGAGATACCTATCGTGCGTACGGCGGGCGGACGGACGGAAAATTTTTTATTGCAGATTCGGATTCTACACCCTTTGAAACGTAAACCATGAAATTTTCAGGGGGGTTAGAATTTTTTTCCAGAGCGATTACAATGGTTTATTATTGAATAATAAACCAAAATCAAGTTTTTCTGAAATTGCGGCACTGATACTCATAGTGATTCAGATTCCAAATCTAGCCGGAAAAAAGTCCCGAATCCCATTTTGTTGAAAACAGATTTCCCCTTGATGACACCTTACGATATCTGGAACAAACCGGAATATCTGAATATCCAGCATATTATATGCTCCAAAACAAACGTGTGAAAATGTGATTTAATTCTTGAGTTCCCAGTGGTAGATAAAGTTCTCAGACAACGTCCGACAAGTATGGAAGGCTTCGAAAAATGTATATTTGAATATACTAATAAGTAGGTGCCGCTTGATGACGACCATTTTAAGCTCGAGCAAATGCTAGTTCTTTCTCTGTGTTCCTACTTCAACAGCTAATACAAGTGTTTCGATTGCCCCCGATAGAACATTTTTGTGAATACAAAGTGGGACAATTTTAAAGTTGTGGTAATCGATGAACTCATCGTTTTTGAACCGTCGTGCATCTTTTCTTCTAATATTGGTAAAGTGGACTTGTGTTTCTTGAAAATATGATCTCAGATTAGGAATCCATTAAAAAGGACGTACAGCTACAGCACAATTTTTCTCTCCAATAACTGATCATTTAAATGAGGGGCGTCTAGGAGTATCAGAACGTGAAAAGAATAATTTACACAACCTCCCCGCATTTTTACGACTCACCCGGAGTTTCGTACAGCTAGATCCGACATCTTCATTTACTCCGAACCAAATTTAACAAATTTGGCACGAAAATTGGACATCGAGCCAGGATGTGCCAGCAATCTCGACATCTTGATCAATCACCACTAAGGGATTACATTTTAGGAGTGGTCTATCAAGAATCAAAATCTCCGAAATTTTCGAGGTTAGAGGGTAGTTTCTCTGTTTGATTCGGATAAGAATTAGTTCCTTGAATCGAACGACACGCGGGTTAATGCATGATCATCCGTTCGTTGAAAAATCGGTTAGGTAGGCGGTCGGGCTGCTGAGACTGTTCAACGGGAGGTCTGAGCTAGACCGCATTGGCTGGCAGAAGCCCAAGTATTCTCATCTTGAATGCAGTGCGAGGAGACGAGTTTAGATGATGTCCCACAGACTACCTCTGATTATAGCTTAGTGATTTCCGTAGAAGGGATAACTAACATAAAATATTGCATCTCTGTTCAATAATTTGCAGAGTTTTTATCCCATGAATCGTTGTAACGATCTTATATTCTACAACTCTTAAGATAAAGAACATTTCAAGATTATAAACCACCCTTTCTTGATGCAATAAAAGCGTTAAAAATTTTTAATAATAAACGTTTAAAACATTTGAACGATGCGAGAAAGCTATGTGCCACACCCAACTTATCAGAAGTTGTAACGTTTAAATACGTACATCATTACAATACCTGATATTCGCAATAATCTACAATAAAACCACATTTTAACTATTTAAGCTTAACGAAGGATTGAAGTTATGTGCATCTTAAGGTTATTTCTATGTGCACGTTTCTTGAAAACTTGAAGTAATTTTTTCAAAGATGGGTACTTATTCAAATTTTTGTTGAATTAAGTTTTTCTTTGTATCAATCGGCAATAAAAAACCACATAAAAATATGACATCAAGCGGTGTAGGCATGGTGCATGTAGGTTAGCCGTGATGTTAATTCTGCATTCATGTAATGTGTTATAGTGAAGCTCTGGTGGGAAGGCTCGGAGTAAATTTGGCCACAGTTCTGCAGAAACCTATGCTCGAGCAGGAAGACATCACCATAGAGGGGGAACAGTTGAAAGAATTCATCCTCAGTTTCAAATGGGATTTGAACAGATTCCCGGTCACCCAGAGCCTCGACACAATATTCGGGTTGATCCGTAAACATATGAAGCACGTCGACCAGTTGAGGGACACGAAAGTCAGGAAATACATGCTCGTGCATGACCTTTTGAGTAGATGTGAAAAGAGGCGCCAGGGGCCACTTACTACTAGGTTGGTTTCAGATAACGACCTACCTGTTATATTTAAATAATTATAGTGCTTAGTAAAGTGCTATTTCAAATGTATAGTTGTGAAGGGGAAATTTTAGTTTACAGTTCATTGAATAACATCTATCCATTGTCCATAAATACTAATCTAAGCGATTTCACCATACCCCTCGTCAGGGATTTGCCAACATATTTTTTGCTCCTACACCGTGGAATTTTAATAAATTCAAAATCTAAATTTCAACTCTCCAAAACTTCAAATATCACTAAATATCTCATAACCTGCATCATGTCAGAAAGTACGTAATATTAAATATCGATATATGCCTTGAAACAGTGAATGTAACAAGACCACATGGCAGACTAACCCCAAAAGTAGCAAGCATAGCATATTCATAGTCATTCAACATGATTGAATATTCTAAGGAAGCTCATCCAGAAATAAACCCAGCTATCACCTGGATTACATGCTAACATAGCTGAAAGTAAGAACCCGCTCAGTATAAAGTAGCCCCATATACAACAAGTACCTCCTAAATTAGGAGTCCTAATACCCTATAAATAATCTAACATCACATATAATGAGCAAATTATTTCAAACCCCTGACGAGGCCATAAGGAAAAATACTTGAAGAACTATCTATCTCCTGTGCTCCAAAAAGCAGTTACGTAGGCTCTGTGCCACTATTTTACGCTTCTGTAACACACCGACCATTGGAAATTCAGGAGCAGAAGAAAAGAGGCAGGAATGACATACTCGATCAACCCCACCAACACCATTCTGTATGTGGCACAGATTCTAAGTAGGGATGCTAGATTCTGCACTACTTCTATTCTTGCCCAATACTTCTGGATTCAGCCCACACCTTGGTTTCATATAACTCAATAACCTCAGCTGTTTTCCTAAGCAGTTTTCTTTCTGCGGGGCTAGAATGCTTGCCATGAGTTGACTCAGGTTTCCTTCAACATATGCACTTATTTGAACCCATAAGGTCCGGTTTGGTGTCTTGCATGACACCTAGGTATTACACTCCCTCTGGTATTGCAAAGGGCTCACCTACAAAGTGAAGCCCCGTCAATCCACTTTTTTGTGAGGAGCACTGGTCAGTCTCACTTTCAATTTTGATTTAAAAGATGAACAATTTGTGGAATTCGTTCACTTTTGTCCGAAAGGAGGTGTTCTGGAAGTCATAGATACGTTCCCCTCTTGATAGGCTCCTTTCTGAAATAGCTTTGCCTATTCATTTTTCTTAGTTTGTTGCATTACCTTTATCTGTTTTCCCCAATATTGTTCGCGATCCGTTTTCACCTCCCCCGACCAATAGCATTCTGTATCCTTTCACTTTCACAGAAACCCCATGATTAAATGTTCCACCACACCTCTTGACCAAAAGGATTGAAGCTCCCTTTCACCTGACACTATATACTGACACTGTTTCTCGAATTTACATTCAGTTATTGTTCCGTTACTGATGATGACCTATTCGTCGGCATTGATTTAACGTTGTAATTCTTATAATTTTTGTGGAAATAGATCACGTTTTTTTTTACCAACACAGTGTTTTTCTTGACATGGGTTTCCACAATTTCGTCACGAATGATTTAGTTCATTTAAGGTAGAGAAGAAAGAGGTTTGGATCATGCTGCACCAAAAGCATCCCACGTTGCCTTCATGTTGAGTCAGATTTGCATGCAGCTATGGTGATTTCACTACGACCTTGATTTACCCTGTATAGCAATAGTCCTTCCCTTTAGGAGAAATTTCTTAGCTACTGTTGAGACAGATGTGCTAATGCAACTACGTACTGTTCCTATAGGGTGTGATGAATATGGATAGTTCCCGATTCTTGAAACCGCCCCCTCTAGACACAACCTGGCGCCTTTTAGCGTCTTGTTCATCTATGAGTTAATTAATTGTTAATTGGCTCAGTCCTTGGAAGAGGCCACTATATTATTCCGTCACGCTCCTCGTCACAAAGGGGAATCTGACATATAGAGTGAGGCTTTGGCCTTTACACTCCTTGAGGTCAACATCCAGACTGATAAGGAACGTTTCGACGTGTTGTGAGGCGAGTCTCTGTTGCGACGGATGCGGCTGATCTTTCCCCAAGGATAGCACACTTCATCCTTCCATCGAGTGATTTTTCCCCACATCTTCACCTCCTGCCGAGTTCGGAGATGCCCTCGACTCCTGGTTCTACGTCAGAACAGATCCCAAATCCTGTTAACAGTTCCTAGAATACCTACCTTCATAATCTGTTTGACGAAACATACGTCAAAATGAAAACTTATAGATGAGTGATAATTAGGTCCTCATGCATTGCAGTATGAATTATTCATGCGTTTCAGGGATATCCTGATGTCAGTTTGTTATTGATTTTTATGAGATTAGCAAATAGATAATGATTTTACTGAATGATAATAACCAACATAAATGTGTTACCGCACTCTCCCTCACTGCCTTCATGAAATACGAACTGCTTTTACATTCTCGAATCGAATCAAAGAAAGATTCACTTGTTTACTTCTTCATTACTTTTTTACTTTTTCAAGTTTAATAATGATACCTACAAGTTAGAACTCCAGCAATATAGCGTAGTAGGTATATTATATGACTCTATATTGATGCGTTTAAGGTGTCCATTGTTAGTTAGGAAGCAGCCTAGAGTTCATGTTAGATCATTGGAAATCTATGAGGATGAATATTTATTATATTTATACTTTACACATTCCAGAAATTATCTTGGAGATCTAATAACGGAAGAGAATTTCATTCTTGATTCTAAATTCCTGAAAACACTATTGGTGGTTGTGCCAAAGAATTTGAAAAATCAGTGGTATGCAAGGTAAGTTTTATTCCACAACCCTAGGTAATTGGTTTAAAAAAAATACCAGTGTTGAGTAGAAGAGAAATCAGATAAGAAGGTGGATAATAAGGGAGGTAACTATTATTCTATGATTCTTAATCAAAAACACATGTTAATGGAAACATTTTGTTTTCCAAATTTCCGAAATCTTCAATTTAAGGAGTGTTTTTCTTTCAAACAAAGCTATAAATAATATAAAGGAGTCTTGGGAGATCTAGAAATGTTTCCATTTTAGGAACAGAGTTCGACCTAAAACATATTAGTTCATACATGGAGCGTAATTTTCCTACAAAACATTAGAATTTGGTTTAATATTATCAATAATGAACCTTTGTAACCGATCAAGAATAAATTTGTCTTCACGCCCCCTCCCCCTTCCCTCCTAAATTGATGCTTTATGTTTCAAAATTTGTAGAATCCGAAAATCTAATATATAAAAACGTACAAAGTGACAAAGTTAGAGGAAGGGGTTATTTTAAAAAAATTAAGTACGATTACAAATGCTTATTATTGAAAATAATAAACAAAAAAAAATTGTAGAACAATTTCTAATTGAAACTTTCTGTTTCAATTAATTGCAGAATCTATTGTAGACGTCAAGAGTGAGTAACTTACATTTAATTTGCAGCTACGAAAGATTACACGAAGAAATTGTCCCTCGCTCAACCGTGATCATCGTTGAAGAAGACGACTACGTCCTTTTTTCCGTTGTAGTTTTTGGGTATGTTAGTATTACAACATTAGCCATGAGTTGAAGTAGTGGTTATGTTCTTGAAGAATAGGTATTATGTTTCATCGCACAGAAGGAATTGTATGAACGCAACCTATTTACGGTAGTTTGTTCTACATGACTAGTTATGTATTGATCTGATAAACAGTTGAAATGCAGTTTCCCCAGAAACACTGAATGAAAAGCAGGGATGACCAAGTTTTTTTGCGATTCCGACCAATGCGTAATGGTTGGTTGACCTCTTTCTGCTGAGAGCACGACAGAATCATTTTCAGCGACTACAAAGTTGTTGAATTGCCTTTGTCTAAATCATTCCTTAACATCTTGTGATTCTCAAAGGTAGGAAATCCAGCTCTCCAGCCATCCTAACTAAAGTCAGACTGTCTTTTTCTCAACAAGAATAGAAAAAAGTTAAAACATTAAACACCTCTAATCTCGGCTAGGTGTAAGTTTTGCTGTCCGTGGAAAACACAATTCTATAGGGCAGAAGCACAATGCACGGAAGCAGGAAATAGAAACTAAGGGGAATTAAGTTACAGAGAATAAATCAGAGAGGTGATAGCGTGTGTCTGTCGTGTCTAAATGACCCTTTGATTACTGTGGTAGTGTGTTTCCTAACACCTGAATACTAGACATATAAAATGTAGTCCTGTTACCTGGCCTGTCTCAGGCGTTCCTCAGAGACACAATGCTTGTGCCTTGAGGACACATGCAACAGTTAGATATTGAAGAGACATGGAATAGGTTCGAGTATATGACAGATTATTATGAAAGTTTTACACCTTGCGTCTCATTATGCAATATTGTGGCGGGCACGATTCCGTTCCTTATATCTAGACTTAGGAATTTTCCCAAACTTGTTTTTTCCTTCCTGGCTTGTACATTGGCCGATGCAGAAATAGTGTCTGATATTTTTCAAGCATCCAGGAGCCCACGAGGGAGACACGGTAGTAATGACAAACTTGGGGAATGAATCTCTATCTCAGGATTCTCAACCTCAGGGGAGAACGCGAAGGGGGGTTGGTAAGCCGTGGTGAGCCACGCTGGAAACACCACCTAACAATACTGCCATGTATACATTTACACGCAGGCTCTAGGTGCACAGGAGAGCTCCAAGTACAACAGTTGCAGGACAGTAACTGACGCCTCTGGCTGGAGGACTGTATTTATATCTGAGTTGATCTGCAGCTATCTACGTCTAATTATATGCATTTTCCCAAATTATGTTTGATTATCGTTGAATTATTCGGAAATGGTCGCCTTACTGCCTGCCTAGGTTTGAATACAATTTTGCCCAGTTTAACTGCTGCTGCGTGGAAAAAGCCCTTTGAGACCTGTGGCTAGGGGCTCACTCTAGAGATTTCATAAATTCAACTCTCAAAGTATATTATTAAATTCAAGTAAGTATTGAAAACTAAGCTTTTTTTTCTGGAAATTTCCATGCACCAGGGGGGGGGGGGGGTTACAGCTTACCTATCTATCTAATTCCATGATCATTTTTAATAAAACGATTCATCGTTAAACAATGGGTACCAACCAATCCACTCGATATACTAATACGATCTCAATTCTTTTTAGTGGAGCAATACTGTTTCTTGAAAGGTCTATTTAAGCCAAAACGGCATTACCGATTTTGATACGGATTTTTGCTAGTTTTTCGCGAAATTCTATATCAACATCTAGGCTCCGATAGAATATCTGAAGAGTTCCGTTGTATGTTGGATCTACTTTTCAGACGGTGCGAAAAGGAATTCAGAGAAATCGCCAAAAAGCACAACTTTTACGTCCGCGATTATGATTATAAGGAAAACGAAATGGACGAGTTCAACCAAGAAATCAATATTTTGCACTCTGAGAACAATCGATTGCAGCACCCATTGATCAATTGGTTGAAAATACACTTCGGGGAGATTTACAGTAGTTACCTGCACATCAAAGCAGTCAAGGTCCACATCGAGAGCCTACTCAGATATGGACCAGACATAAAATATCAGGTTCGTAAATTGAGTAGAATAGTTAAATATCCATTTTGGTTTATTATTCAATAATAAACCATTGTAATCGCTCTGGAAAAAAAATTGTAACCCCCCTGAAAATTTCATGGTTTACGTTTCAAAGGGTGTAGAATCCAAATCTGCAATAAAATGTTTTCCGTCCGTACGCCGTAGGCACGATTTCTCCCAAACGGATGGAGCAAAACATCTGAAATTTTCAGGAAAAACACATGCTGGTCCGTCAACGCCCCAATTCTTGAGCCAGCTCTCGCACTTAATTTAAAGTGCCCTTTAAGGGTTGTCAAAGTTTTGTAAAATCCCTAAAAACCTCAAAAAAAGTCGAAGCGGCCTAAATTTTTCTCTATTTGAAGAACATACCATGAGGAATCGAATGAGACCCTCCCCACGTCCGTAGGTCAGACCATTCCCGATGTATGACCCCATTTATGGTGCCAACATTTGCGTTTTTTGGTTTATTATTGTTTGTTTGTAACCTAGTGATGCCGATAGCGTCGAGTTGTAGTGAATGTGGATACTGGAGTGATAGCCGATGTGGATACTTGTAGTTTATAGCCGATACAAGGGTTGAAGCATTCTGATATGCATGAAACGCTGATAATATGTAGGTGATAGGGTGATTATTGAATTTCAGGACGCACACAAATATGATCAACTGAACAATCCAAATAGATATTTTGGTTGAGAACAGACGTAAGTGCCCTATGCGTGTTTTATTATTATTACTGATTCAATTCGACGAAACCTATCTAGTAGTCGAACGCCTACATTATGAAAAACTACATTTTGGAAGGTACCCCTAAACAAAATTCCACTGGAATTATACCAGCTGAATCTTTCAGTTTTTGATTGTTTACTGTGTGCAAGGACGTTCACATTTGTATTCCGCTTGACCTTCTTTTTTTCTGTCTAAGTCCGTTTGAGAGAGCAAATGGATGAACGTGGGTAAAGCAGTTCGTGTGGAATTTGGGTAACATCGATATGGTCAGTGATAAGTACCTACCTACTTTAAGTTTTTGTCGGGGTCTTATCTCATACATTCCCAATAACAGAAGATACGTTTATTATTCCCAAAAACATTTGTCAATTTATGTTTTAACGTATTTTTGAAATTATTTGCTGAAGGCTGCTGTGATTATATTGGACGAACACCAAGTAAAAAGACTCAGGGCAGCTCTAAACCAGAAGTTCTCGACTCCTGAAGAAAAGGAGATGGCGAAACCAAACAAGAAAACGAAAGATCAATATGAAGAAGCAGTTGAATCTGTGGAGTACTATGCTTACGTATTTACAAAAGTGAAAATCACCATTATTGATCTAATTAAAAAATGATTTATATAGTATCTACTACCACCTAATTTCATGTTATTAGAAATGGTATTATTTTAAAGATATTGTGAGAGATATCCTCATTAACCCATCAGGACTACGAGTAGTGAGAAAAGAAACCAGCCACAAAATTCCTCACTCAAACCCATATTTCACATCAAAACCCCACCCACTATTTCATTGCAACCTCTCCTAAGTCAATCGGAGATGAACTTGCTAATCCCCATATCTTTCCACTGCTGAATGTTCTTTACTTGCTAATACCTACTCGTGATTGGTACCATTGGGTACTATTGTTGGAGAAACTGCTCCCTGGTGCAATGTCTTGTCACCCTCCCGGCTTGTAGGAAGACTTGCACAACCACAAAAGGATACACCTTCCTGAATGCCCAAGACTAAACTTGGTCCTCAACAGTCTACCTTACCAGATGCTGTAGATTTGTGATCCTATCCAATTCTTTGACAGACGAAAAGAAGTTCCAAAGAGGATTTCAGAATTTCAGGCTCCTGCAATTGCCCATCATCAGGAGTTGCAGTAGTGAACTCCTGTCTGTTTTTCAAGATTGCATCCTGGACCAGCATAAATTCGATGATGCTATGTCATATCTCTTCTCTCACAGTCCCTTCATTAAAATGCAGTTTCCCTTCGCTCTCCAATCTTTCAGAGCATACCTCTCAATTTTCTTCTCTGTTATTATACAGCATTGACCTCTACAATATGCTTCCGTCAAATCCGGAGAATTGATATCTATTACAATTATTATAATCTATATCAATCTACTTTGATTAATTCCGTAAGTTCATAATCCTTTAGTTTCTTCTGTATTGCAATAAGAAGCCTGCTAAGATTGCTGCCTTGATATTTGGTAATCAAAAATGTGAATTATTATATTAAAGAGCACTAAAGAACGAGAAAGCACCAAAATCTCCATTATACGTACAATGGGTAACTACATACTATGTAAATAACATGCTAATCTCATCTTGTTAATTTTGTCACTTCGTAAGACTAACGAGGTTCGAGCTTAATTGACCTTTTACAACATAGATAAAGTTAAAGAACCATCACAAGCACAGTTAGTAGGAAATTTATTCATTTCAACAATATCTATTCTTAGATTTGATTTGACATTTAAGGTCTAAACCTTCATAATTAACAAATTATGTGTAGCAAATTAGTTCTAGAATCGATTAACAGTAAAACGTACCTAGCTATCTACTCTGAACGCATATTTCTGCTAAACTTGAGAGAGTTTCTTGCCTTTTAAATCCCTGTCGTTCAGCTGTTCTTCTTCCGTTTAGAGTTATCACTTCGCTAGGTATACTATACCAACAAGTCTTGTTTTGCGGACTTTGTTGTGAGGCCGAGGAGAAGAGGGACAGACGTTAAGCTTATATCTTCTTCTATTGATAAAGAAGTGGGGGCTCTGTAGGTTGTTGGAAGAGGGCTGCAAGCAGGTGGGTTTTTTGTAAGGACAAGTCATAGCGTGGAAAAGAGGGGTGAGGGTCGTGAATAGCCCAGAAACTGGTAACGGTCGCTTCCCCTTCCTTCATGACTCATTTCCCACGAGAGCGTCAGCTGTTCTTCTGTTTCCAACTGTTGAACTGTTGGATAATTATGTATTTCCCATCGTGGAAAAGCTTATGGAAGATACATTGGTAGAAATAAATTGAGCAACTGAGGTTAGATAACCAGGTTAGGGCGATGAACCTGCCATTCTCCCACCGAGTCACGGCCGGAGCTTTCACTTTTCCGTTCTATTTGAGAAGAAAAAGGAAAACGTTCCTTTCTCAATTTTCAATTGACGACAAAAAAAAAAAAAAAAAAGAATTGCATACATTGAAAAATATAATTCATCCAATCCAAATTCACGTTTTGCCAAGTTCAAACGCCATTAAATGAAATTAATGAAACACCATTAATAGACAATTTTTCTCTGTCAAAAATGCCTCTAGAATAAAAATGTAACCGACCGGTGGAAAGCTGATGAATTATAAATGTTTTTTACCGTAGAGGTCATCCATTTTCCAGTAGATGATATGGTGGGAAATCAACATTGAAAATTGTTTTTAAAAAAGCAGAAGGTTGACAAAAAGTTAAGTTTAGGCAGGGCTGCCCACAGCGGGGGGAGCTAAAGTTGATTGGAACAGTGTTTAACGTGACGACATTCAAAATTATAACACATCACTAGATAGGACGTAAATGATAATGAACCTAGTAATTAATTCAAGTATGGTTTGTTTTTCTATCTGTAAATGTATGAATAACAATCTCAGTGCTCGAATATTGTCTGACTGGGTTTGATTTTTTTCAATGTCTGCATTAATCTTCATTTAGTTTTAGATAAAAATATGGGGTGCTATGAGAATTATTACATTTTTATTTAGGTGAGGGGTACCAACTTACTTCCTGGTTTAGGCTAGAAAAAACCACGTACGACGTGACTTACGAGAAAGTTTTATGGAATAAAAATTAAAGAAAATTTAATGCTCTTTACAACGGTATAATTTAAAAATTGAATTATTTTGGGAAATAAGGGAGTTATGGCCGTTTTAGTGAAGTAAGGTCGAAAATACGAAAAAAAAAACTTTGATGTAAAATCGGCAAAAAAAACTTGTTATGGGTTGTTGCAAACTGGCTGCTGAATCGATCCCTGAAGTTCGGTCGTTCTTGTACTGAACACTTTGCAGTTTAGATCAATGATCCAGACAAAACCAATGTTTGATTCATGGGCGTATATAAGGGGGGGGGGGGGGGGGTTATCGAGGGGTCCCGGGACCCCCCCCCCCGAAATTTGGAAAATATAAATTAATCTTGTATTTTTCGGTTCTACGGTAGGAAAACACCAGACTAACCTGGACGGCTGGGACCTGCCACCTCAACAAAGAAAGAACTCCATCCCGCTTCACGTCAGCAATAACAAGCGACGTGTCTGGGCATTCTCCGGTTGCTGGCAGCAATTTTAAATAGGCTATGTTACTTTCGTTTATTCAACATTTCACTTTCATTCAGAATATTGCAGTTTAAAAAAAAAGTTAATAAAATGGAACCTTTGTTTCAATCATGTATTTTTTTACACCTTTCCAAGTTATTAACTGAATATTATTTAGTCCTAAAATATGTTTTCCCTGGGAAAAGAACTACTTTTCTATCATTCTTTTTTTAGTGCTAGAATACTTAAACATGAGATTTTAGACACCTGATTTGAAAAATTTATGGAATACCCCCCAGACCCCCCGGCATTCTCCCCCCCCCCCCCCCCCGAAAATATTGCATATATACGCCACTGGTTTGATTGGTGGCCTACCCGAAACAGATACTTAGGTTGGTAATCACGTCCTCTTCTTATTCTAATTAAATACCTTCAAACGAACTGACTTCAATACCTAACTAATTCCTAGGTCACCATTATCCCTCCATTAACATACAATATGATTTGAAAATCTTCTAAATCATCTTGACTTTTCACCTGATTATTTTTTGTCATGTGCCGTCGCATTCGTCATTTGTCATTTCCAGAACCAACAATCAAGACATTTTTCCGGAAAAAATCATGTGAGGTAGGTTGACGTTAACAGAATTATTTTTATAATTTCCTCTTTAACTTTTTTTACGTGCCTCAAGACAGAATTTTTACGTAAGCCACAATTCATCCAACAATAACATCCAAGTTCGAGATAGAAGTGGTAAGTTTCATTCAAACCGACTTTTAAAAGAAATTGAAAATATAAAACTTGAACAGAACTGAATTTCCAAAAAATTGTATCGCTAAAATTCACGGCTTTTGGATTTCCAAATCATTTATTGTATTAAATTTTGATAAATTTGAATAAGTAGAATAAATAGTATAAAGAGTAAGTTTAAATCCAGATTCAAATCATAACTAGGTGCTATACCTATCTCAAGAAAGAACCACCAAAATTTAGCAGTGTTACGTTCTCGAATTAACTGGTTTTTTAGCACCTACAACCTGCCTGTGCACGTCCACAAACTAGTTTTACTTCCGAAAGTAAATTGGGATAAAATTACTAACCGAATTTGAATAAACTTTCAGCACGTCAGAAATTTTTCCTAACTTTCTGGGGATAAATTTAATCTGCAGTGGGAAAATAATTGAAACAATTTGGAAAATTGAGTTGATTACATATGTGCATGAACATGAGAGTTCGAAAATTGAATTTTACAAGTTTATGAACACTTTTTTCGACTATTGAAATTTTGTGTATGACCTTGTAGAATATAAGAGCGTTGCTACGATTCACGGGACATGTAATGACGACTCCCGCAGGCATCAAGATGGGTGTCAAGTATTTCAGATCTATTGAGAATTTTATTGCGGTAACATTGATTAGATCGAGTTGAAATGTGCATTTATAAGGGATTATTATTACGCTTGATGGATTTTATGTTCGCACATGGGCAGAGTTGAAAGATTTTATTAAGAGTTGATTAGACTGTAGCCAATCTAAATATGAGAAGAAATAACTCTTTAAAATTGAACGTGACAAATTTTGTTGACGCCTGCAATTCTTGAACGATTTTCATGATGTTTCAGTTAGATTTCAATTTTATTTATTCAACAAATCTTAAAAATTTTACTTTTGCCGATAGGAGGGGTATTAGTCAATTCTTTCCATCTCTGATGAAATGGAAATTCTCGAACAATTTCGGTATAGTGTAGTACTTTCATGACTTTTCCCATCATTCGCTAGTTCAGTCGCATTTTTATTCAAAAACGGAGAAATCTTGATCGTGAGAAAAGCGTCAACTCACTTGCTAAAACAATGACAATAATTATTCGAACACGAACGGCACTAGATAAAGATGTAACACCTTCACAAATAAATCCTTGGTAGGTATTTCATAGGACACAATGTGACCAAGTTCGACTTAGAATGTTCAGCCCTTTTTTTATTTTTATTTGTCTAGTCTTGGAAGACGTCAAATGGGCAAAAACTATGGAAACACTTCAACACGAAAAAAAGTTCCATTCATCCAGCATGATCATACTTTTCCAAAAGCATCGTATTAAATTCCGGACCCCTAATAAAAAGAAAAAGCGTCAACGAACTACTGTAACCTTCGTGGAAAATTGAGAATGATCAAGTTCAACAGCTTTGTATATGTATGTTTATTCATTCTGTATTAATACTTCCAAAGCAAATTAAAATTAAACGAGGGAGCTTCTAATAACCGAAAATCTGGGCCCCCTTACATTGGCCCGGGGGCATCGGGTCCAGTGCTCCCCCTCTCCAACGGGGCTGATTAAATTCTAGTTAAATTAATTGAAATTTGACTACTGCTGTGCGAACAAATTAGTAAATAGGATTTTGCTACACATTTCACCTGTCCTTCAACTTGTTCTTTGTCAAGCTCGGTTTTGTTGGAGGATGCACTTTCCGTCCGATTCCAAGGTCAGATTTTGACTGGAATGACATAAACATACTCTTCGGTAAATATGTACGAGCTTCCCTATTTCTTTTTGAGTGTTCCGAAACACATTTTCATTAGGGAAGGAACATTTTCAAAATTGTGAAATTATTGCTAAAACTATCATTTTAAAACAAATTAAATTTTGCCTTATATAGAAGCTAAAGGAGGTCGTAGTTTTGTAGCAAGGGAGGA
Source organism: Creontiades dilutus (assembly GCA_031894815.1). NCBI lineage: Eukaryota > Metazoa > Arthropoda > Insecta > Hemiptera > Miridae > Creontiades > Creontiades dilutus. Next base: position 501,337 of record JAVIWC010005249.1, on the reverse strand, counting down.
ATTTAAAATAAATTTAAAGGGTCGGTAGGTACCAAGATGTTATTGATTCGACTGCGCAACAATAGATTTTTATTGTTTGTTATTGACTCAGCTTGTTACAATAATGCGCAATACGTCAATTGAGTCATTTAAAGAAATGATTTCACTGTTCTTATTTCACAGGTACTACATTTGTCAGTTAAGATTGGGAATTGTCATACTTTTATCATGAAACGCCTTTGTTTTTCCATGAATGCTTTGGGGTTTTGCCGAGGGGAAGTGGGTTTCCACGAGCAGTTTGCGTCACAACGACGCAGTTTCTCGGGAACACTAGCGCTCAAGCGGCCAACGCTGGCTTTAAACACCCTTCAGAAAAATCAAATTTTCTCAATAATTAAGGAATATTCCGTTGCAATTCTTCGTTTTTAGATATTTTATCAACAGTTCAATAGAATAACTGAAAATTGCAAGGGAGTTTTCCTTAAATCTTTCAATTTCTGGGGTGTTCCAGAACCTTCGGAAAGGAGTATATAAGTCGAGGGCGCCCCACTCTTCTCGTCATTTGCCCCTCGTCTGTCAGTGAGCTGTGTTCCTCTCGTGTGTCCATTCAATTCAAGATGGAGGTTGGAGTGCATGCAGAGGTTCCTGGTGTGGGATTCTTAGTGGCCTTCGTTTTCCAGCTTGCGGTCCCCTGGAATAAGTGTTTGGCTTTCACTTGAACCGTAAGTCATAGTATATAAGGCTGTATCATTGGTGTAATTCCCAAGTCTAGAACACGAATGACGTTCACATATGGGTACATTGGTTTTAAGGTCATCGAGTTAATGTTTAGTATTAATATCTCTGTGGTATTCTAGGTCAAGGCACATTACTATTGAGAGCTACCCTTGGATAAGCAATGGTCATTCAAACTTATTTGATATTTTAAATTACTCAGAGTATCATACTGGTTAATGTGAGACTGTTCGTCGTATGGTACCATTGTTAGTATATCGTTATGGCAAGCCCCACGTAGGTTGAGGACAGTAGGTGGACATTTTAAACCAAAAATGCTCCATTCTATATGGTAGTTGCTATTGGAGAAAAGGAAATGTTTCATTTGTAGTGTAGTACAGCAGAAAACATTGCGAGTAAGAAGGGTTTTTTTTATTTTAAGGATTATAGTTAGTTCTTTAGTCCTAGTTTATCTACTTGCTTATCCACGAAGGCTGTTATAATGGGGTCACCTATGTCCTCAACTTGGAAGGTTGAATGGATGGGGGAGGGGGCCAGTGTTCTCATAACTGGATTTGCACGATGAGATGTGCTGCAGGCATTGGTGGGACCAGGAGATGGTGGGGGTGGGACCCAATTTCTTAATAATAATTTTCAACTCTCAAATATTGTGTGCTGTTGCGTAACAATGTACCAATGGGGGGAATATATTATTTATCCAACTTGGTTTTGTCTATTAAGGAAATGTGTTTGCAACATATGCTTTGTCTTATGTGAATCTATCAAGTTTTTGTGTTCCCATTTTTAGGGTTTAGGTGGCGTGGCGTGTGATCTCTAAACTACGTGGACGTGCCGTGGCCATACCACCGTGGGAGGTTTATTAGGGCCTTGGTGATGACGCGCGGATGATTCATTCCTTATTCCCCCTCTCCTGTCATTCTGTCGAGGTCGATTTTGCGGTGTTGCGCAGTTGCGAGTTCTCTGGCATACGTATCCTGTTCGAGATTGGAGGTTACTTTACCAACACATTGAGAATGCTAATGAACAATTCAATTTCCGTTCGATAAGATATGAAAGAGCTTTCCGCAATGACGGCCTTCGAGCCTGATAACTTAACTCCGTTACATAGTAACACAATTTTCTGAGGCTGTGCCTTCTATATCTAATAACTTGAAATGTCAGTAAGACCCATTGAATGCCTTCAATGAAGAGTGCCTTATGCCATTGATTAACTTGATTAATTTTGGGTGGGCATATTTCTCTTATTCTGTTCCCCTGTCTTAGTATTCTAGTTACAGATACTACAGATGTGGAGGGCCTCAGCAGTTCTGTGAGTGGATTATAGTGTTTCTATAAATAATTAAGGATTCATAAATGGGACTAGGTCCCTTATGTAGTTAATCGTACAAAAAGTTTCAGGATTCATGAGTATGAACCACTAGCTGAGCGGTACAGCTTTGATTGTAAGTCCAGTCGCTTCAAGTTTTCGATTGTAAGCTTTAATGTCGGCGATTTTAAGTTCCATCTCGTGTTTATTACAAAGTTCGCAGATATCTTACCGGACTACAAACTCAGTGTATTCAGTGGCTAGTTATCATCTCGGACAGTATTCAGGTACACAGACAAATGATTAATTGTGATATACGTGTTGGAGGATTGTGCGGGGAATCAATCCCCATTGTACGCTAACGTTTATCTAGTTCCAGAAATCTAAGATATCAGTCACGTTGTAGCTGGCTTTCGTTGGTCCAGGTACTCTACACACTTACCGATCTTTTAAATTCTTTTTCTTAATTATGAGGAGGTTTGACAAACCTCCTTTGCCCCTCTAACAATTATTGAGTTTTTGCAGATTCTTGTAAACGTATTATACATAAGAACGGGGAAGGTTGCAGAACGAAGTAGGTAACAAAGTTTTTAATTTCGCATTATGGAGTACATTAATGTGTATAACATGGATGGCTCATGCCTCCGCTTGTCTCCACTAAAGTTTGGTAGTTACAGAGCACATAAGTGACAGACCGCATCTGAAAATAAGGTAACATACATGCTCCTAATTAATCGGAACTTGGTGTTTGTTTTATACTATTGTTGAAATTCACCTTCTTTATTAATTATCCATGCTTTTACGTTTACCTACCTACACGGTTGCAGTTCAGAAACCATATTTATGGAGAATGACACTTAAATTTTCCAGCTTCTGTCGTACTTTACACTAACTGTTTGAATTGTACTGTAAAGGAAAAGTACCGCTTGATCAGTGTTTATTCATGTTGTGAACTGCGGTCAATCATCTTTTTGTTGAGCATGTGGACGTTTATCACAAATTGTTCTTGGAAAAGAATGTAGTTTTTGGGTTAGATTCAGCTTTCTTATACCCTAAATGTAACGTGAGTCAAATTGATTCTTTTCGCTCTTTGCGCGAGATTTTCGCGATTCTGTTGGAGGTATTCTTGTAATATAATTTGGGTTCGTTGCGTTTTTTCATTCTACCACCCACCCCGTCCCCGTATTAAATTGTTCTCTTCGTCTACTTCTTCATTATCCTCCCCTCTCCCAAGCGATTTTCAGGTCTGACAAAGTATAACACCTCTGCCTGACTTTGAGTATACACGCAAAATGATGACCCCAGCGGGAGGATTGTTGTTGACTTAACTAATGAGAATGAAAAAAGCTTGACATGGCACTCGAATGAATACCAATCTGTACAAATAACGCCCATTCTGAACCTCCTGTGGAAACTAACGTTGGTGAATGGATTACGTGTTGTCTTCAAATCAATGAGGATGTCTGGTCGGTCACTGTTCTGCACTTACAGACCCTTCTCTCTGGTAATTGTTTTTTCACAGTCATTGTAGATTATTAATTTTGAAATTTGAATCGGATGTGGGTCTTCAATGTTGAATTGGTCAAAAACAATCTCTCCACTTGACATGCATATTTTGATAACGCTTATGCTCTCCTCTCATAGTGTTTCATCTTCTTCAAAGTTTAAACAGACTACTCGTTTCTTACTTTTGACGTGCATTTTTTTTAGCTTTTCTTCCTTTGTTGTTGCTAATTCTATTTTATAGATTGTACTCATGTTGCGGAATGGGAAGTCGATGTCACTTAGCACTAGCTTATACAAACCAAATCCCAGTAACGGTGTATGCTATGGTTTCTAATATTGTGACCCAAGAAAGTGTTTTAATAGCAAGAATGTTGGACGTTTGAAACAACGCAGTGCTGTTGGTTTTTGGTGTTAATCATCATAAGCGATCACCTGTTCCCTTTCGGTAAAGTAGTGCTTGTTTACGGCTGATAATATTCTTTTCATATATTCCCCGTCTAACATATTCTTATGCACATTATAGGATTGAATTTTTGAATGCTGTTTGGTAGAGGGTGACCTACTCGTACACAATGACCCAGTTCTCAAGAGCATAGCTTTTATCCAGCCTAATGAGCAAAACAGTACTTCAAGCCTGATACGTGTTACATAGTTGCTTTGATCTATCAATCTAATTTCTTCGCAACGAAGTTTTTTGGAGCATGGCCGATTTTAACTTGATTTAATATTACACCACTCCTGGGTATGCAAAAGTATGTAGAAGTGTTAATGAGTCCTGTACAGAAAACCGGTTGGTTCAAATAGAGAAGTAGCTGACATTCACAAACATCACACGGTAATTACAAATTTCTTTACCTGGGTTTGAATAATACAGCATGCTTTAGACAAAAAAATATATCATCCATTATTGGTTTATTTTCTAGGTGCTTTAACGAATGAATTTGACGAGGATTGTGAGAAATGGATAGTTGTGTATATAAAGTCGAATGAAAGCAATATCAATAATGAAAAATACCAGAGGCTGAATCGCCCAAATGTTTGGTAGAACAGTCGTGATGTTGATTGGAATGATTGGGGCTGCATGCCCTTGTTTGAGCCCGCCCAGGGCTTCTCCCTAACCGGTTTGCAGTTTCAGCTTGATACTATCTTCGGTGGTGAACATCTTGTACCGCGGTCTCGACTTTTCTTCTTGGTATCCTAACAAGCCACCATAAACTGAAGACATGGACGCCTTTTTCCTGACAGAGATCGAAAATCATCACTGGGAGAGTGTCAACTAAATCGTGAGCTTATATTGTTCCAGTTAGATACGTGAACTAGCCTTTCGTTGCGTATGCCAATTAAATTTTTTCAGATAACGACATGTCCTTGCATTTAGAAAGATTTTCTATAGTCGATTATTTTTGCTTGGATATTAGGCAAGAAATTTGAAGAAATAAGAATCAATCAGCAGCCTACACGAATAAAGAAGATATGAAAGTAATCGTAGGAAATGTCCAGTATTTCCTTGGCAAAATTGAAATGAAATATTCTCGAGTTATTTTGAGTTACCGCTGCATTTGCCAATTAACTTTTTCAGATAGTAAATTTCCTTGCAATTAGAAAGATTATCTAGTCGATTATTTTTGCTTGGACTTTACTCAAAATACACAAGTTAGAAGAAAATTGAGGCAATTAGCTACCTGCATCTTGAGAGAAGAGAAGAAAGCAAAATCTGTCGTTTGGAAGTACTGAGAATGTGGTATCCTGTTGGAAACGTTAGAAATGGCATAGTCTTGAAGTAGTAGTCTCGAATTTTCCCCTTCACTATGGTTAATATTTTTCCAGTTCAGAAGTCAAGTATGCATTGAGAAAGGTCAGTGACCGAATACCAATGCTGCAGTCATCCTCGGCTAAGGATCTGTCCATCTTCTTTGAACGGTGGTATCTCAAGACCTAGAAGTTTGCACTATTACTGAAACTACTACTGAAATATGGTTTGAGTTCTTCATGAATTCTCAATTATTTTTCTCCATAATTTATAGGATACTTCGGAAGCTATCGGTCTACTACCATTTGTGGTTGGTCTCTGCGACGTACCCATTTTCCCTTGATTTGGAAGGAGAAATGCGTGAATGAAAATTAGCCCCATGGGCATTTGACCTAATCGACAAGTTTTCCAGATTGAAGTTGCATTGCCCGAACTTAGGCCTTGACACTTCAAAGGATTGAGTGGTGACACGGTCTTCAGTAAGCAAGTAACAATCATACTGGGTTTTCAGTAATTAGGCCCCTTCCTTCTTGTCTTAGATCCCCCTTAAGGGGGTCGTTGGAGTTTACAACGTTATGATTTCAGAACAGCTTTGGCAGCGCTTGGGAGGCAAGAAGGTGTCAAAATTTGAGAAAATGTTCGCGTTCTGTACTGAATCCCCTGCTGCAAGTTCTCCTCAACGTCTTCAAACCAGGCAGGCCTGATTATTATCATTCATTGATCGAGTGTTACTATTTTGCCCTGCTTTTGGATTTTTATTTGATCGTATTTGCAGAAAAAAGAAGCAAACTTGTAACCATGCAATTAGAAAGATTCACTAGTTGAGTCGAATATTTTTGCTTGGGTAACCATTGGCACATATTGTGCGTGCTATAGATCATTTTTACAGTTGCAACTGCGGGCTGCTGTTCTGGTTACCCTGTTCGGTCTTAGCAGTTTTGAGCCAGTTAGCCATCTTGGTGCAGCACATTGCAAGTAACTTACAAAGTTAACTCAAATCAATCACTTACTCTAGGGATTGTGATCCCGTCCAGGGATATATCCATAACATAGCTTGATTTCAGACACGCTCTAGCCCTTGCTAATCAATCCCTGTTGTGACTTCGATCTCGTGGCGCCAAATTTGCTACAATCGCCTGCTGCACATGCGCTAAGGCACCGTTTCTTGACTAAACCGACCCATCAAACCTATCTCTTCAGCTAAGACCTTAATGATGCCTATCATGAAGGGTGGATTGACAGTGTCTTGATTGCTCAAATATCAACGCATTTATGGTGGTATCAAAGAAGTTACTTTCCTGCTATAACTTCTCAATTTCTTTCTGGCTATGTAGAATGCTTACTCATTTGATTTTAAACGGGATTTATAGGAGTTTATTTTCCTGTATTGGTGAAAACTACAACCTGATAAGGGGAAGAACCGAAGCCTCTCCTCGCGTGCAGGTTCTGGATGTTACACTGGAGATGATTGCAGCTTTCTGCTGGTTTTTGAATGATTTTCAAGAAGAGATGTAATGGTGATAATACTTCGTTAGATTGTCAGCAGTCACATTGATGGTAAACGACATCACAACTATACTTGAATTTGAAGTTTCCAAATGCCCATATAATACCTTGTCGTTGCTACTACAGTTAATTACAAAGTGAAAAGTACTGCTACGTTACTTGTTCATGATCAAGGAGTGTATACTTCGTCAGGAAGTAGTTGACAAAAATCAATACTTACATAATGACTTTCATCCCCCTTATGGGGATGTGTTCGTTAATATCCCAGATATTTGCAGAAAATATCAACTGTGACGGTACTTCAACCAAACCATTCCTGGAGTCTGATCAGCAAAATTGAACCCATTCGTATCCACCTTGACAATCTTCATCGCGTCGCTCGAGAGATTTTGGTAACATTGAGTAAAATCATACTTCAGCAAATCGTTCCACGGTACTCATTTCTTCATTTTTCTAGGACCTACATTGAGCCCACTTCAATTCCAAAAATTTCACCAAAAGAAACCGACGCATCCATCACTACTTGATCTGCAATTGGGGAAAAACGGTAAAGCAATCACTATTGTGGTTCTTTCCATTGCTCCCCTATCCAGGGGTTTTTCCCTTTAAAAAAAAAAATAAAAAATAAAGTTGGCGAAGAAGAACTAGTGAAAAAAGAAAATATAAAAAAATCATTAAAAAAAAAAAATAAAAATAAATAAAACGCAGATGCCTGTAAGACACGAGAGTAAAAGTTCTATGCCTGGTTGTATTCGACCTGTATTTCGCTCGAAATCAAGATTTCCAAATGAAGACACCACCACTCGTCTCTTCTTTCATTCATCTGAAGCAATCTGCATTTTTCTGTTTGAGGTAACCATCAATATTCTATTTTCGATATTCTCTTCTGAATTTGAAAATTTTAAAGTTTTTTCCCCGTTCATGGGGAGCGTTTCTTTAATCTTGTTGTTTCTGTCGCCAAGGGTTTCATTCGACAACAGAGCAGTGACGACACTAATTTGAAAATCTTGTAAAGAGGAAGGTGTGTTCGAGTCTTGCAATGAACGAAAACGTCAATCTTTTTCCTGTAAGTCCTTGAGGAGCATTTGGAAAATTACATTTTTTGAGGGGATAACGATGTGTCCATATTATTTGGGGAACGAACAAACTTCAGACTTCCAGATCGGGCACTGTATACTTGATGTACACTGACTACCTTGCAGTAGAAAAGAGCTTCTGCTGAAGCTGGCACCTCTATCAGAGGCTTTTCACTGCACATTAACCTAAACTGGTACATTGTGGTTCCTGTACCCATTGTACTTTTAACATCATGTTCATGTGATGGGTGGATTGCCAGGACTGCAGGTTCTGTGGCTAACTACCATTTTCTTTCTAAAGGCCCTCGTTGCCTGAGAAAGAGAGCTCTTTCAGAGGCTCACTTCAGGGACAGTTAGAAGCTCCTAGTCCAACCAGAGATCTTTCAATTTTGTTGTCATCGCCTGTGCACTTCAAGTTACTGTATATGGCTTCCCATTTACAGTTTGAAGAAATGTGCCACAGTCGTTGTCACACGGGTTGATAGTTACTCGTAGACTAGTCTGTGGACCGTGTGACCCTCACTACTCGGGCCAAAGAGCGGATTGCGAGCCTCTACCTGTACTTGGTCACCATCTCCTATGTATAGCCTTCACTGTAAATGGCTTAACACCATTTATAGTAGTTACAGCATTACATGATTGATGGGACACTAAATACCTAAATGAAGACAGTGCCTAGTGTACATTGATGAAGGTAGGCAGTGCGTGCATTACCATCTCACTATACACTTGGCTTAGTGTCTTTCCTGCTGTCCACATCTGTACACTGTGTTCCTGTTATGAATTCCTCATAGTTCATGATGGATAACTACACGTTACAGTTGATGATAGAGAAAGGTTTCTATAAATTTGCTCCTGGTTTTAGGTGTAAGCTGCTATGGGGAGTACACACTTGGCCGGGAGCAAACTACCAGTTCACGCTGGTCGAGACTAACTTACCAACAAGAACGAACTTAACTTTCTGTTCATTTCAGTATGACGATAACAGCTACGTTCGAGGCAATTTTTTACCAGTCACTAAATTTCTATAATAAGCAAGAGAAACAAGATAACAATGCATGGCGATGAAAGGAAGAATCTCACAACACCAGTCATCTTTGTGTAGGTGCGGTTTGATTTTGTTTAACCACAATGAATTTATTATCCATTGTAAATAGTAATTGTATATGCTTTTCTTGCTTGAGGAGATCTGTGTTGGGTAAAAATATTCGTTTATTCGTGCTACCATTTCTGTTATGTTTGTTTTTCTTCATTTTATAGTGGGCGAGTAAAGTTGCTAACATTTCACGAGTGCATACTATGTAGAAAACTGAGTTAGCGGCGCTGATTAGATAACGAGGAAAATGATACCTGTATTGGCCAAATATATCACCAGCATGAAACTATATCAACTGGCACACTATCTGAATTGTATTTACGTCACAAAGTCTACTTCTACTAATTCATGATCAATGTACGTTGTGTGGAGAAGTGTTAGTCCGTTGCCATGAAGTTGTGCATGACGAGATTGCTCAAATAAAAACAGCACGGAGGTGTAGTTCTCGAAATTCATGATGGATATTATCGGCCGTCACGGTAAAAATGCAGCTTCTTTTGAATTAATCTCATTCACTGTGATAAGCTTTTCATGTAGGTTATTATAGGTTGTGGGATTCTGAATTGATTTCGCTAAATTCTTATTTTCAGCTTGTTGTCCCCATTTCTGAACTTCACGGAATGGCACTGTTTGACTCGAATCACATATTTTAACAAATGTTGACGACGCGCAGGGAGATTTGAATGGAGGCTTTTAAAAACGTATTTATGTCGGGGAACACTGATTTGCTAAACGAGCCTAACAAAGCGGTTTGGGAGTATACATATTATTCTTACTTTGATTTATTCTTTTCATTTCATTCGAATTTACTTTTTTTAATTGCACATTACGATTTCTCGATTGCTATCCCGTCAAGTGCGGGTTTTTTTTTCCTGTTCTTTGCACCCTTGACAGATCTGAAGCACGAAGTAGCGTGAATAGGTGTCCTGGTAACCAGTAGGTAGTCCCGTCTATGGCTCTTCAAGCAAGCCTGCTGGAGATCAAGTCGAGGCCAGTCGGCTCGCCACGAACTCCCCGTCTTGCAAGACCTGGGCAGCCGTTTTGGCGTCCTTGTGGCTCGTTCCTGGGCCTTCATCTGCGAGACGTCCCCCTTCCCGGACCAGTCTCTGGGCGTTGTCTGCGCTGGAAGACGACCTTTTTGAACCCTTCTCGGATCATCTTCGGACTTGGCGCGGTTCGCTTTCCCGTAGGATCACCTCTGGACTTGGGCGCGGTTCCTCTCCCTCTCTTCCCTCCTTCCCCGAGGCTGGATTCCAGACGTTCCTGAACCCGGAGGCTGCAGTTCCGGCTGCTTGCTGCTGGGTCTGGGAGCTCGCTGGTGTGATGGCTACTGGCTGGCACTTGGCAGGTGTAGGGATCCCCAACCTGCGCCATCCTCAAGAGTTCAAGGTATTGAAACGCACAGCATAATTTTCATAAGTTGTATATTAATCCTTTTCTTCCAGCGGTTCAACGGGTAATCCATTTTTCTACTACAAAAATTGCCTTTGTTAATTTTCTCCAACGAATCAAATGTTTATCATCGGTCACAAATCTACACCTAGCATATTACACGAATTTTTAATATTATTACTTGATGCCTATGATTGGTAATATACTCCAAGATTGAGAATATTATTCCTACATTTCTATTTTACAACCTGTATAAAATTAGCAAATATTCATCAATCATCCCATATATTGTTGGATGGGATTCCAATAGATTTCATTTCAATATCTCATGACGCTTGTGTGGCGTTGGTTTTAATAATGAATGTCTACTATTCTCTGGTGTTTGGATATAGTCGTGTCTAATAGGTTAAAATATTGAGATTTGAATAAGATGCAATTTTATGTATTGCAATGCTGATATGATATGGTTATCGGAGTAATGCTGATCGGGGCTTGGTTTTGGGGCTGAGTAGTTCAACGTTCTATTTGAATCCATTAGTTCCGACTATATCGAAACGAATCAGATTCGAGTTTGAAGGAAGACACTAACTTTTTATTAATAATATTTTAACAATTTATATTATCTGAAATTTTACGAAGACAATGCGATTTGTGGTTTTTATTCAGATACCTTCGAAGAGATCTTCGCTGTTAGGATGATGGGTGTTCAGACGTTCTGCTTCGTTCGGATTCTCATTTTTCTTCCACCTTTTCTCGGACCGTCCCTCGGTATTAACTCTTCGTGTGACTGATTTTCGTTCTAGAAGTTATGAAAGACGCTTTAAGAAGGCTGTGGTTTTTTCCTAATGAAAATATAAGTTTTCGATCGAACTTACATGTTTGCTCACGATTGTCATTTAATTATAAGTTGACGGGTTACTTTACACGTATCCCTGATAACAAATTGTTTTCTTCTTTATTATGCTGTGTTCTGTCACGGTATACGAATAATGCACGAACTTCTGTTATTCGCGAAATATTTTTATAAACTACCATTCTATTTGAACTATTTTGTGCTGGTACAGCGAAATGATGAATATATTACAAATAATAAATCTATCGATATTTGAATGAGATCATTTAGGTGTGTGACCCAATACTATGCATTTAATAAATTGAGACAAATTGCATTTCTCAGTAAGGTATTATTGTCTATTCCCGTCTGTTCTGAACTTTTGAGTTAAGTGAAACCTTGGATAAGTGGGAATGATTTCTCGGATTTTTATTTCTTGGAAAGGAAGCTAGGAAGGAGGGATGTGTAACATTTTCTTAGTCCAGTTTGACATAGCCTCGTGGAGTTAATTAAGGAGTAATATTAGTACTGAATATGAAGTACTAGTGGTATTAAGTGAATAATTAGTTTGTTGTGCTCGCTTTTTCAATAAGTTCGTTAAGTTTGAGTTTAAGTAGGCGAGTTTATTTAGCTGAGTACGATATTCATTCTCAGAAGTCCGAAGTTTTCACTTTCCCAGGTTTCATTTATTGGTACAATGGTACAATTAGCATATTGATGATGAAAAAAAAAAAAAAATAATGAAAGAAAAGAAAATTAGTGAGAAAGGAAAGAATAGGAATAATCAACAGGGCTGCTTTAGGATGATCTTCTAGAATCTACATGATAAGGTTAGTGAATTGAATATTACTTTGATCAATGAGATTTCCTTGGTTTGCTAAATGAAACTGAACTGGTTTTTCTGACATATTCTCTTGCTGGGGAAAATGATATAAAAACGGGTTGGTTTCTTGAGAACAGGTAATTCTCTTATCTATTGTGATTATTTGTTTGTTTAGTTTCGAGAAAGCCTAAAATGGTGGATATTTAATTCCGATAACTGTGAATTGAACTGATTGAATTGAAAGTTGATGAATAACAAAATGTGTGTTATGAAAAAAAGGATTTTTTTAATAGGTTTGTTGGGTTTTGAACAACAAAATGTGTGTTATAAAAATGTGTGTTATAGGTTTTTTAAAAATAGGTTTGTTGTTTTGAACATGGAAATCCGTGTCAGAGCGTACGTAAATTTTACGTACGATACAGGTGTGATTTTTATTTAAGATGTGAAAAGGTGATTTTTTCAAGTATGTTTTTTAAATAGGTTTTGTTGATGGGTTTTGAACATGAAAATCTGTGTCAAAGGGTACGTAAATTTTAGGTACGATACAAGTGTGATACATGTACATGAAAAACTAGATGATTGAGTAAAACGAACTTCGCACTATGTGATGACAATGTGAATGGTTTACTGTGAAGATATGATATGGTGTTCATTTATTCTGACAATTGGACAACGGTGTACTTAGGAAATTTTTAGTTATTTGCAGTGTTGTTATGGTTTGTGTTGAGGAAATGGTTTGTCAGTCGATGGTAGTTCTATGTGATGAATATCCCTCGGGAAGTGTGAATTACCGAGATGTATAGAGAAAAAAAATGATGAAACTTGAAAGGTTGAAGGATGAATGAATCATTGGTAGTCATTTGGTTCTATATTGACTATTTGGAGTTGGGTGATGGCAATGGTTTAAGGTTGTGATATCCGGTAATATGAAGTTGAAATGATGTGCTATTAAGATCAAGCATTCAATAATGAAGTTTGTATTGAAGTTCCAAATGCAGATGATTGAATTATTGGTCGTTGCTTAGGTATTATAAGATGTTGATGGTATAGTTTTGTGGTTGAAGATGAGATTAGACTGTCTTGTTGCTAAGCATTGAGCAATATCGAATTGAGTTTATTTGATTGAGTTGAGTAGTGCGTGGAGTACTAAAGTATCTAGTGTTCAGGGTCTTGATCAGTTTCCAATTCATTGTGTTTGGTAGTTAACTTGTGAATTAATCAAGCTGATTTTCTGAAATACTGGTAATGATAAGGATGAAGCAGAGAAAAAAGTACCATGGTTATATTTAGAAAGTTAACGATTTTGGTTGTCTCAGGTTTAGTGAAAAACTGGTTTTAGGTTGAAGTAACCTAGTGGGTGTGGATTAAATGACGAGTGATTCGGAATTGGTCGAGGTGCACATGGTTCTATTTAGGTGAAAACGATGTAAATTTGAAATATTGAGGCAAATGCCATTATAAATGAATATGTAAGAATGATGATGGTGAGGTGTTCGAAAAGATTGGAAACATGATTGGTCCAGTATAATAGCTAGGTTATCTAGCCAAGTATAAGATATTGAAATGAAAGAAAATAGAAGAAAGAGAGGTGTACGGAGATCATAATGAAGTCGTTGATTAGAGGTATATGAATGATATAGGTGGCAGAGGTATATTGTAACAACTATTTTCCCTTGTGGTTGAAATGAGAATTTGGTATAAGAGGGATAGGTTGCCCTGGCTTTTATTAGGTGATATTCCTGGTCTAGTTGACTGGGTTGATAAGCGTAAGGTTTGGCAGTTATGATTTGTAAGTCGCAAGAGTTTTTAGGTTTATTAGTGTTGATCACTGGACGTGCATTGTGGTTTTGGATTATACTAAGGTTTTGTCTTAGCTCATAGATGAAGGATTTAAGAATTTTTTGGAGTTTTGGGTAAATGGTCATTTGATTTATACAGGTTTTGGAAATTTTAATCTGGAGTTGGTAATATTCGAATCGCTAGAACTGATGAGCGTTTAGTGTATTCTGAATTGGGGAAATGTGATGAATGAATTGATTGACGCTGTTTTTCATATTTTTGATGAGTATTTGGTAATATCGATGGTATAATATCATATTGATAGTCATAGAAACCATAATTGTGAGGAATGTGGAATTTCCATCAGGTACTCAATGCTTGAGGGTAGTAGGTTTTTACTCGAATAGGTATTTACTCGAAAGTTTTGAATTTAGTAGGGTAACAAGGGATTGATTGGAGTTGAGTTTAAAAAAGATTAATGATCAAAAGGAAGTTTTGATTATTAGGTGCCCTCTTAGGTCGTGAAACATGGGAACATATTTTGAGTGATCATACAATTTGGACCTGAAATTTTCCTTTTACATTGTTTGGAGTTTGCACTCTTAATTTGGAAATGTTGATGAGAAATTAAAATCGGGTGTGAAGAAAGTAATGTAAATGATTTTGTCATTTTATGTAACGGATCATGTTTATTGCTTTAATAGGTAACAAATTGTCGTAAAACTAGTCCTAGCATCGGGAGATGCTCTTGAGTACCTTGACAATTACAAATTACATTGATGGTTTAAACCTAAACAAGACGTTATCCATTTTCAGTTCGTTGTGAATTCTACATAGGTAATATTTGTTCTGTAGTCGTTAACTGGATGATGGACCGAGACATTCTTTTAGCATTTTCTCCAATTTTCGGACTGATATCTGGAGTAATCAAACTGTTAGGAGCGATCTCTGATATCCTAGGGAGTGAAAAAATGGTGGAAACTGCAATGTAACAAATATCAAAGTTCCACACATGTAAACTTGGTCTACAACCCTTGAAACAATACCCTTTGGTACTTCACAGTTAAAAACGAAAGAAGAAAAACCTAACCACCACAATTCATAAATGAAGTGCACAAAACTCTTTAGTTACACCATAATCTAATAGTGGAGTGATAAAATAAATTTAAATAAAAAAAAGGAAAATGAATGAATTCAAAATCAATTTAGAAATATTTTGAGAATAAAAGTGAGTGCATAGCCTTTCCGATTTTCATTGCATATTTTCTTCCTTCTGAAGAAACATAACAGCTTCAGTAGAAACAGAAAGAGCTTAATGAACAATTTTAATTTTTCGAATTGAACGTCATGCTACTCTTCTGATTGTTGCCTTTTTACTGGAGATTTTTACTAAATTCAATAGTTAGGAAAATGTTTCGCAAATTGGTAGATGAGAGATGAAGATAAATAATGGCTCTTGATGAGGTGATGTGGTGTGGTTGATTGAATCGTGACAGTTAATGAAGTTTAATATTGACGAGTAGGAACCGTAGGAGGAGTTTGAAATGGTTAATATGATTTTATTTGATATTGGTGGATATGATACGTTGAAGTCATCTTTTGTTATTGGGCATAATGAGGATGAAAATATTAGATACAATTTTTGAAGAGATTGAATGCTGTTTGATAGGTTAGTGGTAAATAAATACTCAGTAAAATGATATGCAATCGTCCAAGCTATAAACATGTTTAGGATCGCTAATGATCAGTTTTTGAAGAGCACTGAAGAATAGGAGAAAGTGAATGAGAGAAATGAGTCGTTTTGATGTAAATATTTACATAAGTATAAAATTCGGAGAATATTCATTTAGAAGTGAACGTAAAGGTGGTAAAAAATATGAAGAGCTTGATGAGGTTGCCAGGAGTTATTGGTTCATGGTTAGTTTTTGTTGACATCGTTGTTGGCATAGATGAGTAGTCCAGTATATATATTTTTGTTCCATTGTTGGTTATTCATATTGTTTATGAATTCATTTGAAAATGATTAGGAAAGATTATTAGTGTGGAGTCACTAGCATTTCTTGATGGGTAACGATTTCTTGTGAAGGACGTGAGGAGCTTGAAATGAACAAATATAGGTGTTTAATTAAGAATTAATTAAATGATTGTGGATCATAATTAGATGGTGGAATAGGAATGAAATGTTCAATATTGAGTAGGGAGCTATAGAGAATGGGTTCAAAGTGGTTCAGTGTCATTCCTGTTATAAAGGTACGTGTTCAGGAATTGCTATTAAGTCAGTTGCTACTACGGTATTTTGAAGTTTTGCGGAACGTTCTTAGCGAATGAATGGAGCATGGTTGACGAGTTGGTATTGAGGTAGATCAGGTAAAGAAATAGAAATATGATTGGAAAAATATTGGTGGTAATGGAATGTTCATAAATTACTGCAGATGCTATTGGTAGGATCACTTGAAACGATGGAAGTAATAGTTTGTTCAATTTTTGAAAATGGCTGTAGATAGTTCTCGTTATTGATTTTGTTAACTAATAAAAAAAAAAAAGATAGGTTGACCCAGAAAAGTTCTGGAGTTGGTGAGGATAGTACGAAAATTCGAAATTAGAATGAATCGGTATTTGGTATTTTATGGTCGTTGGTTTTGATTTACTAAGAAATTGAATTACTAAGATAGTTGAGTAATATGAGGAGAGTTGCAGTTTTGGAATGAAATAGGTTTTTCGAGTTACAAGCGTTCGGATCGTGATTTGGAGTTGATGATTTTGCTGATTAATAGGTTGTTTTGTTTATTTGGTATGGAAAAATTTGTACAACAAAAACTGAAAATGTAGAAAAATAGGTTATATTGAAAACTTGAAGGTAACAATGAAATGGAGCTAAAATCTCACTCTCATAGGAGGATAGTACAAAAATTCGAAATTAGAATGAATCGGTATTTAGTTTTTCATGGTCGTTGGTTTTGATTTACTAAGAAATTGAATTACTAAGATAGTTGAGTAATATGAGGAGAGTTGCAGTTTTGGAGTGAAATAGGTTATTCGAGTTACAAGCGTTCGGATCGTGGGTTGGAGTTGATGATTTTGCTGATTAATAGGTTGTCTTTGTTAATTTGGTATGGACAAATTTGTACAACAAAAACTAAAAATGTAGAAAAAAAGGTTGAAAACTTGAAGGTAATAATGAAATGGCGCTAAAATCTCAGTCTCGTAGCTTCTTCCCATTTACAAAAAAATGCTTCAATCCATCAGCTTTAATAACATTTTGAATTTGAATGACTTGCAAACAATTGATGGTCTAAATGAACAAATTGTCCTAGAATGATCGATTATTTCCTGAACAACTTTTGACCCGCAATATAAATTTATTTTTAAATTGTCCCAAAATTAAAATAGTTTTAATAGAATTTAGTTTGATAATGCTGTACGTTCATGACTATTAGCGGACAAGGCAGATGCACGGAACAATTGGTACATGTTAATATTGACTAATGAAATGGTTAGTGTTGAAGCCGGTAGCGACTCTGTATTTTATGAGAACGGGGGAAGTGATACATAGTCTTGTGTGAGTTCAATATTGAGTGAAACGAAAAATTAGTGTGATACATACCAGTTGAATTGAAGGGAGTTCGGTATAGAAATCTGGTGTGAGCGATTAGGAGTTAGAAATTAATATTGAGTCATTAAAGTTAATTGGTGGTATATGAAATGCTTGATGTTGAGATGTAGAAACGCCTTTTTTGTAGCAGCGTCAGCGTTGATAACGTGGTACATGAACTATTGATGAAGGTTGTGATATTGTTAGGATGTGGTTATTGAAGGTTTATAAGGAAAGATAAGAGGAGTTTAAAATGATTCGAAGATTGAAGAGAGGGACAGGAACAGTATCATGAGTTAATTATCGATTTTTAGTCTATGAGAATGAGAAAAAATATTGGAATTATCAAGTGAGGAATCATTGAGGAATTATTTATTGATGTTACGGAGTTGAATTGTTTTTTTTATTGCTGATGTCGTTTCGGTAGTAGCGTGTTATAAATGTGGTAGAATATTATTTATGTTATGTGGAGGACATGATTATCAAAGGTTCATCAAGGTAAAAAGGAGTCTGAAATAACGATGACATTAGAACTATTCTATTTGAAAAATTGATGATAATATTCATGATTAGACAAGTTTGAAACGATAGAGAAATTGAAGGGTGATGCGGATCATAATCAGTAGTGATTATTGAATGATAACTGGAGTCTAAAGAATTTTGGTATTAGGAGTTATCAGGTGTTAGATAAAATTTGTTATGTAAGTTGAAATATCAAACCATTTCAAGGTTAACGTGTTCGAAGTAATCAAGAAATAAGAGATGGATTAGGATCACACGAGCCTGTAAAGGATGTTGAGCTTTTTTATCAGCGATTTTTTGAAGTGGCAAATTATTGATTTTATAAGCCTAAATGCGGTTTTTGGCTGATATAGCAGGAGTAACTATTAAAAAAGAAAAGCTTTGGATTTAAAAAAATGAATGAATGAATGAATGAATTTTCCTTTAATGATTGATATTTCCAAAAAAAAAAAAAAAAAGTTGCCATTTTGAATTTAACCTAGAAGTTATGCTTTTGACCCACAATATACATTTTGATTTTCCCTTTAAATTCCAATTGATTGAATGAAAATGTGTTGAATAAATGCTCAACGTTCACGATTAGGAGCGAGCTACTCCCACATACTATTTCGATATTTCAAGTTAGGTTTGTGGTTAGGTCCCTTTATGGTAATAGCTAAGATGAGTTGGTTTTGTGGTACATGGAATTATTGATTATGTAGTTGTGATATGGTTGAGATGTGATCATTAAGGGTTTCAGTGATTGAAGGATTTTGCGAACAATGGTGGCATAATATTGATGATATGAGTGATTTTACAAGTTTGAAATGCTAAAGAATTGATGAAATTTGAGCCTTGGCGAGATGGAAGTTATCAGGTGGTTGATGAAATTATTGATGTTAGAAGTTGAAATGTCTTCGATTGCTGATGTAGTAAGAGCAACAAGAAATAGACAATAGGGATTTGGATTTCAATCATGAGTTGTTATTGAATTTTGCGTTTTGCCGACTTGAATTGCGAACAGTTATTATTATTGAGTAAAATGTACAGTGAAAAGTTATTCACGTGTTCTGGATCATAATTTGAAGATTGGAATGGAAAGAGGATAAGGTAAAGTTGGATGGAAAGCCCTAAAACTCACTGCGATATACGATTTACATATACGATATCAGTTGAATTGAAAAGTTTATGGATTAGACAGCTGGCGCAAGCAATTAGATGGTAATCATTTTCAGTTTTGGGCAATTTTTGGTATTGAAAGTGTGGCAATTAGTTGTGGGCAATTTTTGGTTGGAAGGAGTGGTGGTAAATGAAATGGTTGATGTTAGGAAGGTTCAATATTTTAGATTGCTGATGCATGTTAGGTAGTAGCTTTACTATAAGTAAATGGTATAAGAAGTGCTAATGTAGGCTGTGATATGATAGGAATGTGATTATTGAGAGTCCCTAGTGTAGGAGCATGAAGAGTTTTGGAATTTAACAAATTACTGAGGAAGTAAATTGAACAGTTTGAATTTTGAGTAAAGTAAGATAGTCAAAAGTCAGTCAAGCGTTCTGGATCATTACAGTTGGTTGTGGTATTTTTCCCTTTAAAAACTGAAAATGTAAAAAGCTGTGAATTCCAAACCTGAAGTGAAAATTAGTTGACCCCAAAAACCTGATTAGGCTTTCAAATAATTCATGATCCTAATAAATTTTCTTATATTGATCGGTTTATTTCATAAGCAACTTCAAATTTTTGAATTGAATCTGAAACCATGCTTTTGACCCCCTAATAAGTTTTAGATTTTGTCCTTGAATTTATATAAATTGAATAGATTTTGTTTAATAACAACCGTTGATCAGTCAACTGCTCTTGGTCAATTATTAGAATGATCTTATCATTTTTAGCCTTTCAAACAATTCATTATCTACATGATCTGATAGATTTTCTTAGAATGATCTATTATTTCATTAACAACTTTACATTTTGAATTGATTTTTTTGAATTTGATTTTTTTATTTTGTCCTGTGATGCAGCTTTCGAGCACTATTCCTATATTCCAAGTTGAGAGGTTAGTGGTAGGCAGACGGAACAGTTGGTATTTTAGAATATTGTGTGATGAGATATATGGAGTTAAGAATTGGTGGAGAAATATTGGTAAAGTTGAAAGGCCTTGAGAATGACTGGTAAATACATGACTTTGGAATTGAAGAGTGTCTCTATACACACTCTATTATTTCATAGACAGCTGGCGTAGGCGATTAGAAGTTGTTGGTGAATTTTGAGTCTTTGCAACTGGTATTGGAAGTATGATAATGGTATATGATATGTTTGATTTTAGGAAGTAGGGATGTATTGGATTGCTGTTGGTGTTGGAAGTTGGAATCAGTTGGAAGTGTTGGCGTTAGCAAATGTGGTACAAGAATTATACATTGAGATGGTTATATGGTTCGGTATGATAATAATGAGGGTTTTTAGTACAGTGGTATGTGGATGGTTTATTAGAAAATTTGATGGATATTAGTAGTATTAAAGATTTTGTCGAATGATCAAAAAATTGAAATGAAGATAAGGTCATAATCATGAGGTGGTAATGAATTTTGAGTCTTGTTGTTTTTCTGTTTGGTGGTGAATGAAATTGCCCGTGCTAGGAAGTTGAAATTTTATTGGTCGGTAATGTGGTACAAGAACAATCGTTGATATGGATCGTTGTATCAGTAAAAGGCGTCTGAAAGGTGACGTTGGGTGCTAATCTGTTGAAAAAATGATAATATTACTCGTGATTTGACGAGTTTGAAGTGGTCTAGAAGTAGGAGAAGAGTGATTTGGATCATGATCATTAGTGGTGAATGAATGTTACCAGGTGGTAAATAGAATTTCTTTGGAAAGTTGATGAATATCAGTAATATTCATGATTCAACAAGTGATTAAGAAATAAAAAAGGAGATGAATTAGGGTCGTAAGAGCTGGTATATAATTTTGAGTTTGGTTTTTTATTTTTTAGATGATGAAATTATTGTTGAGAAGTTTAAATGCTTTGGATTGTTGATATGGTAGTAACAACAAAGAGTTCGTAATGTGTTACAATAACTGTTGGAAACATTTACGGTTTGACGAGTCGGCATGATGGTGGTTTATTTAGGCTGTTCGATTTGTTTTGATAAGTGCGTCAAAACTAGCAATATTCATGATAACTGAGTTTGAAGTGACTACATTGAATTATTGGTTGATGATGATGATGATGATGATAAGATAAGGGGGAAATCAAGGTATTATGGGTCTCTGTGACTTTGGTACTAAGTTGTTCGATGAAATTATTGACGTTAGGATGTTTGTTTGATTGCTGATGTCATTTTGGTAGAAGAGATTTGGTACAAGAACCATTTCTTAATCTAGGTTGTGGTATGAGCAGGCAGGATAAAGATAATATGAACTTTAGAAGAGCATGAGATGTTTAGAATGATGGTGGTATAGATGTTGATTTATTTGAAAATTTGATGAATGATTGTATACAATTTTCATGATTTGACGAGATTAAATTCTGAAGTCTATTGAGAATTTTGAGTCTGAACTTTTCTTTTAAAAACTTAATCAGTTGGTCGATACAATGTTGAGAAGTCTGAAAAAGTCCCTTTGATTGCTGATATAGCGAAATCGCAGTAATAACAAGGAAATTGAAAAGAATAGAACTTGAAACCTTAATCAAAGAATGAAATATAAAGAAAACTAAATAATGTTTAACCGCTCTAAATTCATAATTTGATGTGAAAGTTGATTGATCACAAAACCTGATTTTTTGCATTACAAGGAATTAATGAAATCTGAAACATTTTCTTGGAATGAAGATGTACAAATAATTTCATGAACAACTTTACATGTTGAATTTAATCTTTGAACCATCCATTTTCGATTTTGTGCTTGAATTTAAATTAATTGATTAGATGTTGATTGATAACAACTAGCTGGAACTGAGTAAATTCCGAGTAATGTTAGGGTTTTGTTTGGTGGTAGGTACAAAGGACAATTAGTACTTATGGATGTTCAGTGATGAGGTATAAGGAGTCCTGATATGGTTGAAAAGTTGGAAAAAAGACAAGTGGTTGGTAAAGTTGGAAAAAAGACAAGTCCTTGAATTTAAGTTGATTGATTCGATTTTGATTGATAACAACTAGGTGGAACTGAATAACTTCCGAGCAATGTTAGGGTTTTGGTTGGTGGTAGGTACAAGGGACAATTAGTACTTATGGATGTTTAGTGATGAGGTATAAGGAGTCCTGATACGGTTGAAAAGTATTAGTAAAGTTGGAAAAAAGAAAAGTGTGTGTTATAGACAGCTGCCTTAGGCAGTTGAGAGATGGCAATGAATTTGGGTCTGCGATTTTAGTATTTCAAGTTATGTAGTTGGTACATGAAATGCTGGTACATGAACTATTAATGTAGGTTGTGATATGATAGGAATGTGATTATTCCGAGTTCCTAGTACAAGGGTATGATGAGGTTTGGAATTGATCCAATTTGATGATTAAGGATGTAAATTTGAACAGTTTGATTATTGAGTAAACTGTGGAGAGAGATAATTAGTTCTCGATCATAATTAGGAGTTAGTTATTATATTGATTGCTTTTTAATTTGATATTGGCAGATAGAATTCCTCCCATCGAAACTGTTAATGTGAATAATTCCCAACCTGAAGTAAAAATTGACGCCAATTAATCAATTACTAGAATGACCTTTAAATTAAGTAGCCTTTCAAACAGTTCTAGATCTATATAGATAATCTGATACTTTTCTTAGAATGATCTATTATTTCATTAACAACTTCAAATTTTGAATTGATTTTTGAAACCATGCTTTTGACCCCCAATATAAATGTTTGAATTTGAATTTTTTTATTTTGTCCTGTGATTTTGATTCGAGCAATATTCCGATATTCCAAGTTGGGAGGTTAGTGGTAGGCAGAGTATTGATTGATATTGATGGATATTGACTAATGAGATATAAGGAGTTCTCAAGTTTTAAGGCCCCACAAATGGCTGTGATATACGTTTATACATATCAGTTGAATCGTAAAGTGTGTGGTAATGAATTTTGAGTCTGCAATTTTAGTACTGGAAGTCACATGGTGGTACGTGAAATGTTTGATGTTGAGAAGTTAGGGAATGTTTTATTGCTGAAGCCTCTTTGGTTGTAACGATACCGTTGGTAATTTGGGACATCAACTATAACAGTTACTGTAGGTTGTGATAGGGTTAGGCTGTGATTATGGAGTCCCTAGAGGAGTATGAGGAGTTCTGGATATTGGTGGTAATGAGCCGTTAATTTGTTTGAAAGTTATGAATATTGGTAGTATTAATTATTTATATTTATTATTTGAAGTGGTCCAAGAATTGAATTGAAAGGGGTAAGGTTATTATCATGATTTCTTGTTTTTAGAAGCGTTGAAGAGTTCTAAATATGGTAACTGTTAATAAAGGTTTATAAGGGTAAAAGGCTTTAGGTGATTATCTGTTGATTTGAGGAGTGAAATTATCGAAAAATAGAAAAGTGATGTGTTACATAATCATCAGTGGATAGTGAATGTTTAGTGAGTATTGAGAACTTAGATATTATAGTTCGTTTGTTTGAAAAGTTGATGAATATTTGAGGTAATCAGGAAATGAAAAAGATTAATAAGGATCGTGGCAGATGAAATTGTTACTAGGAACTTGAAATTTTTGGATTGCTGACAAACAGTAAGTAATGTCGTACAAGAACATGAGGTTGATATGCTCAAGATATGATTATTAAGAGTTTATAGGGATATGAGGAGTTAGGAATGAATGATAGTGGTATAAGCTGTTAGAGATATCCGAAAGGTTTATGAATACTAGCAATAATTGTGGTTTGAAATGATTAGATTGAATTAATGATTTTCTGGTGGTGATTTGCGGATTTGACTTGGTTGAATAGGTCTGAGTCTGGTGTGCGCGACTAGGATTTCTAATCAGGAGTTGATTATGAGACGTGAGTCTAGGCAATTTCTGTATTGGAAGTTAGGCGGTTGTATGGAATGTTTGATGTTGGTATGTTGAAATGCATAGGATGCCCTTTTGGTAGTAGCTTAGGCGTTGGTAATGTGGTACATGAACTATTGATAGAGGTAGTGATATGGTTAGGAAATGATTATTGAGGGTTTTTAAAGATATTAGCAGTTTGAAATAACTTTTCGGTATTTGATGTTAAGTTATGATGGGTATATTTCAAGGTCCGAGATTTTGAGGGTTTTTCTGAGGATAAGAGGATTATGGAATAATGGTGGTCGAACAGTTCGAATATTTGAAAATTTGATTAATATTGATCAGATATGATAGTATTGATGATTTGCCGAGTTTGAAATGGTTAAAAAAATGAAAAGAGGGATAGGATTATAATTACGAGTTGCTAATGAATTTGGAGTCCATGGGACTGGAGTGTTCAAATATATCAGGTAGTACTTATATGAAATTATTGATGTTCTGGAGTTGGTATCTCTTTGATTGCTGAGTCTTTTTGGTAGTTGTAGTTGTAGTTGGTGATGTGGGACAAGAAACATTTTTGAAATAGGTTGTCGTATGTGCAGGATATGGTAATTGAAGAATTTTAAGGATTTCAGAAGTTGGGAATGACGGTGATGGAAGTCGATTGATATGAATGTTGATTATTAGTTTGCAATTTTCATGATTTGACGGGATGGTATACCCGAGAAAAGAACAAACGAATTAGGGTTTGGAAGTCTATACTAGCCTTCGATGCTGATTTAGCAAAATTGCAATAGTTAACAGAAAATGGATAAGAAATAAAAATTAAGAGATGAAAAAGAGAGAGAAAGAAAATAAGATGATAAGAGATAAGAAAATAGAATTCATGAGTTGATGAATTTTGAGCCGTGCCGTCAAGTGAAATAAATGTTCGATTATCGAGTAAAATGGAGGAGAAATAAGTTATTTTAATTTCAAGTTGTAAATCATAATTAGAAGTTGGTTATATTGATTAATGAATAGTTTTCTCCTAATGATAAATGAATATAATAAGCTGTAAATTACAAACTTGAAGTAAAAATTATATTGATTAAAAAATAGTTTTCTCCTAATGATAAATGAATATAATAAGCTGTAAATTTCAAACTTGAAGTAAAAATTGATTGTCCCCAAAACCTTAGTTTTTTTTAGAGAACAATGCTTTCGAGACCCCCTAATATATTCATTTTCGAAATTGTCTTTGAATTTAAATTGATTAAATAAATATTGATTAATAAAAGCTGTACGCTCATGACTAGAAGTCGGCAGCTCTCACTTAATATTCCGGTGTTTCAAGTCATGTGGTTAGTGGTAGGCGCACAGCAATGAGATATAACGAGGTTGTTGAAAAGCTTGTGGAATATTAGAGCAAGTTTTAATGCCTTCAAAATTACTGCGATTTATATATATCTAGGTATGTAGGTTGTGATATGTTCAGGGTATGATTATTGATGGTTTACTGTATTTATGGAGTATGAGAAGTTTCGGGTAATGGTGGTATTAGCTGTTGATTTGTTAGGAAAGTTGATCAGTATTAGGAATATTAAGGTTTTATTGAAATTTTCATTGTTTTATTGAAATGGTATAAAAAATGAAATTAAGGATAAGTTCATAATCATGAGTTAGTAATTTGAGTCCAGGCGTTAACACGTTGAGGTTTCATTCAGGTGTTCAATTTACATATTGAGGTTCGGAGTTGGAATGTTTTTGATTGCTGATGTATTTTTGGTAGTAACGGCAAAGAGTTGATCATGTAGCACAAGAACTATTGATAATTTGGTTTACGGTACGTGCAGGGTATGATTATCAAAGGTTTTTATTGGTAAGAGTAGTCTGTAAAACAATGGTAACGTTTGGTGATAACAATTTAATGATAATTGTCGAGTTATGACCTAGAAGTAGAGGAGAGTGATGTGGATCATGATCATTAGTGGCAAATAATCACAATATATTCATCATATTCATCATAATCTTGAATTGAAAGTCTTAGGAACTTGGGTTTAGGAATTTATCTGATGGCAGATGGAATTTGTTTGAAAGTTGATAAAAATTAGTGTTTAAAATGATCAGAAAATGAAAAAGATGATTAGGAGTGGATTCGAGTCTACAGATCAATTAAAATTGATCTTGTGATAGTGGTAGGGGTAATATGTTACGAGGTATTATGTCTTTAAGGATATGAAGAGTTGAGGATGATAGTGGTATAAGCTATTCAATATGTTTCCGAAGTTGATGAATACCAACTATAATTGTGGTAAGACGAGTTGAAAAGTAATTACCTATATTGAATCTTTGATCGATTTTCTGGTGGTATGTAGACTTGAGTTTTGAGTCTTCTTGGGTGTAGTTTATAATGTGGTACATGAACTATTAATATGGTGACGATTAATATGATTTTAATAAATGGGAAATTGTCTGAAAATTGAAGTGAAGGATAAGGTTATTATGATTTGGTAATGAATTTTGAGTCTTCACGGGTAAAAAATGATGGAAATATTGGTGTAAGCAAGTGTTTTTGGTTGCTGTCTTTTTGGTAATATTTATGATTTGAAACGATCAAGATATTATGTCTTTGATCATAGGAGGCCGTAGAGAATTTTGAGTCAACAATTAGGGTGTTCGAACATTTATTGCGTGAAAGATTACATTTATTCCTGGTTGGAAGCTTTTGATTGATGTCTTTTGGTAAAAGCAACAAAGAGTCAATAGTGTTTTGCAAGAAATGTTGATAATATAGGTTGTGTCATGTGCAGGGTATGATTATCGAAGGTTTATAAGGGTACAAGGAGTCTGAAATAATGGTGACTGTTGAAAAGTTGATGATTTGACGAGTTTGAAATGGTCGAGAAATAGAAAAGAGTGATGATCCTTGAATTTCAACTGATTAAATAGAAAAGGGAACAATAAAAGCTCAGAGAACATGACTAGAAGTGAGCAACTCCCGCGTATTAGTAATTTGGTACATGAACTATTGATATAGGTTGTGATATGGTCAGGCTATGATTGAGATTGAGTTTTTAAGGATAAGAGCAGTTAGCAATAATCGTGGCATAATTTTGATGAAATTTATGATTTTACGGGTTTGAAATGCTCAAGAAATGGAAAAGTAGGATTTGGATCTTAATCATGAGTTTATAATGAATTTTGCGGCTTGAGAGGCCAAGTAAATTGGCAGTAAAATTTGGAGAGAAATAAGTAATTAGAGTTTCAAGCGTTCTGCATCATAATTAGGTGTTGATATTCTGTCGATTAATTAATTGCTTGTAAATTTGATATTAATGACAGTATTTTTCCCTTTAAAAACTGAAAATGTCGAACCCTCTAATCCCAAAGCTGAAGTAAAACTTGAATTTTAACAAGTAAACTTGAATTTCGCCTTTCGAACAATTTATGTTCCATATGGTCTGATAGATTATTTCAAAAACAATTTAACATTTTGAATTGAATCTTAAAATCAACCAAGCTTTTACCGCCAAACATTTTTACAATTTGATTTTGTCATTAAATATCAATTTATTGATTAATAACAGCTATACGCTCTTGACTACAAGTGAGCTACTTTTAGTGGTAGATACCTACATTGAACAATTTTTATTCATGAAAATTGACTTACGTGATATAAGGAGTTTGAAATTGTGGAGAAATATTAGTAAAGTTGGTCGCGTAAATGTCTGCGTATCAGTTGAATTGAAAGGTATAGACATTTGTCGTAAGCAATTAGGAGAAGATTATGCATTTTGAGTCTCTGGTATTGGAAGTTGGATAGTTTCACATGAAAGGTTGATGTTAGGAAGGTGGGATATCGTGGATTGCTGATCCATTTTAGGTAGTAGCGTTAGTTATCGTTGGTAATGTGGTGCGTGAACTATTGATAATGTAATGTAGGTTGTGCAGGGCAGATGTGGTTAAAATATGATTGAGGAGGGTTGGTTTCTTGTAGCGGAGTATGAAGAGTTTTGAATAACATAAGCAGGGGTGCCCCCCCCCCCCCCAATCTTCATGACGCACCCCCCCCCCCCCCAAACTTTGAAACAGCCTCCCATAGTAGTTAGTACCCCCTCCCCAAAACAAAAATTGATACTTGAATTTTAAAAATTAAATACTCGTAAGCACCCAATTTTTAAAGGTATTGACAAAATTCAAACGGCAATAGACAAAACGGACAATATTCGAGCACTGTCAGTGTCATTTATACTTTTCAGATAGGAAAACAAACCATATTTAAATTAATTACTTGGTTCATCATTATCTACCCTCTATCTAGTGATGTAATATACTTATGAATGTCGTCACGTTAAGCAATGTTTCAATCAACTTTAACCCCCCAAAAATTTGTTGGAACCCCCCCCCCCCCCCAAGAAGTTCAATGACGCAGTCTGTGTCACAGCCCCCCTCTATGGGCATCCCTGTTATAGGTAAGGTGTTAACTACATATATATGTGTGCATACATAGTGCTCTAAAAATTGAAATGAGGGAGAAGGTCATGATTTGGTAATGAATTTTGAGTCTAATCGTTATCCTGCTAGGAAGTTGAATGGTTTTACTGCTGATGTATTGGTAGTAGAGTTGAAAAGTAGGTAATGTGCTACAGGTGTGTTATGTGCAGGATATGATTATGGAAGGTTTCAAAGTGTAAAAAGAGTCTGAAATAATGGTGACATTAGGTGTAAGTCGTTGAAAAAGCTTACGATATTAATATTTATGATTTGACGAGTTGAAATGATCGGGAAATTAAAAAGTGATGTGGATCATAATCATGAGTGGATAGAGGAGAGAGATTGTTCATTTGAGTCTGGAGAAATTTGGATTAGAAGTTATCAGGTGGTCGGATGAACTTTTTTGTGAAGTTGATGAATATTAGCAATATTTATGGTTTAACGTGCTTGAAATAATCAACTCCGTAAAGAATTTTAAGTCCACAGCTTAGGTGTGAGAGAATTTATCAGACGGTAGATGACATTATTGTTACATAGTTGAAAAGCTTTTGATTGCTGATGTGGAAGTTGAAAAAAATACTGTGCTGGATATGTTTATCAAGGGTTTATAAGGATATGTGGAGTTAGGAGTGATGGTACTGCCTATTGATTTGAAAAGTTGATGAATATTGGTGATCTTGAAGATTTTGAAGTTGAAGATTTTTGAGTCTTAGGTATTTTGTCAGTGGTAAATGGAATTATTGGTGTTGAAAAGTTGTAATGGTTATTTGGTTGAGGAGTTGAAATGGTACAGTAACAGTTGATAAGGTTGTATGGATGTGGAAGATGAATTTTGAGTTGGTATTTTGTCAGTGGTAAATGGAGAAAATTTGTTTTTTTGGTCGAGGAGTTGAAATGGTACAATAACAGTTTATTAGGTAGTATGGAGGATATGGTTATTAGAGGTTTTTAAGGATATGAGGAGTTTATAGATGTTGATTTATTTATAATATTCATGATTTGAAGATATGAAATACTGAAGAAATAAAAGGACAGTTGAGGAGTATGTAAATAATTTTGAGTCTAAAACTTAGGTATTATAGACGTTATTGGGTAGTAGATAACAATGATTGATGTTTGGAAGTCTAAAATGTTTGCTGATAGAGCAAGAGTAACAAAAAGTAGAAGGAAAGGATTAGGATCATGAAATGAATGATATTGAGAAGTAATTATATCTTTGGATATCTTCTTGGTAAAACAGAGTTAATGTGGTACATGAACTATTGATTGGGGTTGTGATATGGTAAGATGATCATCTAGGGTTTACAAGGATGAAAAGCATTCAAAATAACAGTAACTAGAAGTGATAATCTGTTTGAGAAGTTATTGATAATCCATGATTTGGAGAGTTTGAGATGATAGGAAAGTGGATGAGAGTGATGTGGATCAAAATCGTTAGTGGTTTATGACTGTTATCTGGTGGTAAATGGAATTTGTTTGAAAAGTTTATGAATATAGTAATAAATTTTGAGTTGACAACTAGTGTTGGAGAATTTATCAGGTGACAGATGGAATTGTTGAGGTTTGGAAATGTTAAATTTAATGGCTTCGATTGTTGATGTCTTTTGGTAGTAGCAACAAAGAGTTGGTAGTGTGGTACAGGAACTATTGATAATATAATGTAGGTCGTAATATGGTCAAGATATTTAAGGGTTTATAAGGATGAGGAATGATGGTGGTAGCTGTTCGATTTGTTTGAAAAGTTGATGAATACTTTCAATATTCGTGATATGACAAGTTTAAAATGATCTGATTGAATCAAGGTTAATAAGTGCGATTTGGATCGTAATCAGGAGTTTTCATTGGAATTTGAGTCTTCGGTATTTATTGAAAGTTGCGATTGCTGATGTATTTTTGGTAGTAGCAACGAAGAGTTGGAATAGGAACGGTTAAAGCCCAAGTGGCGATTTATATAAGATGTTAATGAATATCAGTGATGATAATCAAGTTTGAAATGGCCTGAAAATTAAAATGAGGAATAAGGGTATTATAATGATTTGGTAATGAATTTTGAGTCTTGACGAAGTCAAAAATGATGAAATTGTTGGTGTTAGCTAGTTGAAATGTTTTTGCTTGCCTGATGTCTTTTTGGTAATATTCATGATTTGAAAAAGAAAAATATTGCATTGATCATAAGGAGTAGTTGAAGAAAAATGAATCAACAAGTTGGGTGTTCGAGGATTTATTTTGTGACAGATGAAATTTATTGATATTTGGAAGCTTTTGATCGCTGATGTTCTTAAATAGTTGCAACAAAGAGTTGGTAATGTGGTGCAAGAACTATTGATAACATAGGTTGTGTTATGTGCAGGATATGATTATCTAAGATTTGTTGTTGATGAAAGGAGTTTGGTATATTTTCGTAAGTGGTTTATTCGTTTTAAAAGTTTATGAATGTTGGTGATATTCACGATTTGACCATTTCAAAATACCCATGAAATGTAATAAGGGCAAATAGGATCACGATCAGGAGTTGGTTAAGAATTTTGTGTCTGCTTTGTTGTTATTCGAAATGTGGTAGACGAACTAATGATTGTTACAGGTTCATGCTTGGTTGAAACAATTTAGAAACATTGAGAAATGAAGCCCGAAATGGTTGAGATATAGTTGAGAAAAACGGTATTGAATTTGTTTTAAATGGTTATCAACATGAATTATTCGGATTTGGAGGAATGTGTTCTAATTTCTGATAGTTACTGAGGGTAGGGATTGAAAGGGTTTAACTATTTGTATTTACTTGATGCCTATAATGAAAACATTCGTTCTGATGTGGAGAGTTATTGTGGTCACTGGTTACTTCAGTATTAATTACTTACTAGGTACTTACATACCTTTATTGATTATGATGACGGTTTTAATTTATTCTTTTGTTGATGGAATAAGTAAGTGTGTTTGTTAGAAAGTTTATGAATGTGAGGAGTTTTAAGGGGTTAATAAAAGAAGTCGTGAAGAAGTAGGGGCATAATCTGAAGTTTTTGTTTGAGTCACTTGAGCTGCTTGAAGATTTCTGATAGTGATGAGGTTTCAATTGAAAGTTTGGATGAACGTTGAGTAAAATGATTTAGAGCGATTCAGTGAAAATGAAAAGCGTTTGAAGCTGGTAGGGTTGGATAATTCGTGACTACATTAATTTGGAAGGTGTGGCTGTATTATATGAATATATATAATATTACCTTAAAGGATAATACTATTACCTAAAAGGAGATATGAATTTAGGAGTTAGTGGAAAAGCGGTTAGGATCAGTTGGTGATGAAATTAACTCTAGTAGGTAACTTGCAACTTAGGTATTTGATGTTGGTCCTCAAAGTCAATCATTTCTGAATGAGATATTGTTGGATAAGTGAAATGATTCCTATGAATGGAAGTAGTGAGCATTAGTAGTTGATATTGGGAACTGATTGATTTTATATGGGTTTTGAATTACGTAAGGATGAAAAGGAGGTGGATTGATGAAGAATGATGTTGAGAAAAAGTTTGACATTTGAGTACGTACATAAAATAGAGAATTATTGGGACTAGGAAAATAATTAGTTGTGTATAAGAAGTCAAAAGAGGCTATATTTATATACGGTTCATATAGATGCTCTGTAGTGTTGAGTGAATATTTAGGTCAACTCAGTTGGAAAGCGTTGAGGATTTTAGGTAGGAGTTGGTAGTAGAAATGTTTTTAGGTACTATTTTTGAAAGTTCTTTGGTAATATATCAAGGTATTATATATAGAAATTCGAATGTTGGTTTGCAAAGGTTTTAGGTATTCTTAATTTTGATGTATGTGAACGCCATTTTCTAGAAACTCTTGCAATCATTCTGTAATAAGGAGTGCGACATCAATTTTTTTCTTCAAAAAAAAAAAAAAATGCAGATAATTTATTATTAACGTCACTTGATAGTTCGACAGGAGAAGTTATGAGGATAGTGTTGAATAATACAGGGTACCTACCAATAGAAGTTAAGCGAGTCAGTGGAGAAGGGTTTCAAGATTAGGATGAGTACAATTATTAAAATTCCAATGCTTGTACAAAACGTTAGAATTTGGTATTGAGAACTGAAGTTGATGAGAGCTGAGGAACTATTGGGACTTGAGTTTTAGTGGATAGGTCTAGATTATGATCAAATGAAAAGTAGATGCAATAATTAATTAATTTTAATGAGGATGAGTTAAATTATTACATCAACTATTACAACCAATGCGTAAAAAACTTGTAAAAGAATTTGGTATAGAACTGGTTGATTAAGGCTGAGGAATTATTGGTACTTGAGTTTTATTGGATATGTATCGATTTTGATTAAATAAACAATTTTAGTGAGTAGAGTAATCCGGATATGAAATAATTGAAGGATAAGAAAGAAAGATTAATCATTAATTAATCTCAATTATTGAGAATAATGAGTATTGAATGGATAATGATTGATTGAGTACATGGAAATTACATTATGAGTTTAGGTATTCTGAATTTTGATGCTTTAGAGTCGCAGATGGGAGTTGGTAATGAAGAGGTTTGTCTCCAGGGTTTAATTGTAAAGGTCATTAGGTTGTTAAGAACTTTTATTATTGAGTATCTATAAAATGGTATATGGGAAGATGATGCTAATGTTGGTTGTTGAAAAGCAGGTTATTCTTCAATTTTAATGCTTTGAAAAAGTTTGCCATGAGTGAGGAACTCGAAACAACTTGAGAAGTTTGAATAGCGTAGAGTTGAAATCATGTAGATTCATAACAAGGAGCTAGTAATGATTATTATTATAGGTAATTTTATTATAATTATCTATTTTTGAGTTGGCTTGACACTTCCGTATGGGTAGTTATGATGGTAGTTTTAGGTATTGAAAGATAGAGAGTCAGGCAATGAATTTGAATATGGTCTTGCAACTTAGCGGTCGAAAGACCTGAATTGGTAATGATTGCTAATTGATTGTAGATTTTGATCAATAAAAAATTTAACTTACTGGAGAAATCAGGGTATGAAGGAACTGGATTGATAGAAATTGTTGAGAATGTTTGAGCACTGTAATGAGTAAATTTCGGACGGTAACGGAAGAATCGTGATGAAATAATAGGATGGTAAGGATCATAATAGGAGAATTAGTAGGAAGGCGCTTGCTACTTTCATCAAACGATTAAGAATTTTGATGCTGTAAAAGAGTTTGATTTGACCCAGACTTTGTAAGTTATGAGGAAGCGTTGTTGTTATTAGGAACTAATTGAAGTTAACTGAGCCATTGAAGAGGGGGTTAGGATCAGGATGATGAGTTGTTGATAGAATTCGATTTGCTTTGATTTCTGATACTGATACGCGTGAGTATTTAGTAAAATTGATGATAACGATTTGGTGGGAGTTGATGAATGATCTAATTGATGAAAGGAGAGGAATTGTTGGATTTTGTTTCTTAATGGTTATAGAATTTGATCATAGGGTGGAGGAATAGGATATGAGGGCGTTGAATTGATGAGAGTTGTTGGGCATCATGTTCTGGCATTGTTAAGAGGTGGTGACCAAGTAGGATAAAGGATCATGCAGTAGGTGGTATTTTTATCTACTGATTAGTTAGGTCTGAAAATGTGGTTATGATTTTTCTGTTCAGATTAGGGATTTTGGTTTCGTGGAAATATTACTGAATTTGATTGTTATAGTTTGTCTTCGATTTTAAAATCGTAAATTAATATTAAGGCCATCTTGAGTTGTAAAAGCGTTGAGAATCGTAGGTACAGATAATGTTGGTTGGCTCTTGGTACTAGTCTTGAAGGTTAAGAGGTATTTTGAGTTGGTTGAGAACTTTGATCAATAAAGAGGACTATGAGGTGTATGTTTGAAATGGCTTTCATAGGTTGCAGGTTTGTTTCTAATTTTTTGAAGGTTTGCCTATTGGAGGATTTGGGAAAGAACCAAAGGTTATGAGTTGGTTGAGAACTATCATCTTTCGATATATTGTGGTAGGTACATGGAAATCCTAATGTTGGTTGTAATATGCTTCAGATTGCAACTTCGGTGTTAGATGTTATGATTTGTTGGATATTTAGTGGATATAGGTTTTCGATTAATTAAAATGTCAGAGGATATGATAGAATCAAGATTTAAAAAAAAGAGATGGATTTGGAGTTGGTGAAATATTTGGTAAATGTGGAATTTTAGGAGGATAGTAGAGGATCATTATAAAGTGGTAGAATTATCCTATTTGGTTGTTATATGAAAGGAATCATGATGTAGATTAATTGAGAATAATGAGTATTTTTCAATGAATAATTATTAATTGAGTATATGGAAATTACATTGTCTGAGAGTTTA
This sequence comes from Creontiades dilutus, assembly GCA_031894815.1. NCBI lineage: Eukaryota > Metazoa > Arthropoda > Insecta > Hemiptera > Miridae > Creontiades > Creontiades dilutus. The sequence continues at coordinate 466,685 of JAVIWC010005249.1, read as the reverse complement.
GGTGAAAGGTATATGAAATTATTGTGTTGAATGTTATTCGGTTTAGTTGGTTGAAAGATTTACAAACACTACCGAAAAAAATGGCGATTTTAGTTGTCTTGTGTATTATTGTTATGAGGTTAAGTTCGTTATGTAGATTGAAATAATAATGAACGCAGTACTGGGAAATATTGATGATCTTGGTTTCTTTAGGGTAGTATTGTTTGAAGTTATGAGTTGGTTGAAAGTGAGTTAGAAGTTTGAATAACAATGAGGATAATGATTGTGTAGTGTGGTGAATTGAACAAGTTTTGTTATAATGAAATTGATAGAGTGATACAAAAAGGTTGGTTTGGTTAAGTGTGATACAGGAGAAATGATGAACAGTTCGAATAGGATAACTGAGGACTGAGAAATTCATTGCGATTCAGTCAGAAAGGTTTTAGGATAAACTAGTTGAAGGAACGAATTACAATATTGTGTAACATTGTACTGGAGAGATATTTACAGTAATGGTTGATTCCTATGATCTTAGGATTTAGGGCTATGTGGTTGAGGATAATTTCGATTTAACATCAAATTTAGAGAATGAAAGCTCAGAGGCCTTGAAGTTGGTTTGATGAATAGTGATGCTGGAGAGATGTTGAAAGTTTGAATAGGGCAACATGAACATTACGAGGACTCAGAAACGCAATGCAATTTTAGGTTGTGTGGTTGATTTTTTTTTTTTTGATAGGTTAGATTGAAACTGAGTAACAAGATACTAATGACTTTGATTGTCTGAAGATATTGTTTTTCAAGGCATGTGGTTGAGTTTTTTAAAGGTTCAAGTTATGTTGATAGGCAGGATATACTGAGACATAATGATGAGGATGGTTGTCTTAAGGCACTACTATTGAAACTTTGGTAGTTTAGTTTTCTAAAGGTTTAAATTTTATTAAGTAGCAAGGTATTTTGAATTTTGATGAGTTTGGTTTTCACAAGGTAATGTTGTTTTATGTGTTTGAGTTTTTGAAAGGTGTAATCAATATTGAGTAATAGGAAATTGAAAAATATTGATGACTTTAATTGCTTTTAAGGCAGTATGATTGCCTTTGATTGATGGTATTTGATTGCCTTTAAGGTAGTATTTGTTTTAGGTTATGTTTCGAGTTTTTTTGAAAGGTTAAAATGAAACTGAGTAACAAGGTACTGATAAATATACTGACTTTGGTTGTCTGAAGATATTGTTGTTCATGGTATGATGTGGTTGAGTTTTTGAAAGGTTCAAGTTATATTGATAGGCAGGATAGTGAGACATATTGATGAGGATGGTTGTCTTAAGGCGTTTGTGGTTGAGTTTTGAAAGGTTTAAATTATATTAAGTAACAAGGTACTTTGAATTTTGATGAGTTTGGTTTTCACAAGGTAATGTTGTTCGAGGTTATGTGCTTGAGTTTTTTGAAAGTTGCAATCAATATTGAGTAACAGCAATTGAAAAATATTGATGACTTAGGTTGCCTTAGTGCAATGCAGTTGTAGGTTATGTGGTTGATTTTTTGAAAGGTTAAAATGAAACTGAGTAACAAGGTATTGATAAATATTGATGATTTTGATTGTCTGAAGATATTGTTGTTCATGGTATGTGGTTGAGTTTTTGAAAGGTTCAAGTTATATTGATAGGCAGGGTACTGAGACATATTGATGAGGATGGTTGTCCTTAGGCACTACCATCAAGCTTTTGTGGTTGAGTTTTTGAAAGGTTTAAATTATATTAAGTAACAAGGTACTCTAAATTTTGATGAGTTGTCATAAGGTAATATTGTTCGAGGTTATGTGCTTGAGTTTTTTGAAAGTTGCAATCAATATTGAGTAACACCAGTTGAAAAACATTGATGACTGAGGTTGCCTTAAGGCAGTGTTGTTTTATGTCATCTGGGTGATTTTCTTTGAAGGTTTAAATGAAACTGAGTCTAAAGATATTGTTGTTTTAAAGATATTGTTGTTCTTGGCATGTGGTTGAGTTTTTGAAAGGTTCAAGTTATATTGAGAGGCAGGATACTGAGAAATATTGATGAGGATGATTGTGTGTTAACCATTATTGAAACTTTAGTGGTTGAGTTTTTTAAAGGTTGAAATTGTATCAAGTTGCAGGGTACTTTGAATTTTAATGAGTTTGGTTTTCATAAGGTAATATTGTTTGAGTGTGTTTCAGTTTTTTGAAAGGTGTAATCAATATTGAGTAACAACGATTGAAAAATATATTGAGTATTGTTTTAGGTAATCAAGATTGAAATGTTTTGAGTAACAAGGTATGATGATGACTTGGTTGTCTGAAGATTTGTTGAAATGGTTGTGAAGTTTTTGAAAGGTTCAGTTATATTCAGAGGCAGGATATGAGAAATATTGATGAGGATGGTTGTCTGAAGACACTACGGTTTAAACATTTGAGGTTGAGTAATTTGAAAGGTTCACATGATTTTGAGTAACAAGGTACTTGGGCATTTTCATGATTTAGGTTGTATTAAGGTATTGCTGTTTTAGGTTATGCAGCTTGAAAGGTGCAACGTTTTTTTAAAGGTATAAATAATATTGAGTAACATAGTACTGAGAAATACTGATGAATTGGTTGTCTCAAGTAAGATATTGTTGTTCAAGGTTATGTGGTTGAGTTTTTGAGATTTTGCTTGAATGGAATTTTTTTGGTTTTTTGAGATATTTTGAATATTGATGAAACTTGGTTCATGAGTTTAGTTGAGTTCTTGAAAAGTTTGAAATGAAATTGAGTAACAAGATGCTGATGAATATTGATGACTTTGGTTGCCTTAAGAAGTTATGGTAAATGTTATTGGTTGAAGTTATTATTGTAAAAGGTTCAAATGATTGGAGTTTTTTGAAAAATTTAGAGGATTTTGAGTAATAGGGTACTGAGAAATATTAATAATTTTAGATGTTTTGAGGTATTTTTGTTAGAGGTTATGCTGTCGTTTTTTTATTATGTTGAGTTAGTTGCAGGGCACTGAGATATTTGGTTAAAATGGACGTTATGACAGAACTGAGAAATTCATCGGTGTTAAGTTGAAACTATCTTGCTTTGGTTTGCCCTAGGTTATTATTTTTTGATTTTATATGATCGGTGAAAGGTCTGAATATCATGTTTAACATTAATGTCATGTTTAACGCTGGTCAGCTGTTGGAATTAAGAACCTGAGTCAGTCACTAGCAAAGTAGAGTAGTGAGTGTTGGAGTTTCCAGTTGTTATTGATATTTTATCGAATTTTCGGTTTGTTTGAAAATCTGAATAATAGGTAGTATCTGAGTAGCAGGGTAATTGAGATTTTCTATATTTCAAAGGTGTCACTAGTAACTTCAGTATTGAACTGTCTATAATATCGTTTAGGGTTATGTGGTTGAGATGTTTGAACCTGAGTGAAGCGTGTTTTTTGGTTAGGAAAGCCTTTTTCGATAGCAACTAGGTGTGGGTAATGAATTGGTTATATTTCTGGTGAATTATTCGTGAGGGCATTTCAGTTGAAGTAGAAATAGATTTTAGGATTGTGTTGAGTGCATTCAGTTACAGTTTCTTCTCCTGCGTTTAGGTTTTGATTACGAAGTGGTAGCGTTTGATTTACATGATTGATTAATCAATAGAGTATTACTGGGGAGGATAGGAGGAGTTCTCAAAGTATTAAAAAAATATAAGTTGTTAGTGAACTTGGTGGTAACTGTGGAAAATATGAAATTTTAATGAAGTTGGTTTCGTTCTAGACCATGGTTTCTGAAGGTAACAATGTTGAATAAATTTTGTTGGAAAGCTATTAACCCAGTACGGAGACGATGATTATGAGCACAAAAATTATCTTAACTGAAGCCTTGGATTTGTGAGAGTAGTCGCGCTCATGGAGGTAATCTTATCGGTTGTTGGTTGTAATCAATTTTGAATGGAAATAGGTTTTGGCCAAGTCAAGGAACTTCGTTGATTTCTCATTGATCAGGATGCAAAGTGATTAGTTTGATGGATGATGATGATAAAATGAGTGATTAAAGTCGAATAGTTAAAATTAGGATGTATAGAAAGAGGAGCGATATTAGGTAGCCACTTGTTAGTTAGGTCTGAGAAAGTTTGGGGATTGTGATGAGTAATTTAGCATAGTTTAGTGGTGATATATATTTTATTGGTTTATATAATAGATTATTTCGAGTTACTGATGATTGTTCCAAGATTAGCCTTTTATTTCTTATGGTTGGTTCCTGGAGGCTGTAACGCTTGAAAGTTAAGTTGTTAGCAGTATATTGAAAGTTCGAAATTTTAGAGGTATATGAAAAAAATAGTGAATATTTTAGGGGTTAACTAAGCTAACTACAAATAGTAATTTTCGAGAAAGTGGTTTTCATTAGGTAGGGACATCTTTTGCAGTTGAACATATAGTTTGAGAATTAATATTCAGTTCTATGGTAACACTGTAGTTGATGATTTATGTTTTCTTAAGGTGTTATTGGTTGAGGTTGTTCGAAAGGTTTAACGAATTTTTTTTTTTGGTTTTGTCGTTGAGTTAGTTGAGATGGTTTGAACAATATTAAGTAACAGGGTAATGGAAATATGGGTGATTATGGTTGTCTTAAGGTTTGAGGTTTAATGCTGTTCGAGGGTTTTTAAAGGTTTAAACAATATTGTGGAACCTGGTACTAAATTAATGAGTTTACTTGTCTTGAGGTATTATTGGTTAAGGTTGTGTTGTTGAGTTGGTCGAAAGGTTTATCGAAATTGATTAACATATTGTCGATTTTGTTGGTTATGTGGTTGAGTTAGTTGGAAGGTTTGAACAATATTATGTAACATTGCAATAGGAATTTTGATGATTTTGGTTGTTTTTCGGGTATTATAATTGAGGTTTTTGACAGGTTTGAACAATATTGAGGAACATGGTACTGGGAAATGATGATTTTAATGATGGTTGTATTGTTGTTCTTGAGGTTTTGTTTTGAAATTAAGAGAATGAAAGTTCAGAGGATATAAAAAGGTTGGTTTGGTTAAGTGTGATACTGGAGAAGTGTTGGAAAGTTTGAATAGGCTAACATTGAGTTTGGTGAGTTTGAGTTTTGTTTTGAAATTTTTAGGTCATAGTAGTTATATGAACTGATATTGATAATATTTGTTTTCTTGAATATCACATTATAGGGTCGGGTATTGAGAGATTGTTTGGTGTTTCCTAGGTATTGGTTAAGTTTTGAAAGTTTTTAATTGATATTGGTCGAGTTGAGTTTGGTTTTGAGGTATTATTTTGAGGTTATGTGGTCGAGTTTTTTAAAAGGTGTAACTAATATTTAATATCACATTATAGGAAAATATTGGTTTTGGTATTGTTGTTAGGTTATGTGGTTAAGTTTTTTTAAAAAGGTTTCAAATTATTATTGAGTAACATGGTACTAGGAAACATTGAGTTTGGTGGTCTTGAGGTATTATTTTGAGGCCATAAGGTCAAGTTTTTTGAAAGGTCTAAATGATATTAATATCACATTATAGGAAAATATTGATGATTTTGGTATTGTTGTTTTAGGTTATGTGGTATTTTTTTAAAGGTTTTTAATTGATATTGAGTAACACATACTGGAAAACATTGAGTTTGGTGGTTTGAGGTTTATTTGAGGTTATATGGTCGAGTTTTTTTAAAGGTCTAAATGATATTAATATCACATTATAGGAAAATATTGGTTTTGGTATTGTTGTTAGGTTATGTGGTTAAGTTTTTTTTTAAAGGTTTATTGACATTGAGTAACATGGTACTTTGAAACATTGAGTTTGGTGGTGTTGAGGTATTATTTTGAGGTTATGTGGTCAAGTTTTTTGAAAGGTATACATGAATATCACATTATAGGGAAATATTGATGATTTTGGTATTGTTGTTCTAGGTATGTGGTTAAGTGTTTTTAAAAAGGTTTTTAATTGATATTGAGTAACACATTAAGTTTGGTGGTGTTGAGGTATTATTTTGAGGTTATGTGGTCGAGTTTTTTGAAAGGTATACATGAATATCACATTATAGGGAAATATTGATGATTTTGGTATTGTTGTTCTAGGTTATGTGGTTAAGTGTTTTTAAAAAGGTTTTAAATTGATATTGAGTAACACATTGAGTTTGGTAGTCTTGAGGTATTATTTTGAGGTTATATGGTCGAGTTCTTTTGAAAGGTATACATGAATATCACATTTTAGGAAAATATTGATTGTTTTGGTATTGTTGTTCTAGGTTATGTGGTTAAGTTTTTAAAAAAACGTATTTAATTGATATTGAGTAACACAGTACTGGAAAACATTCAGTTTGGTGGTCTTGAGGATTTGTTTTGAGGTTATATGGTCGAGTTTCTTGAAAGGTCTAATTGATATTTAATATCACATTATAGGAAAATATTGAGGATTTTGGCATTATTGTTTTAGGTTATGTGGTCAAGTTTTTTAAAGGTTTAGTTGATATTGAGTAACATGGAAAAACAATTCAAAAATAACAAGGTTTGGTGGTCATGAGGTATTATTTTGAGGTTATATGGTCGAGTTTTTCAAAAGGTGTAGATGATACAGATGATTCTGGTATTATTGTTTCAGGTTTTTTAATTGAGTTTTTTAAAATATCTAATTGATATTGAGTTACATGGTACTGAAAACCATTAAGTTTGGTTGTCCCAAGGTATTATCGTTTAGGGTGGTTAAAAGTTTTTCGAATGGTTCAAACAATATTGAGCAACAGTACTGGGAAGTATGGATAGGTTGTGTTGTCATGAGGTTATGTGGTTAGATTTTCTGAAAGGTTTGAGTAATATTTTAATAGTAATATTAGTAACATGGTATTGAGAAATATTGATGATTATGGTTGTCTTAAGGTATTATTGTTTTAGGTTATGTAATTGAGGGTTTTTTAAAGGTTTAAATTATTTGAAAATTGAAATGGGTTAAATGATTTAAATTAGTTATTAATGAAGTTGTGAGTAGTAGTTAGTTTGATGGAGAAGAGTGACACTGTAAACATGTTGACAAATTTGAATAGGGTAACATGTCCATTATGAGGGGACTGAAAATTCAGTGAAGTCCAGTTAGAAAGCTTGTAGGATCAGAATTGAAGCATTAAATTGGAATATTAAGTTATTATTATCTTGGGGTATTACTGTTTGAGGTTATGTGGTCGTTCTGAAATTGAGGGAATGAAAGTTCAGAGGATATGAAGAGGTTTGTTCTGAAGTGCAATACTGGAGACAGTTGAAATTTTGCAACGTGGACGTTATAAGAGTATTATTTGAAGGTTCGAACAATATTGAGTTACATGATAGTAGGAAATATTAGGGATTGGAGTTGATATTTGAAATTTATTTCATCTTCCAAGTAAACGGCGTGAGGGAGTTGATAATATTGATGCCACAAGAATTATTGGTTCTGAAGTGTTGTAATTGTGAGAATAGTTGTGAACGTTTATTCTGTTGTTGATAGGTATTCATTTTGATTTAAAATTGAAGAGTTACGTTGAGTCTCGAACTTCGTGGAATTCTGAAGAATTAGTATGCTAAGTGGCTGGTTGATGATGGATGATGAGAATTAAGTCAGTTCAGTAAATGAGCATATTACTTAGGTTACTTAGATCTGAGGAAGCTTAGGGACTAGGGAAGCTAATAAGTTATTTGGTATGCTGTGGTGGTGATTATTACATGGTTTAGGCGTATAATTTACGATTATTCCGTAATTTGGTTATGATTTCTGATGGTCATTGAGTTGTTGACAAGGTAAAGCAGTTTGAGTCGTACACAAAAAAATATATTCTGGTAAATTTTTCTTAGTAACGTTTGAACGATAAATTAATTGGATGGTCATATGATGAGACTGGATTATGAACTTTGGAAAAGAAACCGGATGAAAAGTTGAACGTGAAGTTAAAAATGGAAACCATTGAGTTTAAGTCAGTAATAGGTTTAGTTGGATAGGTTCAGAAGTATGATTGGTAATAAAGGCGTAGTATCTGTGAGAATTGAGGTGTACCAGAAGTTATAGATATGGTGTATTATTATTACGTATTAAATTTTAATGGATACTGATTTTAATTCAATATGAAAAGTTGAGTTCACCTATGCATAGGAAGTTACTTATGATGATAGTGACAAGTATTTAGAAGGTCGTAATAGATGTTGACTGAGCCAGTGATGTTGTATCATAATAATGAGTAAGCAGTGAAATTGGAGTGAAGACAACTTGAGTCACTAGTACAGTTGTGAAAGATATATAAGAAAGAGTTCAAGTTATCATTGATGTTTGATATTTTTTCCAATTTTGACTTGGTTGAGAAATACTATGATGGAAAATGATTATGGATGCTATTGAGGGATTAATCATGAAAATGTAAGACTTCTAGAGTAATTAAATTTGCAAGTTATTGGGTAATGAGTTTATGAAAAGTTTGAATAACGTTGAGGATAACTGGTTGTGGTATTTGAATTGAAGAAGATTTGTCTTAACATGAAATTGAGAGAATGACAGTTCAGATGATATGAAGAGGTTGATTTGATAAAGAGTGATGCTGGAGAGATGTTGAAAGGTTTGAATAGGGCAACATGAACGTTATAAGAGGACTGAGGAATTAAGGTGAGGAAGCTATTGGGATCATGATGGTAGGAGGTACGAATTACAATATTGAGTTGCATTGTATTAGAGAACTATTGATGATGTTTGTTGTCTTCAGGTATAATTGTTGGAAGGTTTAGGTGATATTGAGTTAGACGGTACTGAGTTTGGCAGTCCTAAGGTAGATATTTTTGAGGTTATGTGACAATAGTTTTTGAAAGGTTTAAATGATATTGAGTACACGGTACTTACAAATATTGATATCATTTTTTATTGTTCAAGGTTATTTGATTGAGATTTTTGAAAGGTATAGATGATATTGAGTACTTTCGATGAAACAAAGGTATTATTTGAGGATATGCTTGTGTTTTTTGAAAGTTGTCAACACTGGGACATGGAGTAACACAGTGCTGAAATATTGATTTGGTTAGAGGTATTATTGTTGAGTTTTTTTTTTGAAAGGTTTAAATTATGTTAAGTAATAAGGTACTGAGTTTGACTTTGCTGTCTCAAGAGATTATTGTTTGAGGTTATGTGACGTAGTTTTGTGAAAGGTTTAAATGATATTGAGTACACGTTGAGTTATACAAATATTGATGTGACAAGTATTTTTTTATTGTTCAAGGTTATTGTTCAAGGTGATTGAGATTTTTGAAAGGTGTACATGATAATATGGTACTTGTTTGAGGATACATGCTTGTGGTTTTTGAAAGGTATTTGTTTGAGAATACGTGCTTGTGGTTTTTGAAAGGTTGAAATGGTATCAGTAACAACACTGAGAAATAGTAATGACTTTGGTTGTCTTGAGATATTATTGGTTGATGTTATTAAATTGAAAGGTTTAAATGAAGTGGAGTAACACAGTGCTGAGGAGTATTGATGATTTGCTTTTATCTCAAGGTATTATTGTTTGAGGTTATGTGGTGAGTTTCTTTTTGAAAGGCTTACGAGATATTGAGTGAAGAAGTAATGAGAAAGATTCTTGAGTTCAGTGGTCTTAAGGTATTATTGTTAGAGGTTATGTTGAGTTTTTTTGGGAGGTTAAAATTATATTGAGTTAGACGGTACTGAATTTGGCTGTCCTAAGGTAGATTTTTTGAGGTTATGAGACAATAGTTTTTGAAAGGTTTAAATGATATTGAGTACACGGTACATACAAATATTGAGCATTTTTTATTGTTCAAGGTTATTTGATTGAGATTTTTGAAAGGTATAGATGATAATATGGTACTTTCGATAATACAAAGGTATTTGTTTGAGGATACGTGCTTGTGGTTTTTGAAAGGTTTAAATAGTATTATTAATAACACTGAGAAATAGTGATGACTTTGGTTGTCTTGAGATATATTGGTTGACGTTATTAAATAACAAATTGAACAACAAATTTTATTGTTATAGGTTATGTGGTTGAGGTTTTTGAAAGGTATTGAATGTTACTGAGTAGTAGGGTTCTGAGGAAAATGATGATTTTGTTTGTCTTGAGGTAGTATTGTGCAAGGTTATACGGTGAGTTCACCTTTTTGAAAGCCTCACGAGATATTGAGTGACACACTGATGCGAAAGATTCTTGAGTTCAGTGGTCTTGAGGTATTATTGTTAGAGGTTATGTGGAGTTTTTTCGGAGGTTTAAATTATATTGAGTAATAAGGTACAGAGTTTTGTTTGTCTTGAAGTTTTTTTTTGAAGGGTATATGTTTTTGAAAGGTTCATATGATTTTGAGTAGCATGGTACTGAGAAACATTTATAATTTTGGTTGCCTTAAGGTATTTTTGTTTAGGGTTATGTTTAGGTTTTTGAAAGATTAAATTATATTGAGTCGTCTTGGCTTGACTCATATATGGTTGGAGGTTATGTGATTGAGGTTTTTGGAAGGTTTAGATGATATTATGGTGCTTTTAATGATACTAAGGTTTTGGTTTTAAATTATATTGAACACAGTGCAGAAAAATATTGAAGATTTTCTTTGTCTTGAGGTATCATTGTTTGAAGTTATTAGGTTGTTTTTTGAAAGGTTTAAATGATATGGAGTTACATGGTATTAAATAATATTGATAAATTTGGTTGTCTCAAGGTGTTATTGTTAGAGGTTATGTGATTGGGATTTTCGAAAGATTTGAATGATATTGAGAAACATGGTACTGATGAATATTGATGTATATAATCGTCCTGAGGTTTAATGTGATTAAGGTTCAAATTATAGTGAGTAATGAGGTACTGAGAAAAATGATGAATTTGTTTTGTCCTGAGGTATTTTTGAAAGGTTTAAATGATATGGAGTAACACAATGCTGAGGAGTATTGATGATTTTGGTTGTCTCAAGGTGTTATTGTTAGAGGTTTTTGAAAGGTAACACAGTACTTGGAAATATTGATCATTTTGGTCGTTTTAAGGTATTTTCGTTAGAGGTCATGAGATTGGGGGCTTAGAAAAGTTATTATGATGTTGATTAGTAAGGTAATGTGAAAAATTATGATTTCGTTTGGGGTTTTGAAACGTATGAACGAAAATGAGTAACTCTGTACTGGATAAGATTAAGTTTGATGGAGTTAGTTCTATAAATAGTGATATTGGAGACTTGTTGAAAAGTTTGGATTTTGCATCATGACGTTAAAAGAGGACTGTGAAAATCTACGGAGTTAAAAACCTATTACGTTCATAATAGAGCTGATTTCCCCTACTTGAATAATAGTTACTTGAGTTCCCCTAGAATAAATTTTTTTGAAGGGTTATGAGTTGGTTGACAGAAACTGAGGTTGGTTGAAACATATTGAAATTAGTTCAGTGAAAAAGCTGTTATTAATCTTAAGGGTGATCTCGGTTATTCTTGAGTTGTCACCGGAGGTTCTTCTTTTTCAAGTCTTGTGTAATTCAGATTTTCTATATTTCAAAGGTATTAGGCACAGTTGAAACACGAAAGCCGCGTACGTAAATTAATCATAATCTCTCAAGTGGAGTCATTGAATCGAAATTGAAATTGAATTGAAATCATTGAATTTTCTAAAATATAGAGTACTTTAAAATGAATAACAATGAATACTAACCGAGAACGGTTGAAGAATTGAAGGTCACAGTCAGGTGTACGTAATAAAATTTGAATCCAGTTGATAAACAACAACATTGATACTGTTTTTCTCTGATGGCGGTTAGAGTAAAAAGTTGAAAAGAAAGCTTTTATGATCTTACATACAACAGTTACGTAAAATGAGTTAGGGAATAATGCAACTATGAGGGGTTTGTAAACGTTTAGTTTTTCGTATTCAGTAAAATGATGAGTATGAGAAGTTTGAACAGTTGAAGTGTTGAAGGATCTTGAATATTCCGTTATTCCGTGAAATAATGGCTATGGTTAATTTGATAGCGTTCAGTATGAATTCGTTTACAATCTCAATTATGGTTTAAGATGTGCGATAAAGTGATGAGTAGTCTGAAACTATTAAAGTTGGAATAATAATTAAATTGGAACTTGTCAAGTTTTTAAAATTCAGTAAAATGATGCACATGAGGTATTGAGTCAGAAGAACAATTGATCTGAAAATTTTTAATTATCTTGAAAGTAAGAGTTTGGCAGTGATGAGGTTGAGAATTTTGTTTTAATATTCAGGAAAATGAGAAGTCTGAGGATCTTGAGTATGTGTTGTAGATATTCCGTAAAATGATGACTATGATTACTTTGAAAGCGTCAAAGTTTGAATAACCATTAAATTTGGAGGAGTTTAGGATCCCAAATGCGATTGGTAAAGTGATTGGTTATGAGTTGGTTGATAGAAACTGAGGTTGGTTGAAACATATTGAAATTAGTTCAGTGAAAAAGCTGTTATTAATCTGAAATTAGGGTGATCTTTAGTATTCTTGAGTTGTTGATGAAGGTTTTTCTTTTTCAAGTCTTGTGTAATTCAGATTTTCTATATTTCGAAGGTATTAGGCACAGTTGAACAGGAAAGTCGCGTACGTAAATGATTCATAATCTCACGAGTGACATCTGTATTGAATTTTCTAAAATAAAGAGTACTTTGAGATACGAATACAAACCGAGAAGGGTTGAAGAATTGAAGGTCTCAGTCAGGTGTCCGTACTAAAATTTGAATGCGGTTGGAATGAGTAACTAACAACATTGATACTATTTTTCTCTGATGCCGGTTAGCGTAAAAAGTTGAAAAGAAAGCTTTAATGATCTTACATACAACAGTTTGGTAAAACGAGTTAGGGAATAATGCAACTATGAGGAGTTTGGAAACCAAAAGGTTTTGGTATTCAGCAAAATTATGAGTATGAGAAGTTTGAACAGTTGAAGTGGATCTTTAATAAAATGAAATAATGGCTATGCTTATTTTGATAGCGTTGAGTATGAATTGGTTTACAATCTCAATTATGGTTTAGATATGCGATAAAGTGATGAGTAGCCTGAAAAGATTAAAGTTGGAATAACCATTAAATTGGAACGTGTTAAGTTTTTAAAATTCAGTAAAATGATGCATATGAGGTATTGAGTCAGAAGAACAATTGATCTGAAAGATTTTAATTATCTTGAATGTAAGAGTTTGGCAGTGATGAGGTTAAAAACTTTGTTTTGATATTCAGGAAAATGATGGGATCTCGAGTATTTGTTGTAGATATTCCGTAAAATGATGACTATGATTAGTTTGTAAGCGTTTAGGGTACCAACATTGTTTTAGATAGATATTCAGTAAAATAATGGGTATGAGGAGCTTGAAACTGTGTGTAGAAAGTCAAAAGAACATTTGTACTGGAAATCTTTTAGGACCTTGTGTAAGAGTTTAGATCCAGTAAAATTATTGGTATCTCAGGAGTTTTTATAAACGTTTGGGTTTTGATAATCAGTTGGAGTTGAAGTAACAATGTTTGTAAGCATTTAAGGATCTTGAGTATGGATCTTGAATATGAGTTAATGTATCCAGTGAAATGATGGCTATGATTGGTTTGAAAGCGGTAAAGTTAGAATAACAATTGAGTAGGAAAGCGTTTACTATCCCCTGTAATGGTTCAGGTTCAGTAAAGTGATGAATACAAGGAGACTGAAGCGATTGAAGTTAGAATAACAATTAAGTTTGATAGCGTTTAAGGCTTGAATATGGTTTTAGGTAAGCGATAAAGTGAGTAACGATTGAAGTTGGAATAACCATTAAATTGGAACCGTGTCAGGTTTTTAAAATTCAGTAAAGTGATGCATATGAGGTGTTAAAAACTGTGTTGAGTTGGAAGAACAATTGAACTGGAAGATTTTTATCATCTTGAATGTAAGAGTTTGGAAGTGATGAGGTTGAAAACTTTATTTTGATATTCAGGAAAAAATGAGAGCGTTTATGGCTTGAACATGGTTTTAGAAAGTCAATGAAATTTTGGTTATGATTAGTTTGAAAGCGTCAAAGTTTGAATAACCATGGAATTTGGAAGCGTTTAGGATCCCAAATGCGATTGGTAAAGTGATTGGTTTAGGAGTTTGAAATAGTTCAGGTTCTTATATATAAGTTTTGATGTTCGGTACAATGATTGATATAAGGAGTTGAAAAAAGCTTGAAAGCTTTCAATGATCTTATTATTAGAGAGTTAGGGAATGAGGCGGTTGAAAATGTTTAGGTTTTGATATTCAGTAAAAGTATGGGTCCGAGAAGTTTGAACAGTAAAAGCGTTCAATTATCTTGAATATGGGTTTAGATATTCCTTGAAATAATGGCTATGATTAGTTAGATTGCATCATGGTTAAAACAACTATTGAGTGTAAAAGCGATTACTACCCCAAAAATGGTTTTAAATATTCACTCTCGTGGTGGGTGAGGAGTTTGAACGATTGAAGTTAGAAGATTGAACTTAGAATAACCATTAAGTATGAAATTTAGGTTTCAAGATCCTGTAAAATTATGGGTATATGAGGAGTTGGAACAGTTGAGGTCGAAATAAATGGAGGCGTTTAATGAATCTTGAATATTGGTTTAGGTATTCAGTAATCCAATGGCTAGTGAAAGTTAGATGAAGTTGATAACCATTAAGTTTGAAAGCGCTTATTATCCAAATTTTGGTTTTAAATTTCCGGACTCGGTACAGTATGAAATCACTTAGGATCTTTTGTATGAGTTTAGATATTCAGTAAAATGATTGGTATGAGGAGTTTGAAACTGTGTGTAGAAAGTCAGAAGAGTAGTTGAACTGGAAATCTTTCAGGATCTTGTGTAGGAGTTTGGAGTCAGTAAAATTATTGGTATCTCAGGAGTTTTTTTAAACGTTTGGGGTTTGATAATCAGTTTGAGTTGGAGTAAAAATATTTGTAAACGTTCAAGGATCTTGAGTATGGTTTAAGATATCCAGTGAAATGATGGCTAAGATCAGTTTGAAAGTGGTAAAGTTAGAATAACAACTGAGTAGGAAAGCGTTTACTATCCCAAATGTGGTTATGATTAGTTGGATACCGTTATAGTTGAGCTTTGAAACGTTTAGGATCTTGTATATAGGAGTTAGGTAAAATGTACCTGTGAGGAGGGTAAAGATTTTCTTTGTTCTACAGTAAAATGATGGGTATGAGAATTTTGTGCAGTTGGAGTTGGAATAACGTTTAAGGCGTGATTCTGTGTTGAGATATTTGGGAAAATGATGGAATTATGATTAGCTTGAAAGCCTTCAGGTTAGGATAACCTATTGCATTTGAAAGCGTTTAGGATCTCGAATGGTTTTAAATATTCAGTAAAGTGATTGGTTTGAGGAGTTTGAACAGTTGAAACTTGAATAAGTAACAATATAGTTCCTAAGCGTTTAAGGATCTTGAATTTGGATTTAGACATACAGTAAAATTAGGACTATTTAGTTTGAAAGCGTTTAGGATGTTACGTATAATTTGGTAATGAATATTGGTAATCTCTTGGTTTTTGTTGGGTCGGTATTCAATGCAAAAAGAATTAGTGGTACATCAGCCGATGTTATAGGTTGGTATGGCTATCCAAAAAATTAGGGTAATTTATAGGATTTGAGGTTGATGAGAAATAACTTGTTTGTCGTTGGTGGTCATGGCGATTAGTTTTGAATATTATTTGTCAAAGGCTGATAAATGATGATCGGGGTAATACGATTTGAAAGTAAATTTTTTCATGGTTGGAACATTCTGTATGAAGGAAGCGTTTAAAACACCCATTAGCACAACGAATTTATGATGCTGGTTTTCATCAGTTCAAGGTTTTTATTTGTGTCAGTTGTGGTTTTTCTTTAACTTGAGAAAATATTATTTGGAGAGTTAGCAATTGATCATTACATTTGATCATCATGATTAGGTGATTTGGTTGCTTGGTCCATGAGATTATTTCTTCGTCTTAGACCGTAGTTTCTTATGGTTATGAGGTTTTTATTTCGTCCATTAGTTTTGACGGTATGTGACCACTAAAATATTTTTGAAGAGTTTTTGTCATTAATTCTAGATTAATCCAGGTTAGTTGACGTAGGTAAGGTACTTATTGCTCGTGGGTATTGTTCGGAGGCTGAAGGTTTTCATTTGGTTGAAGAGTTTTACTAATATTTGATTGTTGAGAATTAGAGGAGTTAGCAATGGTTTAGAAATCTGTTGATTACAATAGGGTTTGGTGTAGTCAGTGGTCTGATGTCTTTGAGGTATTGATTTGAGTTGTATTAAATAAGTTAACAATGTTTTAACAACATCCATTTTTTCAGTTGTTTTTGTTTCTGATAATTTTCTCGTTTTGATTTCGTTGAAACACCCCCCCCCCCCCCCCCCCAACAAGCTTAAAATCATAATTGAGTAGTTTTGCATAGAACATGTAATTATTAACAATGTTATTTTAATGTGTTCTAGGTTATTATGTCTGATGATTATGAAGTTTTGATTTCGTTGAAAAGTTAAGGATAAGAGGAAGATATAATCTTGATTGGTTGTGTGGTTCGTGCACTTGATATGACTGTATTAGGCTATTTTTCCGATGGTTTATCTATAAGGTTTTGATCCCGTTAAAGCTTTTCAAAAATACGCAGGAGTGCATTGGAAGAGGTTTCATGGTTATAAGGTACGTGGAATGACTGGTGTATTTTTTATAATTTCTAGGTTATTGTTTCTGATGGTTTGGTTTCTTTGCAGCAAGTTAGTTTTGAGTATTTGAAGGGTGGAAAGGCAATATTTATAATATAAGTCTGCTCAATAAAAAGGCGTTTGGAATGGGGGATAGGTTATGCACGCCCTACATGGAATTATGTAAATGATATTGATTGAGATATTGATTTGGTTTGGACTGGAGGACTAACAGTTTCTTGCTCTTTTTTCATTCATGTTCGAAAGTTTCAACCAACTTGCTTACAAAGCTTGTCTCAAGTCTTCGTTGATTGCTAATTTGACTTGGCATATGGTTTCGACTTGGTTTAAAATTGTTGGTAATAGGTGCATAGAATAATATGAAAGATATGAGGAGTGTGCTTAACGAAAAGTCTTGATTCAGTTGGATTGTACTATGTGAAGTTGGTAATAAGTTCTGTCAAGAGTTCTGAAGGATTGTTGGTGTAAAAGTTCGTATTTGACGTTCTTGAAATAGTGGCACATCATGCATTTTTCAATATTGATGGTCGTAGGTTGTAGGTTTGTAGGATTTGAGGTTTGATTATGAAGGTTGAATGGTAGGCTTAGAATTAGGTCACAAGGTTTGATTTGAATTGAAGTGTTTCAACGGTTTGCAAATACGTCAATTGAGTTGAGAAAAGTTAGATTAATTAAATGTAGGGTCATTATGTTTTTTCTCCGATTTTCAAGGTTCCCCACATGGTTCAATTGTGTTCAGTAAAATGTAGCCTGATGAAGCAAGGGCGTTGGAATACTCCTCAATGAGTTTAATACCGTTACGGATCTGTTCAGGTTTGAGGTATTTTGAACAGTAAAAATTGGTAGAATTACACAGACTTAGTTTGACTCTTTCAGGAAGTTTGAATATCGAGTAATGGATAGGATTTGCAGTTGATGACGAATATGATTCCAATTGTTAGGACTGCTCGTTTTGAGTATAATTTTATGAGAACTGATGAATGATGAGTTAAGGTCATTTGATATTCGAGTTAATGCTAGTTGAGATGCACTCGCCTATATTGGTGATATTTCGGTTTTGAGTCACAGTTGAGCATTTATAAAATTCAGTCAAATTTTAAAATACTTTTAGATTTGTGAAGATTAGGTGGTTTTGACTTGGAAAGTTCATTATTGTAGTTGAAGGATTTGAGGCGTTCACAATCGTTTCTTACTTTGTTGTCCCAACGTTTATTGGCTATGTGTGTCCACGAATTTAATTGTTGATGATTTTCGTTGTTGGTTCTAGGTTATTGTTTCGGAAGATTAAGAAGTTTTAATTTCATTGAAACATTTCATTAGGATGTGAAGAGTTAGTTGAGTGGTATTTGAAATGATGGTCATTGAAATTTGATTTGGTTGAAATGTTGAGGAATATTGACTATCTGAAGAGTATACGCTAGTTAGAATATTTGATTAGGCAACGGTTGTGAAATTGGTGTTGTCAGTATTTACTTGTAATGTGAATTGAATGATGGCTTTTAGTCACTTGCTGTTTGATATTGAAATGTCTGGGGCTTTGCGTTATAATTTCTGATGGTTTCAAGATTTTTAGTTGATTGAAAAGTTTGTATATGCTTGAGGGACGCTTGAGTTTGCAATGGGTACTTATCCAGAGTTAGCGTGTGGTAATGAATTTTCTAGGTGGTAAAGAATCCTGGATTATGGAGTCAATTGGTATATTGGTAATCGATTTAAAGCAATTAATGGTATTCAATAGTAAATATAGGTTCCATGATGGCGGGTGTTTTAGGCGTTTAGAATGTTACATGAAATTTAAGACGTTTCTCTACGGTTCTCTTGGTTATTGTGACAGTTATGAGGTTTTGTCTTGGAAAGTTTTATTGAGTAGTTGGCGGATTTGAGAAGTTAGCAATGATTCTAAATGCTTGTCTGGTATACATGGTTATCATAATAGGAAATTGATGAACGTGCATAAGAGGTTTTGAATTGAAAAATATTTATTCTCATTGAATAGTTGTGACATATGAGGGTTTATTATTAGAGAAGTTTGCAATGATTTACAAAAACCGTTTGACTATAAAAGTGTTAGGAAACATACTAGGCAGTTTGTTTCATAGGACATGATTATTGATTATGTTGGTTATCGTGGATTCTGGGTTATGGTTTCCGACGATTATGATTTGGTCATTTTTAGATGGTTCATTAATGTGAAGGTGTTCATTTATAATGTCAGTTGGTTGATAATGTTTTGACCTAGTTTCAACTTTGTTTTGGATATGAGGAATTAGGAATAAGGTTTGGTTGAGTTGAAAATGGTGGTATAGAATTACAATTATTTTAATTACAGCTAAAATGAATTGTATGGTTATTCGGTTTCCTAAGTTGAAAAATATTGAGGAGGTTGATTATCAGGATTAGTGTTGATATCAATAATTAATAGGATGAAGTTTCAAGATTTGGTTGGTGGTTTTTATGTCATTTTCTCATTTATCATTGTGCTGATTGATGGTTGCACTGACTATATGGATATAAAAAATCGCGTTTTTCAAATGCCTGATGATCCGGGATTCCATTCCCTTCTCACGTACTTCCGGAAGGAATTTTCAATTGGACTTTTCCCTGCACGTTCTATTATTGAGATTATTCTCGTTGATTAAAATCTCAGCTACACAAAACTATTTATACGCCCATGAAACACATTGATATTTTATTGATCTTTTATTTAAAAGAATGGTTGAGATCCACTTCTCTCTCACTACTTCATTCTAAATATTAGGTTTAACACCATCTGGTGTCATGAATGGCTTATGATCTATTGTTTGCTCCAACTTTTAGTTATTAATTGGTCTGACTGAACGGATATTCATAGAAATCACGAAGGATGATCCGGGATTCTAATCCCATCTCCTGATTAGTCGATTCCCCAATGATGCTTTCTATTTTCGAAATAATGCATTCAGCACTCGCTGACGTCGCCAAGGAAACGCCTGAAAACCTTTTTATTTCGAATGAAGAGGTTTCAAACTGAATGATGATGGTGTAGCAATAGATGCGGGTGGTCTCGGTGACCTTACTAATGGTTGATGCTTCATTGGTGCATTAAGAGCTGATGTATTATTGAAACTCGTATATTCACAAAAGGTTTTTGTTTAGACTGTGTGTATTTTATCGGAATTGAAATGAAAATAATACTGGAGTTATATATAGCTCTCCTCAGTTTAACGAGCTGTTGAAGTGCTGTACTCATTACCTGGGTTCAACCCTCGTATGTGTTCACTGATTGATTCACTGATGTTCTATCACCATTTCCCTTCCTCCTCCCCCACCACCACTAATTGGCTCACTGATTTATCAGTCGTTCTTTCTACGCTACCTCTGCGAATCTCCTCCATTCCATCACTATGCCTGAATCACCGATGAGAAATCACAGTGAATAATCGCTTTGTCGTTACGTATTTGAATCTTTTCCTTTGCTTTGCCATTTCTCAGAATTAATCATTGATCAAATTTCGCAGTAGCATTAATACCGCACATCCTCTTTCGCTCTCTGCACCATCTCTGCACTCGCGCTGATTTGTGCGATGACTTGAACTAACTCTACTATTTACCAAAATGTTCTAAATGATTTGCTGATGACATTGCGCAGCGGCCATTCTATATTACGTTTAAAGAGGTTGGGAGAGCCTTAAAATAAGAGCCATGCTCTAAAAAATAATTGACTTCTCACACGATTGCCCAAGCAATCTATTTGCCAATTCATTTGTTCAACACCATCGCTTCATGTGGCTTACAAATGTAAGCATGGTATTATGCGTTTATGGCGATAAAAATATGATTAATTTCACTCCACATTTCGCCGAATCTTGTAAAAAGTGAATGACCACACTTTCATTATTGATGCTACCTGATACATGAGATATTTGAGTTATTTAATATGGATGAGTATTTAACACGGCTAAATCTCGAATTGAACAGTATATTAATGGACTGTTCTCGTTGAAGGCCGATAGCTTTTGTTGGCCAGACCGATGGATTTTATTGATATGATTCTCGTTTCATACAAGTTAGCTATGTCATATGATGTATTCGCGAAATAGTGTTTGCCCAATCGAGTTTTCAGTACTGGTAAAAAATTTATTGATAAATAATCAAGGAAGGAAAAAGGAAGAAAGGGAGTAATGAAATGTCATTTGGTGGGTTGGATCGGTGATTTAAATTTGCTTTTACAAAGTAGGTATGTTGAAAGTGAATGTTTCAAATTGCTGCTTACAATGAATGTTACAAGTTGCTCGGAAATGTATACAAAAGTTGTTGAACGTGATTTATGTAGAGTGTAACCAAAATTGAAAAAGTTAATATAAGAATGAAGTCTGACGAGTGGTTCATCAAGTAGTGGTTGTTCCCTAAATAGGGAATTCAGAAGGTTGCTACTTTTGGTTCGGTTTTGAGAAATTGGAGGTTGTAATTGATTGCATTGGAATGAAAGGCTCGTAATTTAATATAACCATCGAAATGCATCCTGGTAATCACTATGTGTCCACGTTATCTCCCTTTTTGTTTGATTCACACTGATTACATAGATCTGTATGAAAAAGTCCAAGTTATCTAACAAGATGTCCAATTGATTCCTAAACGTATACTTTACTGTTGTCGATCCTCGTGGCAAAAATATTTCTTTGAAAATAACCTCACCCTCTCTGGCTTGTTCTGTCACGTTTCTATTGCTTTAACTGCTAAAGTTGTGGATCGTACCCGAAAATTTTGAGGATGTACCCGCATCCCCCCTGGTCTTTGTTTGGAAAGTGTTTCTAACAGGTAGTTCATAGGCGTGATCTTAAGATGTTGTTTCCAGTAATATCTAGAGGTTTTACCAAATAGCGTGTTGGTCGTTTACGACAAATATTGAAATTATCCCCTCCTCCATTTTTGGACGAATTCTACAGCAATACTAAATGTGTGCGTATCCCAATAAAACACCCCTTCTTATTACTTGATTGATGTACTATCTTAATGGCTATGAAAGAAGCTGACATGCATACGGACTGACGGACTTGCGATGGTGATCTCTTTGGTTTTTGTTGTGAGTTCGGCGATTGTGAAATTCAGAAATTTGTGGAATGATTGATTGGCTAGCAGAACCGAAAATTATACTTACGCCACTGTTTTGCAAATGCTAGTTGATTTTGTTAGTTTTTCCATGAAAATCGGAGGTGTTGATTCGATTATTTAACGTTTATTGAAAACAAAATTAGTGAAGCAAAATGAATCCAAAACGTTTATTGAAAACAAAATTAGTGAAGCAAAATGAATGAATAGCACTTTATGAACATATTAACATTGAAATCAGAAAGACAAAATGAACGAAGAATACTTCATTAAAATTACGGTCTTGTTAAGAACAGAAAAAATCGAGACCACTCTGCGTTTGGCTGGTCTATTGAAGTCAACAAAAACAAAAATGCGAAGTTTGGAAAACTCCCTCTTCCTTTTTAGTAGTGAAAGTTTCTTAGATTGGAAAATTCTCAAATTGGTTTGGAAATTTCTCAATTCGATTTGGAAAATTCTCAATTCGACTTGGAAAAGATATATATAAACTTTGAAATGAAATTAATCGGTTGACGCAGAAGATGATGTGGTGAAGATGAATAACGTAATGCAGACATCTACTGGTTGATGGTATCGGTTTATAAAAGGTTACTAGTTCCAGGTTTTTTACTTGAATATCAAAAAGTGGAATCTTGAAATGAAATTAATTGGTTTAAATATTGGATAACGGGTGAAAGTTGATGACGTATAGTAGACATATGATGGTTGACAGATACGAGATGTTTTGATGAAAGTAAATCAGGTTTTTAAGTTGGTCTGGGGTTTTATTTGAATGTTGGTCAAAACGTGGAGGAGAACTAAGAATAAAAATTAATTGGTTCGTAACGTGTTGAAAATGAATAATGATAGACAGATAGCAGATGATTACAACAGGTATCTACTTCGGCTTTTCATAAGAATTTGAATTTCTGTAACAAAGTGCAGTAGAACTACGATATGAACTGGAATCGCGCAGTTTTAATGTTGACGGATAATGATAGAGAGATATAGTAGGAGATGGTACGAAAAATAGTTACCAGGTTTCTAGTTGCCCTTGGGTTTTACTTGAATATACGAAATTATGTGAAATGGCACTTGGAATTGAAATTAATTGGTTTACACAGTGGATAATGTGACGAAAAAGAATGACGTATCGTCGTAGACATCCAATGGTAGGCAGATACTAGTTGTGTTCTGGTTTCTAGTCGGTTTTAGGTTTTTACATGAGTTGAACTTCCGATTGAAATGAATAAGTGTATCACATATTGGATAATGTAGTGAGAAAGAAGGTCTTAACATTTTCATATATTGGTTGACTGACAGATGGTATGATGAATAGTAAGACTGGTTTTAATCGGTATTACGAATAGTAAGACAGGTTTTAATCGGTATTGGGTTTTTACTGGAATATACGAAAAAATGTGAATAGAACTCAGAATTGAAATGAATTGTATTACATTGGATAATTTGGTGAGAAATAATGACGTAACGTTGACGTATGACATGCTTGATTGACAGAGAAGGAGAAACATTAAACCTAGTTTGCTCCCAGTGTTTTTACTTGATTGTCCCTATGAAAATTGTGCAGAACCCCGAAATGAACTAAATTGGTTTATGTAGTAATTCATGGTAGTCGGTCGTAGATTTTTCACTTGAACGTCTTTTAGAAATAAGAGTAGAACTTCGAAATGAAGGCTATTGGTTTTTGTACATGATGATGGTGAAAATGAAAGACGGTTGACAGATGATGGTGGACAGGTAGTGGATGTGTTCTGGATTCTACTCGGTCATGGTTTTTAGCGTGAACATTAGAAACAATGTGAAGTGTAACTCTGATTTGAAATGAATGTCCCTACTAACATACATACATAATGGATAATGTAGTGAGAAAGAATGACTTAACGTTATCATATAGGTATTGGTTGATTGATAAATGGTATAATGAATAGTGAAACAGGTTTATAGTCGGTTTTCAGTTTTTACGTAATATACGAAGAAATTTGAAGTAAAACTTCAAATTGAAATGAATTGGTTTACGCAATGGAAAATGTGGTGAAAAGAATGACGTATCGTGGACGAAAGGTGGTTGACAGATGTTTTCTGGTTTTTAGTCAGTCATTGTAGTTGAACTTCGAATTGAAGTAATTTGGTTTATTACGTATTGGATAATTCGTGTGAACGAATGACTCAACGTTATCATAAATTGGTTGACAGATGGGTTCAATTTTGGTAAAAATGTAGAGGAGAATTAAGAAGACGAGTTAATTGGTATATTATGTTATGTGTTGAAAATGAATTAAGTAATGTAGACAAATAGCATATGTTTAGTTGGTCTTTGGTTTTTATAAGAGAGTGAAGTAGAACTTGGAAATGAATTGAAATGGTTCACGTAACGGGTAAGGTGGTGAACATGAATTGCATTCTTAAGATGGTATGGATAATAAATTTTAGTAGGTAGTAAAATAGTGAAGGGCAGGTTTATAGTCGCTTCTAGGTTTTTACGAGAATATACAAAAAAGTGTTCGGTGGATGCTCGAATTTAAATGAATTGGTTTACGTAATGGATAATGTGTTGAAAAATAATGACAGTTTTAGGAGACAGATGTTTTCTGATTTCAAGTCGGTCATTGAACTCCCCGTTGAAATGAATTGGTCCATTACATAATAGATAATGTGAGAAACTGGTTTACGATTAGAATAATGTGTGAAAAAAAAATGTCGTATCGTAGACATATAATGGTAGGCAGGTGGTAAATGTTCACTTATTTATAGTTCGTCATAGGTTGTTGATAATAATATTAAGAGGACCAGGAGATGTCTGAAGTAGAACTATAAGTTGAAATGAATTGGGATACGTTGGATAATATGGTGAGAAAGAATGAAGTTAAGTTGACATATAATGCTTGACAGACAGGAGAAGATATAAAAAATATTGAATCTGGTTTCCCTCCTGGGTTACATTTTGGGTTTTTACTTGAATGTCCGTATGGAAGTTGAGTAGAGCTTCGAAACAAACTGAATTGGTTTATGTGATGAAAAATAAATTATTAAAACTAATTGGCTGACGTAACGAATGATGCATTATAATTTCAAGTATTTAATGTTGACAGATTGGAGATGGTATAAAGAACAGTAGTCCAGGTTTTCTGCCCTCTTGAGTTTTCACTTGATGTCTGTGAGAAATTAGAGTAGAACTTCGAAATGAACTGAATTAATTGATGTACTTGATAATGAGGTGAAAATTGATAACGTTATTTAATATTGATATATAATGATTGACAAATGAAAGAGATGATGTGAAGAATAGTTAAACTTCCAATAAAGCTGTAAGAAACTGGGGTAGAACTTTGAAATGAAGTGAATTGGTTGGATACTTGATAATATGGTGAAAATGATTGACATATTTATTGTTGACAAGTAAGAAAGATGTTGTGAAGAATAGTAAAACTTCTAATAAAACCGTAAAAATAGTAAACCAGGTTTATTAGTGATTACGTGTATATACAAAATCATCGAACATTCAGGCATCTAACGGTTTTGGTTTTATAGCAAAATGAGCTGCGAGTTACTACCCTGAGTAATTGCATTTACTATGCTAA
The DNA here is from genome assembly GCA_031894815.1 of Creontiades dilutus. Lineage (NCBI taxonomy): Eukaryota > Metazoa > Arthropoda > Insecta > Hemiptera > Miridae > Creontiades > Creontiades dilutus. The sequence continues at coordinate 441,420 of JAVIWC010005249.1, read as the reverse complement.
TTAGTACCCCGAAAATTGTTTCTCTCGGTCGATTACAAAGCTTCATTGGAAATAATAAACCTACACCTAACTGGTCCATCACTTTGTTTTCATGGAAGGAGTAGAGCTACCCCTCCTTCAAGACCGCTCGGTCGTGAGGGTACTGTATACCCTTAGCGCCGTGAATTTTGGGTTGATGCTGTTGGTACAGCACAAGGGGAAGAGCTACCCCTCCTTCAAGACCGCTCGGTCGTGAGGGTACTGTATACCCTTAGCGCCGTGAATTTTGGGTTGATGCTGATGGTACAGCACAAGGGGAAGAGCTACCCCTCCTTCAAGACCGCTCGGTCGTGAGGGTACTGTATACCCTTAGCGCCGTGAATGTTGACCTGATGCTGATGATACAGCACAACGGAAAGGCCTACCTGTCTTTCAACGCATTTTTTTGGTTAATTATTTTCCTTAATGATCTTTGTAAAACACTATGGAACAAAAGAAATTTTTTTAACCTCCAACTTCCAAGTTGTTTGTTTAAGTTTAACAATAAGTAGATTTCAAAAATCGGATTAACTAATTCAATAGCGTGTTCTGGTATTACCGGGTTAAATTTAATTTCCAAATTCCCCCCAAATTTGAACTAGATCGGACGATTAGGAAGTAAAATAATGACTGAAGAATGATTTCTCGTATACGAATGCATAGAGTGAAGTTTTAATTTGTGAGCAATGCTATTCGTAGGGATCCATTAACAAACGAAACTGTGGTAATCATGTATGTTACAAAGATTTGATTTTCGCTCATTCACTGTCGCTTCTAGCTGTACGATCTTTGTGAAATTAAAGTGAAATTTTTGAAGCGTTTGTCCCCGACTAATTCCAACATCCTCCAAATTAAACAACACAATTCTTCTGTTGTTCTTGCTTTTCAGCTAATTATCAACGTTTTCAATAACCTTTTTTTACTACAAATCTTGATGAAATTTAGATTTTACAACCTTCAACAATGCTTGGCGAATCGTTGGTTGTTCGTAGTTCTAGCTTTATGAAATCAGATCTATGTAAAGAATATATATACATATATAATATAAATGTATAGATTTTATCACTTATAGTTTGATCTATTAAGCGTAAAAAAATCACTAACATTTCAAGACCTCGGACGCCTAATTCTACTGAGCGACTCGGGAGAAATCGCGTTTTTAAGATTTGCGGACGTTATCCGCCAGAAAAACAAAACGGACGCTCATACCGGCTTTCTGCAGGGTCCGTTGCGTTGCGTTCTTTACTTAATTTGATCAATTTGATTTGGAACCGAAGATATAGTCAGATTGACGTACTTAATCTTGTTACGTTAACCCCTGGACATTCGGAACCTCAGTGACCACCCGATGGAACCATATTGTTTACTTACTGTGACAGTCCTATGTGTGGTGATGACGAAAATTATTATTTTTATTAACCACCCACAAAAAAACAGCTTTCGTACAAGTACGCAACCACGAGGGACATTTTATGTCTTTGCGCCCCCTCCCGCACACACACCACGTACTTCGTACCACCCGTGGGTACTTGATTGAATTCGCGATCGTGTTGACTCATTGTTCCAACACCCGTGGGTAGTTTATTGAATTCGAGCCAGGCTACATTACCTTAGATCAGAGACGTATATGAATCAATTTTATAGAGACGTATACATTTTAATGGGATCAAGAATAATGGAGTAGGTTCCTAGTGTGAGGGTCCATGAAAATTGGAGATTTTGATTTGATTATTGATAAAGATATGAAATCGAATGCATTTGGTTTATATACTAGGTGGTACGTGATGTCGCGAAAACATGCTTGATGTGTTTTTCAGGATGAGGGTCTTTTAAATCGAAGATGCTTACTTGAATTGTGCCTAGAATGTGAGACGAATTGTCGAAGAAAGGTATTTCGTTTTATTAGGTTGATCGTATTTTGTTAGTGAGGAAAACTAGGTTATCAGAAATCGATAGGTATAGGTATAAGATGGAATTTATCGTTAGTATTGGAGAAGAGAGTAGAGTCCAGCTTATTTTAAGCGTATAGCTTGTAGTAAAAACCTGAGGTGTTCGTTTGAACGTTGTTTAAGAATATTGTGAAATCGCCTCAACGCGCTTGATGGAGGTAGGTGGAAGCATTAGGGAAACAAAATTTTGTAGGAAAATAGATGGAACTGTTCTAGTTTGGTAGTGGTAATAAAATTCATAGTTGTTGAAAGATATTGTCTGAGAATAATCTAAGGTAGACATAATGAGTTTCGATGTGGTGTGAAGTCAAACGTCAAAATGAAATCCGTTGGTTATTTATGTAACGGGTAGTGGAATCTAATTATACTCGAGGAAAAGTTACGGTAAAATTGCCTTTAAAACATTGTGAGTCGGCAGCAAAAAAATTGATGTTGGTTGAATCAAGGATAGTCGACTAGGTTCTTAATCACCCTAGGATGAAGGTTCATGAATATCTGAAGTGTCTATAACATTGAAATTAATGGCTAAATATATCTTCTTGAAAATATAATCTTTGACAGATGTTATCAATGATAGATGAAGAAATGTAGCGGAAAAATGAATTTTGATAGGCTATTAGTCAAGACAGTTTATAGTAATTAGTTTGCTAGTTATGAAAATGAATATTAGAAAATGAAACTGAAGTGGAAACGATGATGAGATTGAATTAATGTCAAGCGGAGGTTAGGTGGAAGCATTAGAACAAAATTTGGTAGGAAAAAAGATAGAACAGTGGTAATAACATAGTTGTTGAAAGATATTGTCTGAGAATAATCTAAGGTAGACATACTAGGTTTCGATGTGGTGTGAAGTCAAACGTCAAAATGAAATCCGTTGGTTATTTATGTAACGGGTAGTGGAATCTGATTACACTCGTGGCAAAGTTACGGTAAAATTGGATTTAAAACATTGTGAGTCGGTAGCAAAAAAATTGATGGTTGTTGAATCAAGGATAGTCGACTAGGTTCTTGATTACCCTAGGAGTGTCTATAATATTGAAATTAATGGCTAAATATCTCTTCTTAAATATGTTATTGAGATTATAATCTTTGACAGATGTTATCAATGATACATGATGAAATGTAGCGGAAAAATGAATTTTGATAGGCTATTAGTCTAGGCAGTTTATAGTAATTATTTTGCTAGTTAACGAAAGATACAATTGAATATTTTCGAATTCATATTAGAAAATTAAACTGAAGTGGAAACGATGATGAGATTGAATGAATATCAAACTAACTAGAGGTGGTAGAACAGAAATTGTTTGGTAGACTTAAGAATCAATATGGGTGGATTGGTCGGCTGTAAGGGGAGGTGGAGGCCGATAGGGCATTTGCCCTAATTTTAGGGTTTTTTTCTTTTTGTAAGAGTGATTTTTATTAGGTTAAGAAGAGTTAAAAAAAAATAATGATAAAAATAAATACGGAAATATCTACATTTCGGAAGTTTTCTTTGTTCGATTGTTAAGAAGTGGAGATCTAATGCAATAATTGCCATAATAAGGAACATAGATGGTCAGAGCAAACTTGGAACTTGGATTTTTGTGGGATGTTGTTTTCACAATGGCAGTATAGTGGTATAATTGGCAAGAGAGTGGGAATATGTTCATATTTATAGAAAAATATATATGAATTGATGGTCATTTTTTCGTATTGGTTGAGAACTTTCAACGGTTAGGGGTTATTGATTGAAGGGTTAGATGAGTATGAATTTGAGTATTGAATGGGTTCGATGAGGATAAAGTTCAAGATGTTTTTGTTATGGAAATGAATCGGATTGCTGGTCGCATTTTATCAACTAGGTATGGGTTTCTAATTATTTGTTGAGGTAATAAAAATACAGTGCATTGTGAAAATCCTTAATACAGTTATTCATAGAAGTTGGGAGTCATGGTTGTAACGCCCTGTTGTTGCGGTATGTTGACCATTCTTATGATCTTGATGGTTCCTTATTGATTCCTTTATTGGAAAAATATTGGAAGCTGTATCAATTAGTTGAAGATTTTATGACAATATGATGGTCGACAATACAGCGGTCGAGATGAATTACCGGTAACCTCACTCGCTTGAAAATGAAAATAACAAAAAAGATCTTGAAGGCAGTTGTTGCAGAAAGGAGAGTGGTGGTATGAATTCAAATGACGGAAAATGCCATTTGTTCCTATGGTTAGCTTGTTGAATACAGATGCCCTAAACTAAATTGGTTTAATGAATTATTACACCTAATGTGTTTGAGACAAACAAGAGAAGTGTTGTTACAAAACATTTGTTTGAATTAAAAGTGAATCGATGAAAATCTGAAGTGAAATTTGAAAAGAGAAGGAAATCGAGTAGCTTAATTAATTTTTTTTTGGTTCTTAGTGGTTGATATAGTTGGAAGTGTACCTACTTTCGAAAAATTTGGTTTTCATACTGGTGATCTAGGTCAAAGACTCAAGCAGATGGATATTGAAAGATGAAGGTAATTGTGTTTGAGAAAAGAGTAGAGCAGAAATGTGGTGCAAAATATTATGGTTTACAGATTGAAGATCGTAGTTGAAAAACCAATTTGAGGAAACTGGATGGTGGAAGGTATTGTGTTAGAGAAAGGAGAAGTACAGCGGAGAAGATAATAGTTGAAAATGAAGTGATTGATAAGAATCTTGAGAACCTTGAATTTGAAAGCTTGTGGTATCCAAATTTGTTTGTTCATAATGGTTAATCATGCTTAAATGTATCTCCAAGTAATATGTTTACAGATTAGAGATTTCTGATATGAAATTTATTGGCGTTATCAAATTTGTTGGTTCATAATGGTTAACGTGGCCAAAAATCTTGCTGAAATATACCTTCAATTTTTTTTGGAATTGTTGGTTGAAAAATTAAGTATATTAAAGTTGATTGGATGATGAAGAAAGGCAATAGAATTAGAGAAAAGAGTGGTGCAGAAATATGGTTTACAGATTGAAGATCGCAGTTATAAAACAAATTTGAGGAAACTGAATGGTGAAAGCTATAGATGAAGTGGATTGATGGGAGTCGGAAGTGAAATCGAATGGTGTAATCAAATTTATTGTTTCATACTGGTTGATACGGTGAAAAAAAAATTGTCTCAACGCACTTCCGAATGTTACAGGAGATCTTGGTAGAAAAATCAAGGAAGACGATGGAAAATGAGACATGAGCTTTAAAATATTGTGGTTTAGTGATTGAAGATCGTAGTTATAAAACAAATTTGAGTAAACCGGATGATGTGACTATATTGTGTTTGAGAAATGAGGAGTGCAGTTGATGATTGATGAATGTCTCAAGTGAAATTTGAAAGAAGAAAGTGAAATCGGATGGTGTAATCGTTTTTATTTTTTTGTTTGAAATTCATTCAATGATGAATCCAAGTATTGAATACCTGCCAACTGGAATGCATTACCACAGGAATTTAAGGTTTGACGATATCGCACCGAGTCGTGTTGAAGAAAATAATGTTACAGACAGGAGATCTTGGTTGAAAAATTAAGTAGATGCAAGTTATTGAATGATGAAGGAAGGCAATGGAATTTGAAAAGAGAGTCGTGCAAAAATATCGTTTACAGATGGGAGGTCATAGATAATAAAATTGGAAGATGAAAGAAAGGATGGGTTTAAGAAAAGAGGAGTGCAATGGTGAAAATAGTTGTTGTAAGTGAGGTGGCTTGATGAAAATCCGAAGAAAAATTTGAAAAAGTGTTATATCCAAATTTGTTGGTTCACAATGGTTAATCTTGCTTAAATGCACCTCCTAGTAATATGTTTATAGATTTAGAGATGTTAAGAAATCCAGTTTTGGTGGAAGTTGGAGACGAAGGGAATTGAATTTGAGTAAAAAAGCAGGAATTGGGTGCAAACTGCTATGGTTTACAGATTGAAGCAGTTGGAAAACCAATTTGATGGAAGTGGATGATGAAAAGAGAAGCGCTTAAGAAAACAGGAGTGAGGTTGATGAAAATTTGAAGTGAATTTTGAAAAAAAAAGTGAACCGTGTGGTGGCGTAATAAATTTATTCAATGATACCAGCCAACGGGACGCATTACCATAGATTCTCATAGACAGGAATTTAATGTTTGAAAATATCGAAGCGTTGAAGAAAATAATGATACTGACCTTGATAGAATAATCAAGTGGATGAAAATTAATTTAATGATGAAGGAAGGCAATAACATATGAAATAATAGTGGCTGTGAAATTTACTTCGGGAATATTATGGTTTCAGATGAGGGATCGTTGTTGAGAAAACAAATTTGACGAAACTTGGAAGATGAAAGTCGTTGTTTATTGAACTGAAGAAGATAGTTGTTGAAAATGAAGTGAAATTTAATGGCGTAATCAAAATTGTTGATCCATAATGGTTAATGTGGCGAAATATCAAATTTATTTTTCATTTTAATTTATTCAATGATGAATTTAAATACATAATAGATATCTGGCAACGGGAATGCAATAACATATATTCACATAGTCAGGAATTTAATGTTTGACAATATCGTATAGAGGTGTTGAAGAAAATGATTATACAGGTCTTGATGGAAAATTATTTTAATGATGAAGGAGGGCAATGAAATTCGAAATGATAGTGGCTGTGAAATGTACTTCGGAACATTATGGTTTCAGATGAGGGATCGTTGTTGAGAAAACAAATTTGACGAAACTTGGAAGATGAAAGTCGTTGTTTATTGCAATGGAGAAGATAGTTGTTGAAACTGAAGTTGACTCATAAAAATCTGATTTCGAATTTGAAGAGAAAGTGAAATTGAATGGAGTAATCAAAATTGTTGATCTATAATGGTTAATGTGGCGGAAAATCAATTTTCTTAAAAAATTTGAATTTATTCAATGATGAATTTGAATACATAATAGATATCTGGCAACAGGAGTGCATTAATCTAGACAGGAATTTATTGTTTGACAATATAGTGAAAGAGAGGTTCATTGAGAAAAGTATCTACGGTTTAAGGGGTTTTTCAGAGATTGTCGTGGAATATTGTTAATTGAGGTTTACAATGTTACGAGGACACTGGTAAACAACGATTTCATGATGTAGTCGTTGGTATTTTGGACGTGAGGGAATTTACACGTGGTAGAAGAGATGGTAATATCGCTTCAATATTAGCAGGTGCTTTAATTGTAAATATCAGGATGTGGACATAGATGTTTGAGGAACGTTTCGTGTTGAACGTTATTTGTAAATCCAGGACTTTTTAGGTAGTTGAACAATAATTGTTAGATAATTATTGTCTAATGTTAGAAGGGTGACTGCATTGAGTACTTGAGGGAAATTGAAAGAGGTATAGAGAGTTGAGGTACTTGATTTCATGTGGTAAGGTTGAAGACTTGGAAATGTTATGAATTTTCCTCTGTACGAGGCGTGTTGATTATTGGATGTGCAGAGGTGGCTGTACTTCGAAATGAAATAATGGCAAGGATATAGGCGATTCTTGACTCATGCCGAATAGTTGGGTTCAATGGTTGACAGAAAATTTAATAAAATGGAATAAATTGATTATTATGGAAAATTGAACGTAATCTTACGTGATGCTCCACACATGTTGATAGATAAAAACCCGTCAATACATCCTAATTAAACCATCATTAATACAAGATCTCTCTATCGATATTGAAGTTCAATGAACATACTTATTGAATTAACCGCTTTATGAGGTTGAATTCATCGTGTTTTACCAACCGTAGCATTAACAACACTTCACTATTCTCTAGGTACTTAGTTATTATCCTCTCGCTTCTCCACTCAGTCCTATGAATGCGCATTTCTCCCTTTTGAATATCAACTTCCAACAACCCCTTGATTGAAGAGTATTTCTTAACTAAACTTGCTCGACATTAACTACATATCGTTTTCTGTCGATTTTTAATTAATTTTGTGAGTATCAATTCTACAAAGGAATTGAAGTCACGATGTGTCATTATGTGTCACACGAACTTCTTGAACATCTAAAAGCCTGCGTGAATTCAATAAGTTTTTCCATCGATTGGACCCTTACGAGTTGGATGAAAGGGTTAAAGATCAAAAGGGCTTAATCAGTAGGTACCTACTGTGATAAATATGAAATCTAGCAAACTACGTTAGCTATGTTTAACCTTATTTATTTTTAATTACGGAAAGGCTGAAAAATGTGTGGTAGATGATCGGTTTTTGATGATATAAGTCTAATTAAATTGTGTAAATGTTTTAATATATTCGCAATGATCATACTATACTTACGATGATAAATATGAAATCGGAAAAACCTATTTTCAACATCGATTCACGTCTAATATCTGAAAGGGTTGAAAATTTGTCGTAGTATTCACCGTACTAATAAATACTTCCATAAAGACTTGAGATGGATGATCGAGATGAAGTTGAATTTATTAACCGATAATAATAGGTTCGAATAAAGATTCATCACTCTCAGTCCCTACCACCATTAATTAGGATGGCCAAGTTAGTGTGAAGATAAGTATCTGAAGACCCACAACATTGTAGTTGCAAATTTCAGTTGTGGCCTATCCGTTCTATAAATGTGCACACCGATGCCAGGGACCACTGTTGGAGCAGAGATGGGTACGAGATTCTTGAAAACCACTATTTTATGTACTCCCACTGCAGTTACACTAGTTGACAATTATTTCTTCCTTGTTGAATTAGTCGTATTTCAGAATTTGTCCGAATCACTAAGCAGATTTCGGGGCCCAATTTGTGGATTTGAGTTGATAACGATTTACTTCTCGAAATTGTGATGACCTGAATCCTGATTTTGAAATGTGACAGCGGGTCTTATCTGATAGAAATACGCGTTTTAGTTTATTGGAGTGTTTACTAAAAATTTGAGCAATTATAGATGCTTCATTCATTATTACTGATTGATGCCTAATTATAATCCTCAGTTAATATTGATTTTCTATTCAAGAAACTTGACCTATTCTCGAGAAATACGTGGATGCACTGAATAGATAAAAATCCAATTATTCGTTTAATTACGATTGACCTCACGCTCAGCATTGTAGCTTAAATATGAAATGTAATGGTGAAGTGCGGAAACATTGCGCAAGTAGATGGATATTGAATCTATCAGATTTCATTAATGGGTGAAAATGAAATATCAATTAATGTTTTTCTACTGAAGGTGTTGGATAATTTATCATCTTTAATAAATTATTACCGGTTGGTGCCTACCAAAATCCTAAGAACGTTCATTCTCGGGGTCAGCATATTTCGAAATTGGCAATTAATTATATGTACAAGGATTTACTTACTCTAGTTCAGGTAGCTGAAGATCGAAGATTAAATCGTTCGCAATTTCATTTTGCAAGAATTTAGATATAAATCATACTAATTTACATCGCGTATTAAAGTTGGCCATACTTCATAACTTGGAACGTACTTGTCAATTGAGAAACTATTTAATTGAATGAACGTATTTATAAATCGGTGAAATGAACAAATCAGGTCCATAATGTTCATCTATTGTCGGTTAAGTGGAAAATGATCTAAGAATAATAAACCAAAAATCATGGTGTACTACATAAAACTGTTTGATAGATTGACAATACTTCGGAATCGACCTTGCACTTGAATTGAACTGTTTTAGGGAGAGTGAAATTAAAACACTTGGTATACTATTAATTGTTTTGCTAAAAAGCATTTTCACTTATTTGAGAATGGAGGAAATGAACATATAATGGTTTTTTGTATCTGTTGTAGTTTTACATGCATTTAAGAGCATCAACTATTTGAAATTTCAAAATACTAAGGAGAAACGACGATCAAAGATATCGATTATGACGAATGAATTGACGACTGACGGTAATTCTGACTTTTCTGACAAAATAAAACCGAATCGCGATTTAATGCTATTCTTTTTCACAACTTGCTGTTTTAATATAAATAAACTTGATGGAAATGAAAAATGACCAAAGAAAAGTCATGCCATACTTATAAGAAAATCGGTATTTGGAAATAATGTGGTTGACTTTCACTGTTGAGATCACCTTTAATATAGATCAGAGGACAGCAGACAATCTTCACGTAGCAATCTTTCCTATGTAGGGAAATGTTGAATGGCGAAAGCTTAAATTTGCTTTCTATATAAAATGTTTGATTGATTCACACTACTTCGCAATTGACCTTGCACTGAAGTGTTTTATGGAGAACGAAATCTATTAATTGCGGGTAGTAATTGTTTGCTAACTAAGTTCTGAATATTTGAATATGGAAGAAATGAACATCAAGTAAATGTTTTTCTATCTACCGGAAATGTTGTCATGTATTTGACAGGCATCGACTGTTCGAAAATGTCAAAATAAGGAGCATTAACGATGCTGTTTTATAATTATGACGATGAGTAATGATTACTAAGAATTAGCACAATTATTGTGCCTGCCGACAATTTTCACTTTTCTGAGAAAATAAACCAAATCTTGATTATTAAATTATATATATTAATTATACCTACATTGATGTACTTTCTATAATTCAATGAGTTGACGAAACCTACCGTTCACTATTGCACCGTAATAGTATAGATGTAAACCATAATAGTTGACCTCGAGTTCGAGTTGGCCGATACTAACTGTAACACACTACATGTGTATACTTAATAATTTAGATCGTTCGTGTGAATAAGGATAAAGGAATGTGAAACAACTGTAGCAACTAAATGATGTTGATGTTATCTACCGAAAATATTTACCACTGTGTTTAAGAGCATCAAATCCAACTCGAAAACCTAAAATGTCCAAATAGTAAGCATAAGAAATGATTTTTGATGATCGACTGTGACGAATTAGTACCAATTACCTACTAATAGAAGTCTGCCTACGGTTCTCCGTCTTCGGAGGAAATTATACCAAATCTTGATTCCCGATTCATTATACCTACATGGTTATAACCGTGCCACTCCACTGAGCCGAAGGAAATACAGTGATGTTTTCAGTTCGATGTCGAATGCTCATTTCGCATCGGTACTCTTCTACTTCACAGCTTGACTGTAACGTACTGATCAAGTATGTTATCCGCTTGATTAATATTCAACTTGAGTTCTCAATCCTGGGTTTAATGGAAAATTATCTAAGAGGTGTACTTAGCAAAATGTGTTCGCACTGATATTAAGAATTGACTCGATATTTGGAAGTAATGTAGTTGATGCTCACTGTTATTGGAATTGACGACAGCAGAAAAATCCTCAAGTAATAAGTACATAATATTTTTAAATGGCGAAAGCTCCATTTTTTAAATTCACTACGTAAAACTGTTTGATTGATTCACTGTAGACCTTGCACTGGAATGAAACTGAAATCCATTGATTGCTGATAATGATTGTTTGCTTACCAACTTACCAATCCAGAACTTTTGAAAATTGATGGATTGCAAATATCAAATAAATAATGGGTTTTCGATCTACCGGAAATATTGTATATGGATATCATAGCTTCGACTCGTAGATGCCAAAATGCTAAGTGTAAAAGATTTTCCTTGATAATTGTTATATCAAATCGATAATGATTACTGATTGATGCCTGCAGACAATTCTTAGTCGGCGGAGAAAATTAAACCAAAATTTAATCTTTGTTCCGATTCATTATAAATTAACAACTTAAGTAAGATATCAACTTAATGGAGTTAGAGTCATTTTATTCAACTTCGGTTTTCAGTGTTGGATTAAATAAGAAATGATCAAAGAAAACATGCCATACTTATATAAAAATTGGTATTTGGAAATGATGTGGTAGACGCTCACGGCTATCGGACAAATAACTGACGAAGACGAGAGAGATCACAGCAGAACAGTACTCACGTAATACCTGCAGTTTACCTACAAATTGAACTTGTTTCTTAACTTGAGATTTCAAGCTGCCGAATGTTGGACGCTTTTTTTAAATTTTCAATGAGATACGTTTTGATTGATTCATAATACTTAACAAATTGAAAACGTTTTAGGGAGTCTACTATTCTACTAGTAGCTAATAAGTACTAATATATTTGCTAATAAACCTAGAACGTTTGAATATTTGAGAATGCATTAAATTACTGTATCATAATGGTTTTATATCTACCGAAAATGTGCATGTATTTCAGAGAGCATTCACTCGAAAATGACCGAATAATGAACATGGATGACGTTGTTGCATAATTGATTATGACGAATTAATGATGAATAATAATTGTGCCTGGCGACAAATCACTTTGACAAATTGAACCAAATCCCGATTCCCTTAATTATAGCTACTAGGGTGTACCTATTCTGAATCTGTTTCAGTGAGCTGAAAAACCTAACCTTATTTACCGTTAACAATTAATTGTAAAAGTATCTTTGTAAAATTGACCTCGGGTTCGAGTTGGCCAATACTAGCTTTAAGCTACAGGTACATGAAGCTACAAACTTCATAACTCATAATGTACCTGTGAATTAAGATGAAAGGAATGTGAAACGATTATGTTAACTAAGTAATGTTGAATGCAATCTACCAAAAATATAATTTGCTCTTGTATTGAGACCATCTAGTAAACGAAAACATCCAAATAATAAGCATAAACGATGATGTTTGATAATATATTATGAGGAATTAATAATGACTGCTGATTGATGCCTACAATTCTCACCTCTCACCCTAATTTGAAACACTGCTTAAATATGATATCAACTTCCAGGAAATGGATCGATTTCATTCGTCAGTTTTCAATCATAGAAAATGGAAAATGACCAAACAAAAGTCATGCCATACTTGAACAAAAATCGATATTTCGAAATAATACGATAGTAGGCTCTCAAATAACTGACTAAGGTTACCCATTGTACGGATCTTGGACCGCAAAATAATCCTCACGTAATATCTACACTTTTCCTGCAAATTTACTCGTTTTGTATCTTGAGATTTGTAATTCATTACCTACTTTCCTATGTTGAAAGTTGTTGAATGCGGTTGGCGAAAGCTTAGATTTCATTTTTATATAAAACTGTTTGATTGATTCACAATACTTCGCAATCGACCTTACACTGAAATTAACTGCTTTAGGGAGAGCGAAATCTATTAATTTCGAGTAGTGATAATTATTTATAGTTTTCCAACGAACCATTGAATATTTGAAAATGGATGAAATGAACATAGCAATTGAATGTTTTTCTATCTACGGAAAATGTTGTATATGTATTTGAGAGAGCATTGACTCGAAAATGACAATACAATATAAATGACGTTGTCTCGTGATTTTGAGGAATTGATGATTACTGATTGTGCTTAGCGGCAATGTTCACTTGTGGAATCATCTTTGACAAACTGAACCTTGATTCTCAATTAATTATACCTCCAATGATTCTGGTTTAGTGAGCTGAAAAAATCGAATGTTATTTACTGTTCACAATCACATCGTAAAAATACAAATATAAAATTGACCGCGAGTTCGAGTTGGCCAGTACTAAGTTGAAGGTACATAATGGATACTTCATAACTTATAATGTACCTGTGAATCAAGATTAAAGGAATGTGAAACAACTATATGAACTAAATAAACATATCAACTAAATAATATCTAATTATTAAGCTACCGAAAATATTATTAGCCCTTCTATTTGAGAGAATCTATCAGCCCAAAACGTCAAAATAGTAAGCGTAAACGATTATGTTGGTTAATTGATTACGACGAATTGATAATGCCTGCCGACAATTCTCACCTCTCACCCTTACGGGTGATTCTCATTTAACGGGACAGTCGAGGTTTTGATTCCGACTAAAAAATTTTGTTCTCCTAAATTTATGATTTATTCAATATACAATCTAGATGTTACTCTAATGGTATAGTGATGTACAAGCACGCATGATTTTCGTTTGTTTCCTCAAAATTCACGTTTTAAAATTTTATAGGTTACGAGAATGGTATGTATCCATGACAATGAGCTTTGTCAACCAAATAACGGTAGAATTACGTAAACGATGTGTAGGTAAGGTTGAATGAGACAGATATCTGATTTCAGTTTTTCCTGACTTTGTGCTACTACAAGTATCACATTTTAATATTAGTATTTATTTAGTATCAAATACCAAACTTGAAAAAAAAATTAACCCAAACAGCCATGACGGCTTTCGTGTAGCCACAACAATGAAGTTTGAAATCGCCACGACAATGAGAAATCAACATTAACCTTCTGCAATTAGGAGTCTATTGAACACTTATAGAAATTGAAACTTGCATTAAATAGAGTTTTTACATCTCTATCCCAAAATGAATGCTAAACGAATCAATAAGATTGATTAAGAGTGATTTTCAAACCCATAACAATGAGAAGTATGAAACGTACACACCTGTTTTACAAACGGCTAACTTCATTTTTGAGCCCCAACTGTACAGAAATGGCGGAAGCATGGTGTTTCCTCAAAGGGCAGAGTTAACAACGCTGAAAAAACTTTGAATTGCCAAAAAATGCCCTCATTTGAGAGAGCTACGATGATTTCCTTCAAACACATACAATGAGACAGAAGGTTTGGGACTAACTTTGAGCACTTGATTCGTACAGACTATCTAAAAGTTAGTCCCACTTGTAAGCGCACTAACATCCAGTAACTAATTCTATAAAAAATACTAGTTGAAACATTTCCGGTAAAACGTATTTTAAACGGATAAAATTTCGGATTAAGTTCAAATTCTGACTCACGGACAGACCATGACAATGAGATTAGAGGTACATTTCGATCAATTACCGGCATGTACAATGAAGAGTAGCCGAACTTTGTGACAGCCATGAGTAGGCATAGTTACCACATAAAATCTACAAAAATAATTTTTGGAAAAAGTTGAACAGAAAATTATTTATCAATGAAGGACAGCGATTGTCCCGTAAAATAGGGGACACTCCCCGATTCATTCATTGTTCGCAGAAAAAATTAAACGACATCTTGATTCCCGATTCATTATACAAATAGGGTTAGAACCGTGGAGCTTTACTGAGCTGTAGGAAGTAGTGTGCGATTGTCCGTTCGATCTCTATTACACATTTCTCATCGATACTGACTTCACAAATCGTGATTCAATACTATTGTATTTCACAACCTACCGATATGGTATCAAATTGACGGCAATAGAACGATTTTATTCTTCAGTTTCCATTCATGGATTGGAATGAAAAACGACCAAAGAAAAGTCAAGCAACAATCGATATTTGGAAATGATGTAGTAAACACTCACTGTTATTGGACAAATGATTGACGAAAATGAGAGAGATTATCCCTTACACAGAATCCCTTATTCCTCACGGGATACCTTCTCTTTTCCTACAATTAAACTTGTTTCGTATCTTGTACGGATGGTTGAATGGTGAAAGCTTCATTCAATTCTCAATATAAAACTATGTTTGATTTATTCGTAATACTTGACAATTGAACTTACTCTGAGTGACAATCAGTAGTAGTGGTTTTCTATCTACCGAAAATGTTGTATATGTATTTGAGAGCATTGACTCGATAATGACGAAATAATGAGCATAAATTATGTTTTTTTTTTTAAATTGATTACGACGGATTAATGATACTAATTGTGCCAGCGGAGGATTATCAATTTTCGTAGAAAATTAACCAAATCTTTATTCTCAATTAATTATACCTACATGAGTTCTAGTTCAATAAGCTGATGTTATTCATCATTCACAATTGTATCGTAATATTTACAAATCGTAATACCTCGAGTTCTAGTTGCCCAATACTAACTTTAAGCTAAATGTTGCTACTTCATAACTTGGAATGTCCTTGTGAATTGGGATAAAAAGGATGCAAAACTATATTGACCAAAAGAACATATCAACTAAGTAATGTTCACTGACAACGATGTATATAAACATATTTGGGACTTATCCAAAATGCCAATACGTACTAATGAATAATTCAATGATAAATAATTGAAGCCTACCAACAATTTTCTGTCTACGGAGAAAAAAAACCAAATCTTGGTTCCCAATTCATTTTATACCTACTTGTTATAACCGTGGAACTTCACTGAGCCAAAGGAAATATGCTGCTATTTTCTCGTTAAATCGCAAGTACTCGTTTCACAGCGATACTATTCTACTTCTCAACTTACTTTAGGAACTAATTTATTCAACTTTGGGTTTCAATCCTAGATTTATTGAAAAATAATCCAAGAAATGAAGACATTCATATGCAAAATGTGGTTGCACTCAAATTTGAGAACTGACTCTATATTTGGAAACTAACTAATAATAACTAACTTGGAAATTAATCGCTCACTGTTGTTGTAAGATGCAAGACGAATTCCCACTACACCACACGAGGCTAGCAGAACGTAATACCTACAAATTAAACTTGGTTCCTTCCCTTGAGGACTGGAACACATTAGGTACCTACTTTCCTATTAGGGAATTGTTTTCTAGTTCAAAAATGGTCGAGTGATTCATAATTGACTTGCACTGAAATCGAAATTGATTTTGAGAGAGCAAGTTCTATAAGTGGCTAGAGGGATTGCAATTTGAAGAAATAATTTGTATCATGTAATGGCAACAGAGAAATTATTCCAGTAAAGCCTGAACTATGTTTTGATGATTATCTACCTAAAATAAAAGGGGAGTATGATCATATTGACGTCGTTTGGTTCGATGTCCGAAATGTTTTTCAAAGGATTCAGAATGTGGTTGCGTCAAGTTTACAGACTTTTGACTCAAGAGGGAGGGATTTACTTAATAATTATTCCGTATCGTCACTGTTTCTCTCCCGAAAGCAATTAACACGTTTGACAGAGTTGCAACATTCAGGTGGAATGAGCTATGAGGCCGATTCAAGTAACGTCTTCGAGTGTTACTGTGAACGTAAACCGACCCAGAAAGTGATTTTGTTTTGCCTAGATGTGGCGAACGCTATATATATTTGGAGTAATAATTTACTGTAACAAGCGTTTTGAGAATCTCATGTTGAGGTTCATGCTAATTTTTAATACGAGTACGCAATTTTCTTCATAGCTTGATCACGTTTCCGCATAGGTACTTATTTCTTGCATAGATATTCAACATTCGCCGCAAACACGTGCATTGTAATATTTCTCGAATTCTCCTTCCGGAAGAGAGATGTTCGCTTTGTTTCATCTATTTTCTTTTTTAATGATTTAATTCTTATGCAGCTCTTCCTTTTTGGTATGTAGCAACGTGCCAATAAGTAAAGCCTTGTATCTTCATAATTTCTTTTGTGACCAGTAAAGTGGTTACCTTCTTGCCAAATGAAGAGGCTTCCGACCAATTCCAACCTTGTATTTCACTTTATTATTCAATCCTCATACCACCTCATTCGCTTCGTATGTTAGCTGTTTTTCCCCCGCTATAATTTTTACTTTACTATAAAGAAAAAGCTACTTTTATCGGAAGGAGTCAATTATTTGAAACCTATTTTAAGAATAAGGACGATGACATAATAGAATGCAAATTAGTGAGGAATCCTATGATGTATACTGATTTCTTGATGACTGTACTAATGATTTTATAACGATTCGAAATATTTATGGTATACAGATCGTTTAGCAAAACACTTCTCTCTTGATATCTCATTTTAAATTTGAACTTGTTTCCTATCTTGAGAAATAACACATACCAACTGGCTGTTGCAAAACATACGATGATGGGGATACCGTGTAATGAAAAGTGGCAAGTAGGTAATTGGTTTTAATGCCTTTAGTTTATAACGAACAGACGGAACGAAAGGACAACAGACAAGCGTATCACACAAACCGACTCATGAAAGTGGACTAGCCCTACAGAGTAAATAAGTACATGGACGACTCAGGGCCAAAAAGGCTTGAAGCATATTCCCACATCAGTAAAACTGGTATTGACTTGTCATTCAATAACATGAGCATAATCGACGAATATAGTATATACAGATCGAGTTTAGCTAAACACGAGAAAGCGCGAGAAGGCGTTCTTATCTTGAGAATTAACACATTACTTAATTTTATATTTATTATTAAATGTTTATTCCCATTTAAAACTAATTTTTATTGATTTTTAATAATTGACCTTCACGAAATTACAACGGATAGTGGCTAAGGATGATTATACTCTGCATTCTTATTGAATTCATTACTGGCGAATAATGATTACTTCAATACTGAATTTTTAAAACAATAGGAAAACAAAAATTATTGAGTTTAAGACATGAATTGTGTCTTAATGATAATGAGCCTACCAGAAAAGGGTTGGATATGCTCATTTACCAAATAATTAAGTTCTACGATCCGATTTTAAATTAGAAGTTTGGTTGGTTTCCCAGCATGCGGATGAGCGAATTTGTAAATATTTGCTGTAAAACTTGTCTATTTATTATCTGACTATAGATTTCATTTATTGGAAGGGTGTGATAAAAATTCAAGTCGTTCGGAATAAATTGTTGAGGATTATTTTGAATAGGAGTCCTAGAACTTTGCTTTACAACTCAATCATCTTTCCACATATCTTTTGCATTCAACATTTCCCGTCGTCTACGAGCACTTATATCCTAATAATTCTCGAATTCTTCTTCCGGAACCGCTTGTTTTATTTCTAAAACTCTTCACTCAAGTTCTAAAAACTTATTCTCGACATGCAAAGATTATGTGGACTGCCTATTCATCATTTATCTATTGTGTCCTGTTTCATGATTTCATCTTTTATACGTCTTTCTTTTTGGTATATTACGATTTGGCAATAAGTAAAGCCTTGAATTCATTTTGTGGCCAATCAACTACCCTCAATGGGTACATGAATAGGTACCTATTTCTTGCCAAATTTAGTGGCTTCCGACCAATATCACTGTTCTAATTCATTCCTCAAATCACCACTTTCGCTTCGTAACCAACGTAACCGTAATGTGTTTCGCTTTAATAATTTATTTTTCTTGCTATGAAAAATAAAGGACTCTTTTCGGAAGGAGTAAATAGTTGAAAAATTATTTCAAGAAAATGAAGGCTGACAGAATACAATGCAAATTAATACATAAACCTATGATGTATAATGATGAGAGAGAAAAAACATTTATTGATCATTATATGGGGTGGAATGTTGGGTTAGTTGGGATCTGTGAAAAGTATAAATTGATATGCCAAAAGCTCGAGGTGGTATGGAAGCCAGAAGTAGAAATTGAGTCGCCAAAAGTTTAAATTGAGATGCCAAAAATATTAGAATTGATTCGTGCCAAAGGTTCAAATTAATTTAATAATGATGTATAATGATTAATCAGATGATGAACCAATCATTTTTAATGATTTTATAATGATTTGAAGAAATATTTATGGCAATTATTGATTTTGTACTGATTGATGCCTGGATGAGGGCTTGCTAACAACGGCATTCATTCAACTGCTTGTGGATAACTTGTATTATTTGCTTGTTAATTGTAAATACAATTACTTGAAAATTGTAAATATTTTCTATGCCCTGCATTGGAAACGAAAGTTCGAAGAGTGAGTGAAGATGAAAGAGGCCCAAGAAAAATTTGGAAACTTGTGTCCTCCGTGATTGAGCCCAGTAATCCTCAATCATATCACACATGGTTATCTGTACTTATTTTGAAATTGACCGTACTAATTGAAAAATAAGGGATTCTTTTGGGAAGGAGTAAATTATTTGAAAACTATTTCAAGAATATGAAGGATGACACAATAGAATGCAAATCTCTAATAATCCTATGATGCATATTGATTACTTGATGACTGAACCAATTTTAAGGATTTTATAATGAAACAAAGAAATATTTATGGTTACACAGTTATGATTGATTAATAATTATTGATTGATGCCTGGATGAGGGCTTGCTAAAAACGGTATTCATTCAACTGCTTGTGGATAACTTGTATTATTTGCTTGTTAATTGTAAATACCCTACGAAAGTTTGAAGAGTAAATCAAGATGAAATTAGTCCAAGAAATATTTGGAAACTTGTGTTCTCAGTGATTGAGCTCAGAAAATGATACTCTGCCATCTCGGCAGAGTAGAACGCAAATTAGTATGGACTCTAATGATGCAAATTGATCACTTGATCGCTGACTCAATTTGATTATTTATGATTTAATTATGGTAACACAGTTATTAATGATTGATAATAATTGATTTTGTACTGATTGATGCCTGGTTCTAACAATGGTATTTATTCATCTGCACATGGTAAACTTCACCGTAAAATTAACCGATATTTTTTGTAAATATCTTAAATGGTTGCGATTAACTTAGAACGCATTTGAAAATGGAGAGCGAATCAAGATGGGACCTTTGCAATAAGTTCAAGCGATGGACTGATTGAGGTCAACAAACGATCCCCTCTGAATACGCATTTTGTTCTTGGTAAACTTGTTCATTACTTAGATCTTGAATTCAAAGGCCTTTGCTGTAATGATAATTACACCTTTTAATTGAAATTTAACTCTTGCATGGTAATTACCTTTAATTGAAAGTTGAGAGTTACAAGAAGAGTGTACTCTGCATGAAAACCAATTAGTTACCGATGTAGTGCTTGATGATGTAAGGCGAATAGATGAACTGATGGAAGGAGCACTGAAATCATTTGAAATTCTCTAGAATATTGAAATTCAGTACCACTTACCAATTGACTCAGCGTAGAAATTGCTACAATATTTTGAAGAGTAAATCAAGACGAGCAAGAAATTAATTGTTGATGTCAATTTATAACGATGGTCGTTACTGATGTAGCCAGCAAATGATCCTCACTGGACATTCACTTCTTACACAGTAAACTTGGACTTGACGTTAATCCTAGAAAATGTTAATTATCTAAGGATTGGTGGTTTAGGTTGGATTGATGCAGATAAATGTATGGTGATAATCGCAATCTTTGCAACTCGTAAAATAGAAGTTCTCTATTTCCCCAATAATGTATGGAGATACCTCAGATGTTAAAAATTATTGGATTGTAATAAAGGTTTGGAAATTATGAAATGATATTCTTTGCTGTCTATGTCGAAGGCTTTGCTGATCCACGCCCCCCTCACCATTCTCTCAAATACTTGGTTTTCAAAATCGCATCAACGTATTTGGATATCAGGATCTCTGTATTGCCCCCATAACTACCCCTCATCTTTTGGAAATGAGCGTAGACTCGATAAGAAAAAACTGTATATGAAAAATTCAACTGTTCTATACCTGCCAACACAATTCGCCACCGAATTTTGCTTTCAGTGAATCCCTCTTAGCATCCTATTGCTTTGCACTTTTCTTCTTTCTCTGAACAGTAGAAAATTTCTTTCTCAGCATCCTTGGCAATGGATATTAGCAAGTATTGTTTCGGCGGGCTCTGAAACCTCTGCAGGAACCCTGCTCCTTTGTGGTCATCTCGATCGGTATGTCTTGATGTTATTCACTTACTTACTAATCGAATGGTTAGTGTATCTGTCACGATGAAACGCGGACTTTGAATAGTTAATAATGATAATACAGATGATTGGGGCCTAATGAGTACGCAGTCTATAATGACCCCATTCCAGCTGTACATAACTTCATTCTAACAAACAATCTTCCAAAATTCCAAACTAATTCAATTTGAACATATCAAGATGAAACCTATGCAAGAAATTATAAACATTCATAACGATACGGTAGACGATTATTGTTCCTGATTATGGCCAGCAAACTATATTCACTTTTTACGCAATAAACTTGATCTTCACTTAATTAAACCCTTGGCTTAAATTTGTTGATTAACCAACCTATGGATGGAACAGGGATGTATCTGTACATCTAATAATTTAATAAGAGTTTCAAATAACGAAGATCGTGAGATATTAACAAACGTATCAGAAATTGACAGCGATGTACATCTAAGTGAACCTAAATTGACGAAGATGGATAATTTATCACTCGTAAAATTTCTCAAGGTGAAAAATATAATATATTATATGAACAAATTTTCTCTTCATCCAAGACGACGCCTCGATCTTGAAAAGGTTAGCAGATTCTTTTCTGATCCGCATTCTCCCTTCCCATTTTCAACGTAAACCTAATTTTCAGGATCCTGTCGAAATATTTGGATACCCGATCATTTTGCTCGTCGTAACCTGGTAGGCATAGACTATTTGATGGCCAGTTAAGAACCGTATTTGAAAGAAATTGACTTCTCCATAACCGCTCACGCGTTGAAACATTTGTATAACTCGGCACTCCTGTCCACATATCTCACTGAACTTGGATCTACACGTATTGAATGACATCTAATTGAAAAAAGCATGTTCTAATTTGATGGTGCCTGCAATTTTAGGAAAGTAGTAAAGAGACTTTATCGAGACTGAATTTATCCTTTAAACAAATGAACTGTTGTAAAATAATTACGAATTTACGTCAGCAATCTCACTTCTGTGTGAAGTTACCATACTTAACGTCGATAACATAGTAAGTACCTACCTTCCCACAATCCACAATGAGTCCGTTCGGACCAACCGATATGCTGATTCTGAGGACTCAAAAACAGGAAACGTTTTGAAACCAACCGGGCTGACAGAGAAAATTTTTGGTATCAACTGAAAAATGAGATGTGCTTTTGTTTTGCGCTACTAACTAAATTATAAGGACAAATGCGTTAGGTTCGCCCCGATTAAGCGATATACTCTCACGCGCGTATTTCATATTACAAGGTTTTCACTTTCTTCATTAGAACTGATTTGTATACAGAAATACGTACCTACATAACATAATAACTTGGATGAAATTTTACGATGTGAAACTGAACACTCATTATATATTTCTCAGGCATCTACTACACGCGATTTATAATGTTCGTGAAGGACTGATAGTCTGTGGGCATGGAGGATCTAGGATTAAGCTAGAATATATTAATATCATCTACGAACTTTCGAACTGGAAACCTTTGAGAACATGGATATGTATTTTAATCGAATGAAGTCGTTAGGCCCTTCAGAGAAGGACTTAGCTTCAGGTAGGCGTGGGTATGGATTATTTATCATGCATTCCATTAGCACCTATTCTTGACTAGTGTTCTATTTCATAAATTATAGTTCTGTAATCTAGCTTTAATGTAATGTCTATAAAAGTTAGTTCTAACAGTAGAATCGATCTAGATTTTTTCCTTAGCTTTGGCCATTTCTTACTCCCCCACCCCCCATTATAATGTGGAGTACTAAGTGGCACACTGCTTACTATAGAACTTGGAAAATTATGTTTTGATATAGATAAGGTTGACGTTAAGTAGAATTGACAAATGCCTATTACCCTTATCAATGCCTATGTGTAGGTAGTTTACCATAGCGAAACTAGTGAACGTGTAGATATCATTAAGTCCCTATAACATTTACTTTATTTTATTAATAGTAGTAGTTATACTTGCAAATGCCTTGACTTAAACCACCCGCTCAAATTGCTTCATCCATTTTTTTCTTCTAATTGCAAATGTACTAAATTATCGAAAAACATTGTTAACGTTGAGATTTTTCATCTTGCACACAGACAATTAACATAATTACAACAAAAATGGGTGGCAGGGGGTGGGGTTAAAACAATGACCTCGATAACACTTTGGTAAAATTGTAAATTAGGACGGGATTTAAGGAAGTAAGAAAAGTTTTTTACCCTTCAATTTCAATTGGAAACTGAAAATGGACTTTGCAAACTTAAAATACTAGTTTAGAAATTCTCAATTTTATATGTATAAATATTTTGACAAATGATTTCTTATAAAAGAAGTGCCCTAACTATAACTATACCCCTACCTGCTTTTATCAGCGAAAAGTATTGAAGGTAAAAATTCAGTTTCAGTTAAAATTTCAATTAAAAAAAATTAAGCTTTAAAAATTTAGATTTTTAATTTCAAAACTAAGTTTTAGCTTTGAAATTTAAATTTCCACGAAAGTTTAAATGGGGTTTTATCTTTTTGTTTGTGATGCTGGATGAAAGATGCAGTTGAATTATTGTTAATTGTGTAGTGAAAATTAATAATTGAATGGATGGGCGGGTGGGAGGATTGCTTTGCGGCCACCTCCTCGACGGTAATCCTGGATACTGGTCAGAATCACCTGACTTGCTAAGAGCCGCTAGAGGCAGTTGCTTGTAGATCTGCTTAACGAAAATGATGTGAGTATTGTTCCATCTTGATACTATAACTCTGCCCATTTGATATAAATAAGGTACTTTTGAACCGTTGCCAGCTTAATTGTGTGTACAACGAAGCATGGACGGACCTAATATACTATTTTGGTAAGTTTTGGTGCAGTCCTAGCTGTTTTGAGAGCTGGCACTGGCTGGAACAAGCAGTGAATAATTTTCACTTCTACCAACGTCGGAGTTGAAACCGCCCACATAGATGGAGATATTGAAGGAGCAGAGGGTTTTACATCTCAACACTTGCGTTTCTGGTCAACAGCTGTAGGAACTACTAACATACTTATATCGTGTTTAAATGAATATGTGATCGATTACAGTCAACAATCTGTTCTTTGACAAATTTTAGAGTGCATTGATCATTAATTACTCATTCCCGTACAAGATATCTGAATATAAAGTGTACCATTTTCTTTGATTTTCCAGGATTATTTTTTCATTTTGGTAAGCTTTGTATTTTTTTCCCCCAATGCGGGTTTGTTAAGCCGGGTCCAGACATGTATCATTTGCCCGATCCGATCACCGTATCCGCATCGTCAACGCGTATCATGATCGCATATGTGGACTAATGATACGATCGTGCATCTTGATATGATACGGCCCGAACCATGTCGAGTCGGTTTTTGTCCGATCATCAAAGTAGATAAAAGATGCGGACTTCGGTCAGTCATCGCGCGCTCGGTCGGTTGTAGTGCATTTGCAGTCATTTGCGTTGAAAATCACTGTTCAGTCTTTGTCGTTCATGCACAATGAATTGGAATAATCAAAATGTTTTTAAATTGATCGAGGCGTATCTGTTTGGGTTTTGAAGTTAAAATGCTATGAGTGACTATGAAACTAGCACTTGAAATGGCTAAATTATCATAAACTTGAACCAACTGTGACGACATGCTCGGTTGAGAGTTGAAACTGAACTGGGCAATTTGATACGCGATCGTTGTGAAGATACGGATACGGAGCAAATCGGAGGCGTCCACGACTTTATACAACACGGTGATACGGATACGGTGATCGGATCGGGCAAATGATCATGTCTGGACCCGGCTTTAGAGATCCAATGATTATATATTGCCACTAGCGACGTGCTGAGAAAATGTGCGTTTTAGTTACAATGCAACCAGTAAAATACAATAAAATCCATGTATTTCATTGTTTTAGGATTGAACGCCTTCATTTGTTAATTGAAGTGTCTCACTGAGAATCTAAAATTTAAGATTCGATCCTGTCTGAAAAATGTAATTTGCTCAATCAATCAAACGTCATTTGCTCAAGCAGTACACGTGGAACGTTATTTTCTCAATTTTAACGTGTGCGGTAGGAATTTGTGCTGAAACTTCTGTCCAAAAAATTAACAAAACCAGGGGGAAATAATAACGATTTTCTTTAATTCAATTTAATTTCCACAAAGATGCCACTTTGGTAGACAAGTACTTGTCCATTACAATTGAGTCTGATTTTGTCAACCCATACACATGAGAGAATAGGTAAACTGTGGAATGTTGGGAGAGGTCACGAATTCGGAGAATCTGCCAGTATTAATTTTACATTTCAATTATATTAATGTTTTCCCTGATATGTTGGTAAATATATGTACACCTAATAAGTTTTTCGTGAGCACAGGTAAAAGGATTCACCTAGATTCCTTTGGCTCGGCTTTCTCTGTCTTCAATTTCCAAGGATTGCTGAAATACATGATCAAATCAATGAAATTCAACGGTCTTCATATTTAGGGCCCAAAATCACTAGAGCCACAGAAGTGTTCATCTAATGGATATCTGATGTGTCAACTTGGCAATGGAAGATCAGAATCAAGTTCGGGATCATCAAAATGGAATCTTGTCAGTAAGTATTTAGTGATAGTGGGAAGTTGATCTACATCACTTGGATTGCTACCATTTCTTTCATTCAATCCCACGTCCGTAGGATCATTGATGTTATTGAATAGTATGATGACTATGTTGTCAATAAAACTGATTTTCTGACCGAAATGTTCTATCCTGTTTCCCTAACCCTGTTTATAAAATGTATATGTAAATGAATAGTTCATTATCAGATGATTAGCATGTTTTAATTAATAATATGCCTCTTTGTAGAAAAAGCGCAGATCTAACATAATGAGGGGTTGAATTCTTCAGTTTCTTGTACTTAACAATCATTAGGCGTTTCAGTTTAGAATAAATAACAATTAATCAGTTATTAATGATTAGTCTGCAATGACTGGCTCATTCGTTTTGAACAAACTGATCTTACGAGTTCTCGTATATTAACTGTATGAAGTACACCCAATTGGATAGGTGTCATCAGCAGTTCGAGTCGTTTTACATCAAATCTCAAAAACTGTGTTAAAGCCAATGAAAACTACGACTTGCTTGATAGAAAATTTGAAAAGTATTTAACCCTAACTCAAACGAGCTTTTGTAGACTTGAATCGCACCAATATTAAGATTTTGAAAAGCAGAAAAAAGTCACGTTTTAACTGTGGGAGTTAGGTCGGGTCGTTTCGTTAGTGTGTGCTCCACATCTTCGGTATTGAAAATTTATCAGGTGCACAGTTTAGGAATTATTTTAGATGAACATTTAAACAGTGCCATTTTTTCTATCTTTGTCCAATTGCTATCATTAGCAGATGAAAATGTGGACTAGGAAGGACACCAAAACTGGAAGGCATAAATAATTTGCGACGAATATTATATAGCGGCAGGTGAACGGGAGCTCCAATCCCATTGGTCAAGAGGTGTGGGGGAACATCCAATCATGTGGTTTCTGCGAGAGTGAAAATGGATGCAAATAGGCTAATAATATTATTCGGGGGATTAATAAAAAGATAAACTGTAGAAATCGTTCAAATTAAATTTTATATTCCCTGTAAAATAACGGAAGAATAAAACAGTCAGTAGGTACATATTGCAAGGAATCGTATTGCTAAAAATTAAAACGCAATGTGAATTTTTCGCGTTGTTTCAAATAGACAAATCACAATTAGGTATCTTACTTACATCTGGATTTCAGCTTAATTTTTCTTGATGAAAATCGACAAACTTATTCATTCAGTTTGGTCAGTCAAACTTTCTTGGTAGAATGGTGTTGATTGTCGCACTAACTGGAGAAGTTCATCGTCCACAGTTCGGGACTAGGTAACTTCTTTGAAGATTTCACTTTTGGATTCCTAAAAACGGAAACTACGTATAACTACGTGATTTAGTGGAATCAGATTATTGGGTTTAAATTGTAAAATTTTGATGTGCAGTTATTCAATATTTGTCACTGTTTTAGTATCTATGGTTGTTACAATGGATTTGCCATCGTTGAAACAAAATGGTAACTACATAGTTGATCAGAAACCACAGTTTTGGATTCGTGGTAGCCGTAAAATACATTTCTACTGTTTCTGACTTTTCGGTAAATAGACATCCAGCGTAAGAGGTAACGACAAATCCCAACTCAAGATACCCAAGTAAACCTTGAACGTAAGTACACATTAAATTAATTTTTAAAAAATCGTTTTTCGTGTCTTCAAACAAATGAGCCTCTCTCTTGGGAGAGTGTCTCAAGGACATTTAAAAGCTGAGTTCAAAGCTTTTTGAAAAATTAGTTCAAAATTTAGGGATCACTCAGTTAGTGATATTTTTTATTTGGGTTTTGAAGGTTGTGAGCTGAAGGCGAGTGAATTTTAGTTGCTAAGAGTGGAACTGCCACAATTTTTCAAAATCAGTCTTCATTAACATGAGTTTATCTTCCTTTGAATATTTTCTATGAATTGATACTAGAGAGAGATTTACTACTCCAGTAGATCACATCCAACTGGTAGATTAGACAAGGATGACCTAATTGAACATTGTCAGTGAATATGAACAATTTAGAATTGGACTGCCAATTGACATCACAAAATTTTGATGACGAGGTCATCAAAATCAACCAAATCAATTGACATCACACAATCAACCAAAATTTTGAAATAATTGGATGAAATAACTAACAGTCTTACGATAAAATCTACACATCAAACCGAACAATCCCTGAAAATTTCATCGAAATCGGTCAAGAACTCCCGGAGTTATGCTTGTGGAAAGGATTTAACGTTTGCGCATACGCAGAGGCTACTATTGATCCGGGGGTCATGAAACTCATAGGGGACCATCTACACATCAAACCTAACAATCCCTGAAAATTTCATCGAAATCGGACTATAACTTCGTGTAGTTTTGCCCGTAACAAGGATTTGCTGACAGACAGGACCTGGAGACACGGAACCAAAATTGTTCGGAAAGGTCTTAAACACAAAATGCGAGTGGAATTTTTGATTTTGGGGACAAACAAATTTTCACATTCCGAAAGTGAAAACAATTCTTCCGTTACTTTGGTAGACTCGGAAGCAAAATTAAAATGTATAAATATTTATAGATTTTTTAAAAGAACAAAGAAGATGAATTAAGAAAATTCACTGTTAAAAGGTGAAAAAACAAAAAAAAAACAATTAGGCGAAGTAAATATTGAATTAGGGTGAATTTATTGTTATGCAGGAGCATAACTTGAGAAAATAAAGGTAGGCATGTTCAACTATTGAACAAACTATAAAATATACCTAATAAGTCCGAACAATCCCTGAAAATGTCATCGAAATCGGTCAACAACTCCCGGAGTTACGCGCGTAACAAGGATTTCACGTTTGCGCATGCGCAGGGGCTACTATTGATCCGGGGGTCATGAAACTCATAGGGGACCATCTACACATCAAATCGAACAATCCCTAAAAATGTCATCGAAATTGGTCGAGAACTCTCGGAGTTATGCGCGTAACAAGGATTTCAAGTTTGCGCATGCGCAGAGGCTACTGTTGATCCGGGGGTCATGAAACTCATAGGGGACCATCTACACATCAAATCGAACAATCCCTGAAAATTTCATCGAAATTGGTCGAGAACTCTCGGAGTTATGCGCGTAACAAGGATTTCACGCATGCGCAGAGGCTACTGTTGATCCGGGGGTCATGAAACCTATAGGGGACCATCTACACCCTAACCCGCACGATCCCTGAAAATTTCATTAAAACTATAACTTCGTGTAGTTTTGCCCGTAACTAGGATTTGCTGACAGACACGGAACCAAAATTGTTCAGAAAGGTCTAAAACGCAAAATGCGAGTGGAATTTTTGATTTTGGAGACAAAAAATTTTCACATTCCGAAAGTGAAAACAATGCTTCCGCTACTTTAGTAGACTCGGAAGCAAAATATGAAAGTTTGAAAACTTTGTGTTATTTTGCCTTTTCAATGGCTGCCCAGCAACTTCAACTGTACAGTACTATTTTCATTTTGCACCCTTTGAATACTCATCGCCCCCAGGTTGGGAACCACTGGTTTAGACGAATGACATGATGGGCTGCAACAGGATTATGCTACATTTCTTCCTGTTCACCACAGAAAGCTAAGATTTGATAGGAGCTGGAAGAGATAAGTTCACTCTTGTTTACCTTCGAAAAATGAAATAAATATGTCAATTATTAGAGGATAATACTGAAAGCTCCCCCTTTTTTAATTAGAGAAAAAACGGATGTATCTGTCTTCTGGAGAGTCGTATACTTGAGTACCAGGTAGGTAGACCAAAATTACCAAAACAACCACCTCACTTATTGATGGTCTCACTCCTTGTGAGAAAAGCGTTGATCTGAGGTAGAAACGCTCTCCCTCGCTTCTAACCTGAGTGCCCGTACCCAAAAAGTGACCAACTGAATTCCTTTCCAGTAAGTCGCCAAACTCTTGATTTATCAGCTTAGACATGATTAGGCTCCATATTTTCCATTTGAAAATCGAACAAAAACAATAATAAACCAAAATAACGCAAATGTTGGCACCAAAAATCGGGCCATCCATCGGGAATGGTTTGACCTACGGACCGGGGGAGGGGCTCATTCGATTCCTCGTGGAAAGTTCTTCAAAAAGAGTCTAAATTTAGGCCGCCTCAACTTTTTTTGAGGTTTTTAGGGATTTTACAAAACTTCGACAACCCTTAAAGGGCACTTTAAATTAAGTGAGAGAGCTGGCTCAAGAATTTTGGCGTCGCCGGACCAACATGGATTTTTCCTGAAAATTTCAGCTTTTTTGCTCCAGCCGTTTGGGAGAAACGTGCGTACGGCGGACGGACGGAAAACATTTTATTGCAGATTCGGATTCTACACCCTTTGAAACGTAAACCATGAAATTTTCAGGGGGGGTTAGAATTTTTTTTTCCAGAGCGATTACAATGGTTTATTATTTAATAATAAACCAAAAGGAGGGCCTACTAGCTATTAATACATTTTTTGCCTTTACATAAATGAATTCGTGTACGTTTGATGACAATTTGGCCTGGTTTGTTTAGTAGGGATAGTTGTTTGACTTGAAATACGTAATTTAAGACTTCTGTAAGCACATTCTTAAAATTAGTATCCTATTTTTCTAGTTTCGTAAGATTCTATGATATTCGTGAAAAGCCAAGTGGTTGTACGGATACCTACGCTTTTTACTGAGTGTAGTGTTAAAGATAATGTTAGTAGGAAGATGTAGTATTAAAGATAATGTTGGTACTTACCGATCGGGGTACCTCACATGTTGTTGTAACTATCGCGGATTGAACGAGCGCGGGAACACAGAACGTAACTGACCGGGCGGAGGCCTCCGAGATACTGCGTAGGAAAGACGAACTACGATCAGCTGAGCGCCCCGCCCGTCCCGACGTGGCCACTGTGAGGCCCCCGAGCGCAAGGCCACGTCCGAATCTTCGAAACGCCCGTTTCTTCTTAGTCCAGTCCCCAGTTTTCAAGAAGTTTTTTTTTCTCACTTGATTCTTATGTTTTCGAAGGTGCTGAACACGAATATGATGTTTGCAACCAAAATTTCTCTCCGCGTGTCTGAAAAAATTGCGAAAAACCAAGAAATTTTCGCAAGTTTTTCAGTTTTTTTTGCTTATAACTTGGAAAGTACGCGTGATATCGAGAAGATTGTTCCATTCATTCTGGAAGAAGATTAAACTCTCCGTTGAATGGTTTCCTCAAATTCAAAATTTAGTCCAGTAGTATGGGCACAATCGGTAGCCGAAATTCGACAATTCTTCCCATGTTGGGGAAAAATTAAAGTACACTCGTTTTCTAGCGCTCATATCTTTGGAAACCCCACTCTGATCGAAAAGAGTAGGGAAAGAAACTTGTAGAGAATTGAATTATAAATTCAGAAAGCACCGTAAATTTAAATTGTGACGATTTTCCAGGGTCATACGCTCAAAAACAGTCGTTTTTCTGATTTTGGAGAAGGTTGCGTGTTGCGTGTTTCATTCATTCAATGGCTTTGGCGTCTGGTTCATCGTGAATGCAGTTGAAATTGAATTTAAGAGCGAATAGTAGCGTCAAATCGGAGAAACAGGTCCAGAACACAGGTAATGGAAAGTACCTATACAACAATTTAATACAAGATAGATAAGTAATTAAAAAAAAAGACTTTATTATCCCATTCATCCAATTATTTATCCAACTTCTTAAAAAAAAAATCTTTGGCTTCATCTGCTTCAAGGAACTGAATCATATTTCTCAAGTCAGTGAGTTTCTCCGCTGATACGACTGAATGTGCTTAGGAGAGGTATATCCAAATCTTTATTGTCTCAACAGAAACATTTTTCTTCGTCTCTATAATGCCTTTGACAAGGTTAGCGTATGTGACTCGAATTTGGGATAACTGTTATGCTAAGCTCACTGGTGTTGAGGGTGTGATTCGCTAGTAGTTGAAAATTTTTAAAATCAGTTTTTTCCCTTCTCCGCTACTCATTTTCTTCAAAAGACGTTGGTTGGGCCTTTTCCTTTTCCTACCATTTTGTAACAAGTAACACACAATAAAATTAGGTATTAGATCAATAAACACTGCCAAAAACTAGGAACTCGCGCCTCGCGAACAACAAACACGGGTTACAGAAGGGCAGGTTGTCTTATGGCACTTGTTGCAAATACCGGTGGCACTCGTCACCTCTAGGAACTTTTATCGAGGTCGTAGTTCTTCGACTAGTTTGCAGGTTGTTGGTCCTCAGACTGTTTTGATGTTGTTTCCTCGTTTTTGAGATTTTTGGCACTTAGACTGTTATGAAATTCAGCTCTTCAATCATCTTTCATGGTTAGTTTCGCGAATTTTCATCAAAATTGCTCAAAAATAAACTCTGTTTAATCGCTTTCAAACCTACTCTCTAAGGGGTTTTCCAGGTGCTGAATACGAATATGAAGTCCGTTTTTCGATAAAACGCTTCTTTCATGGTTATTTGGGCGCTTTTTCATCATAATTTCTCAAAAATAATAATCATCATGGCAACGCTACATCTGGGATATGATTAGTTTTCCACCAACAAACAGTCCTGACCCAAAATTGAGAAATAAATTCCTACGAGATTTATGCAGAAAATAAAAAACAGATGTATTGCAATGAGCAGCTGTCCTTACATTACTCTGTTGGTTTTGACAAATTTAAAGCCCTTAAAATCAATAAAACGTTCATAAGAATGAACAATTAACTTTAAGAATGGATTAAAAAGCCCGAAAATTGAAAGAACTGTACATTCTTAGTGA
Organism: Creontiades dilutus; assembly: GCA_031894815.1. Lineage (NCBI taxonomy): Eukaryota > Metazoa > Arthropoda > Insecta > Hemiptera > Miridae > Creontiades > Creontiades dilutus. The sequence continues at coordinate 408,744 of JAVIWC010005249.1, read as the reverse complement.
AGTACTGTCTTCCTCATGTCCTCTAAGTACCTAATAAGAATGAAGCTTGGGTTAACGACGGAATTGGGCTTTCATCTCCAAGGTGGTTCTTGCTAGGTAAAAGAATAATTTCGACTCTTGCAAAACAAGGTTTTCTGAAATTCGGCAATCATCATCATTCATTCATTCGTCATTTTCATTTTCCATTATTTAAAAAAAATGTATTACTAGTTTTAGGTACTAGTGAATTTTTTTTAAAAGTAGGATTGAGTCGTTTGTCTCATGATTTGAAGCCAAGAAAGCGGACATGATTGATCCCCGTAGCTTCTTGGTAGTTAAAATTTGCATTTGGCTGAGAAAAGCACATGTTTGTCTCCCGTTCCGTTCGTGGTTGTCTCTTACAGGTGGGGGCCACCACTGATCCTGGTGCACAATCGTACGAGTGAGGGACATTGCTCGAGGTGAAGTAGGACATCTAATTTTAGCTACTGCTGATCTCAGCATGGAAAGTCCGCCACCATCAAGGGAACCCAGCTGATTAAAAACCAAGTTAAATCATTCTACGGGAAGAGATAACCACAGAAAAACCTGGCCAGAGAGTGAAAAAACCAGGAAGAAATCAGTGAAGTCTGGAATGAGACTTGGAGCAGTTCTTACGAATGAAAGTAGTGTATTTCTTTCTAATCGTCTTAGAATGTGGAGGTTGTTTACAACTCCCAATTTGACCAGCAAACATTCAGGTTCAAGGGCTTGAATACGTATCTAATTGGAAACTAAGTTTCGTATGCTGTTTGAATTTGGGATTTACTTTCCTAGTTGGGGGTTATTATTTGTATGTTAGACACTATTATCTCGTAGTTGGGGGGTATAGTGAAATAATTGTAGTTGATCGTAAATTTGTTAAAAATTCCATTTGATTGCTTTCCTTACAGTTGAATATTGATTTCCATTCGATTATTCCTACAGTTTATATAAGTGGCTAGAATTGGAAATAAGTGATTTCCACATTTCCCGCCTTAAATACAGAAGCCTCGACATATACCTTGCAGTTTCTTGACAACCCACTCTTCGATCTAAAAAGGGCTAAAACCTACCTGTTTTTAGAAATATCATTTGACCAAAAATACACTTATAAAAATGGGCATGTAAGGATAGAGTTGTAATTTTTCTCGAAGTATTTGGAAAGCCAGTGATCGTGAATACGACAATTGTACTACTGATATAAGATGTACTTGTTCATTGCTCTTGTATCTATTACAATCAGCATAATTACACTTTATGCTGAACATTCTACCTACATTTATAATGTAACAGAATAGAAGCGTCCAATTCTATTTCATTGAAAGGAGTGGTTATTGCCAAGTGGGAATGCCTCATTCTCGTTTTCAGTTACTTTAATAAGCATGCGAAGGTAGGCATTTGACTACATTTAATTGAATATTCCTTCATTGGAGTCGTGGCAGCTCTTTTTAAAACTTTTCTAAGGAGGGAGCTGGAAACCTAGTGACAGACCTGTTTAATTAACCAGTAACACCAAGTATTGAATGGCTCAATTGCAATGTCTAAGTTAGTATAACTGTAGCTAGGATGTTTTTCCCTCTAAATTTCATCCAAAAATCATTTACCAATCAGAAATTTATTGAAAAAGTTGACACTGAAGTTGTCCAGCTCTGGGAGTAACAACTTGAGGGAAGAAGCAATCGAAATTAGTGTAAAATGTTGGGGGTCAGGTGGTGTAGAACGTGTTCTAACAAAGAAAGTATTCAATGATTAGTTTAGCTAGGCGCTTACAATGATATCAAGCGTCCGAAATTTTGGAATGACCAATATGATGTGAAACATCACGTCGCGCAGTTCTTGAAAAACGTAAACGTCTGAAACGTGAAGGCTGAACCCACACGAGGAAGCAGGAAAACAGAATAGAACTCTATGAGGACAGTTCAGTTTAGTTTCACGACTTCTCAACAGATCGCTCATCCTGTACCTCCTGAACAAATCGCACGAGCCACCCGCCACCGCTCATGCCTCTCGTTCAATCGAGTCTCCGCGATGCTTTTCTGAAATCAATTTGCTGGATACGTGTTCCATTGGTTTGTTGCGAAAAGCCGAAAATTGAAACAGCAGGAGTTGAGCGTCACGTGCCTAACAGGAGACTATAACCTCAGACAATATTACAGCACACACCAAGTCCTTTTGAAGGACGATGCGATAGAAAACGTAGACTTCGCGAGGCGAGAACTAGCTTTGAGGGGCCGTATGCAGGGTAGTTGACGAGGCGAATCTACTCCATTTGAACTGTTGGTTTACATTTGAAAAAAAACGGCCTCCAGGATGCCTATCAAAATATGACCACAGCTTTGAGAATTTTTCTTACAATACCCGCGTGAGCTGCATCGAATGAAAGAAGTTCTAGTAAACTGAGGATAATGAAAAACTACATCAGGAACTTGACAGGACAACAACGACTAACCAACTTGGCTATCATATCATAGAGCACAAAATAGCTTCAGCACTATCTTTTGATGATATCATTAAAACATTTGGAGCAAAAAAAGCCAAACAATTTTCATTTTAAAGTTTCTTTAGGGCTTTCATTTTGTACAAAAATTTATTTATATGATATTTTATATATGATAATTTGTATGATATGATATGATATGATTTATATGATATTTTACATTGAGCACTTATTTACCAAACCTTCCTCTTTTGAGTAAAAGAGTTTATACATTGTGAATAAATCAAATTAATTATATTTTGATTCGTTAGTATATTAAGATGGTATGAGTCATGAGATATCGGGCCTATTGGGGGGGGGGGGGGGGCAAATTTATTTCTTGCCCCGGGTGAAATACGGCCTGGTTATGTCCCTGATAATACCTGTATATTGTATCGAATTATACAGGGGTACCCACGTCCAAGCAACCCCCTCCCCCCCAACTTAGTACCAGCCCTACATCTTGTCAGGTTCATTTGAACATGTATCGATGTGCACTTTCATCGATATATATAGGATAATATATCGATACCACTGCCATGAATTATGGAATGATTTTCACGACCGTTATAGCGATAAAGGTGTTAACACATTCTGATCTATTTGTCCAACTGATCTATACTTTACTAGAATGATTGATGTAGGATATTTTTCTGTTTTGAGACCAGCAAACTAGACAGAACACACATCAAAAGCGATGACCTATGTCGATAGGAGACATCGGGTTTTTCAATATGGCGACGGTCTTATCAGGAAGGGGTCACCTATTCTCCACTTCTACCCCCCCATGTAAGTTAAGACCCCCTTCCCAAAACAAAAATCTTGAAAATACTCATACCTAAGCACCCCTTATTTTATCTAAAACTAACCGCGGACAATATTTGAGCACTGGCATCGTCACTTACACATTTCCAGATAGAAAAACAAACTATATTATTCAACTAAATTAATAGATCCATTATTATTTACGTTCTATCTAGTGATGTAATATATTTTTGAATGTCGTCACGTTAAACACTGTTTTAATCAACATCCCCCCCCCCCTGTGTGCATCCCTGGATAAGTTTTGGTGAATTGTATGCTCTACAACTGTTATGTGTGACAAAATGTTTTTTTTAGGAATCGTTCTGACCGCAAAATTGAAAACAATCTTAGAACAAGGTGGAGGGAAGGGGGGGATTTAATGTTTTCTTGGTCGAATAATAAGGTTTATTATTAAAAAAAAAAAAAAAAAAAAGTGATTATTAAGCACAACGTTACTCAGATTGCTTAGTGGCTTGTTTAATTTTCTCATATTCATTTTGGTAGGTTTTACTCTTCATCACACTTCATCCAATGATTTCGTTATAACAAAAACATAAAATCTGAATTGTGTCAATATCACCGTTAGAGGGAGATTCTCCGCAACCATAAACCGCTGGCTTCAAACTTACAAATGGACAAATCTAGAATATTGTAGATTACTACTTTGAAAACTTCCTTAGACAAGTGTGAATTCCAATGCCGTTTAAGTTCATAGGTCCGTCAAACAATGATAATATTCTTGTCCCAACTGGCTATTGATTGACGGGGAACAATTTCATAAAAACGGTCTCCTTTTGTCGTTATTAAAAGTCTGCGCCGTTATATTGAATTCCTCGTGAAATGAAATGTCGATCAAGGCAGATTGTTTGAAGAGGAAGTTCGGAGATATTCGTTATTAAGCAGCCATTCAGGTGATTTTGACCTCATCCTCAGGTGCAAATAGGTAGGTCAAATTAATTAGCTCGAGGAACTATTTAACAACTTGGAATTCTTTATTGAAACTTTGATGGTGGAATGAACGAAAACTATAATCTCTAACAGCCTCCTAAATAATATAGTTAGGTCCGTATAGTAATAGTAATAATAATAATAATAATAAAAGGTCCATTATAGTAAAAACTAAATAATATCGTTAGGTCCATACAGACCGTAACGAAAACATGACTCAATTTCGAAGATTGCTTTGAAACAATAAAAGGTGTCCCATAAATTGCCCCCCCCCCCCCCCCTCCCCCTTCTAAAATTGTCAAAATAGGAGTAAACGAAACAATTTTTTCTTTAATCTTCATGTTTTTTTGTACAAGGACCTCAAACATCATATTTATTGTTATTATGATGACACTGTAAATTCTTTCAGTGGGGTTTATTATTCAATTTTATTCATTTGAGTTGCATTCATGATTTGAATTTCTGCTAAGCTTTGGAGTGTGCGTGTTTTACAGGTGATAGAGCGATTATTGAATTTCAAGAGATATGCGTAGACCACGTAAATCGGTTCTCAACCAAAACACTATTTGGATTGATCAGGTGATGATATTTGTGTGCCTCCTCTACATCAGTCTACCTTTGCTAAACCGTTTAAATTTGGATTTGGGGAAGTTTTAACGCAATACGAGTGCTAAAGGCCTTGATAAATTATAGATGTTTTTATTGTGGAGGGGTATTATAGGTTCAATAAAAAAACGCTGCGAATTCTTTCAGTGGGGTTTATTATTCAATCGGCTTGTGTTCATGATTTGAATTTCTACTAAGCTTCGAAGTGTGCGTGTTTCACAGGTGGTAGAGCGATTATTGAATTTCAGGAGGCACACAAATATGATCAACTGATCAATCCAAATAGCTTTTTTGGTTGATAACAGATTTACGTGCTCCATGCATATCTTCTGAAATTCAATAATCGCTCTATCCTGTGAAACAGGCACACTCCAAAGCTTAGTAGAAATTCAAATCATGAACGCAAGCCAATTGAATAATAAACCCCAGTGAAAGAATTTGCAGCGTTTTTCAAAGCAGATTGAGTAGTTGAACGCTAAAATATTACCACTAATTGGAGAAAAGTGCTTGTGACCGATAAATGGTGAACTTTCCTGGAATGACCCTTATATCTTTCCTGATCATTTTCACCGGCTCATCATAAGTGAACACAAATTTAATAAAAAGAACGTTAGGTTAGTTAATAGGTTATCTTGCACCATAAAAAGATGAACCAAAAGACTTGAAAATTTCTTAATCGAAGCAACACGCTTAGCAATATACTTGTGCCTGCAGGTTTTAAAGGAATCTTGAAAATAACCTACGTACATCCCTTTTATACCCATAAATTGCTACAACCGCCGCACTCACGTAACGCTCTCAGATTAGCTTTTTGAAACCACGCTCCTTTTCACAGTTCTCTCTAAAGAAGGGTTTTGAAAGGGGGGGACCATCTGGTTTTGTATTCTGTTTGATCAAAGGGAGCGATTAAATTGGGCGTGAGCGTTAAGTCTTATGAGGATCGCGGTGGTAAGGGAGGTGGGGCAAAAAGGCTCCGGGCTCCTCGCACCATGCAGAGATAGTGCAATTATTCATTCCTTCCGCATGGAGTCAAAGAAGCTGAGGTTAGCTGTTATATCATCGTGTTAAAGTTCAAAGTCTCTCGCGACTGATTTATAACGGCTTAGGAAGTCGAAGGTAAAAGTTGTATGGAACAGCATTCTGTTCAACTAACTAGTAAACTTACTGGAATAATTGATAAATATAAATCTCCCATTCAATTTGCTGCTTGTCAAACATACCAAGTCAAACGAACCATTAGGAAGCATGCTCAGCCTACCTACAATCGAGGTAGGGCGATTTTGAAGCATTTGGGCCTGACTCTTGCTGCCTACCTTAGATAAGCTTTAAAAAGTCGAATCCCTAGATTCAGGCATCAAATGTGCAGAATTAAGAATATATGAAGAACCTCAAATTATCTCTCCAACTGGTTTGGCGGAGTGTACTTTGTGGTCTTAATGTTGAGCCGGGACTCTAAATGCTATCGTCACAATGTTTCTTATCTGTAGGAGGACATATTTCAAACCAGGAGTTTCTTCTGCAGCGTCCAATTCAGAAAAAGCTCATCATCGTAGTCAAGCACTGAAAGACAGCTTATCTGGGGCAAGTTATGAGATATTTCATCTAAGTGAGACGCTTCAGTTAATAATGAAGGGGAAAGTAGGGGATAATCATGTCCCTGAAATTGGATCACGAGAGCGTGGCTGCATGCCTACAGTGGACAGAGACACAGTGTATTTCTATGGAGAACAGGTTTTAATTGCGGTCTCTTGCTGGATTGTTACTGTTATTCATCCAGTTAGCCAGCACAGAAAACATTTGGTCAGGACCAGGAGAGGGGGGGGGACTGCTGACATGAAAAAGATACCTGATAATAATAATATTAAAAGTGTAATATTCTCATACTGTTTTCCAACTTTTCCCCATGAATCCTCTTTGATTCAATCTGACTCCGAAGTATGAACTAATGAGAGCGCCCGAAATGAAAGGCCCGAGATTCCAGAGCGCAAAAATACTTGTCTGCTTCACCAATAAGAATCTTGAGTGCGCTAGAATCACCGAAACACTCTTATCCTATTATCAGTTGATTGTCCCCAACCCTTGTAACCTAACTGTGTTAGCTGTAGATACGCGATGAATACAGTATGCTATAAGACGTGCTAGTTAAAATGCGACAATTTCGCGAAATCGTCGGTTGTGCAAAGAGTGATTATTCGCGATGGAAGGGACCCAAAGCCATTCTTGACAGGGCTGCAACAAACCTCAAAGGCAAAGAGAAATTGTTTAACAAAAACACGGTTTTCTGAAGTTGGGCAATCATTCCAATTTGGAGTCCAACAGTGGAGTTCTTAGAAAGGTAGGATTGAGTCGTTTGTTTCACGATTAGAAGCGGAAAAAGTTAAAAACATCGATCTCCTTTTCATATTGGTAGTTGAAAATTGAATTTGCCTGAGAAAAGCACATTTTCGTCTCACGTTCCCTTACAGACTCGGTGCACCCTCGGGGTCGCAGAAGCCGCCTCTGGTCAGGACACTCAATTCCAGACTTGCAGCAAACCGATTCTCTTCCGCTCTCAGTCTCCACCTTTTTGGGATCCTTTCGACAGTTTTTATCTGCTCTCGGCCACCTCCTTGTTGATTTTACACAGAGTTTACACAAATCAGGTGAGCCGCCAACTATTTCGCCACAACTTTTGCTGCTAAACAATTTTTTCTTTAACTGGTTTAACAAATTAGTTTTCAAGACGATTAGGATTAATTAGAATGCCTCCATTTTTGAGGCATGATGAATCTAAGTGAGTGTTATGACTCCGAATTCGTATGGAACACTTCATCCATTGTCGTGGATTCTGAATGTTTGCTTTGTGAGGTTTCTTCAGGTTCAGATTGTGATTATTTGCTGAGGGTGAATTTCTGAAAAACCTTGAACATGTGATCATGATGAATCGGAGTTCTAACGGTTAGAAAGGGTCAGGAGTGTCGCGATTTATTTCAATAAAATAAGATAACGTCAATAAAATAATTTAATGGGTTGTACAAAACATTTTCAGACAAACCTCCGCTGTCTTCAAAAAATGTGATCTTATAATTACATCACCCAGTGTCGTCAACCTCACGACCAACAACTCTCAATTTATTGACACTTTATATACATTCCATTGGAGTTGCAAGCAATTCTTCAAAACACCGAATCCGTTGGTTGAAATATAACATAATATGTATTATATTATAATACATATCGCATTCTGTCAGTCTTCTCAGCCAATATTTGTACTTATTATTGCATCATATTGATTTGACACAACGCTGCAAAAAAAGCTAAGAATTTTTTTTTTAACCCCAATGGAGTGGTGTAGATTTTGCTTCAAGACTGAGAAACACTTTCCATTGAAGGCTTCGTCTTCAAACTGGAACTGTTGCAACTAGATAGTGTAACAGTGTTACGTAACCGTAGCTATTTACTACAGACGCAGAGAACACAGCTGCTTCAGAAATTGCATGGATACCACTTCTGGAAAGCCTTGGAATCCCAAATTATGCAAGGACACATGGGAACCATAATGTATGAGAAGAGTGTAAGAGGTCCAAAAGCAAACCAAACGTACTGGCATTCGCTACCATTATATTCGAGAAATGTACAAATACAATTCATTTGATCTGCATCGTCCAGCAAACAGAAAAAGGCATTAACAAAGGGCCTACCAAAAGCTTTTCTCGTGGATCTAATGGAGTGGCTTGGAGTGCAGCCCTACTCTTGGATTTCAACTCCTCGAACTGTTACCAAGTTTGTGAACAGAACGACTGTCTTTTGAATTTCCACCAGAGTTGTATTTGTTCTTCAAAAAAATCATTTCCTGCAATATTTCAGAGTATCGCCAATATCTTTTTGGAAATACCATTCTTCATTCCACGAACGTCTTCAAGTTGTAGACATTTTGGCTTCGTATTTTTCTGCAACACGGAGAATAAATTCGAAAATTTAACCAGTTTGGTACAAGACGATCAAATGAAGGAGAAAACAATGAAATAATCTACAGATTTACTTAGAACCTTACTCACTGAAAAGAAATACTCAACAAGGTTAATAATGGCAAATGAAAACCTGTCTTAACTACAAGGTAAAATAAACCACCTACCTACGCTTCTCGATCAACCAACCCTAAGGGATTAATGCATCAGAAAATAGAAATCTCAAAAACTTTTGATCTAGGAGGATAGCCCGTTCAAAGGTGGTGTGAGCGAGACGCGGCTGGCGGCTACTCAAGTATTTTCATCTTGAATGCAATTACAAGGTATGGAATAGCGAGATTAGGTAATGTACAGACTCACATGCAAAGATGTGTGATTTTCGTAGAAGAGCTATCTAATACAGAAATTTATTATTAATTACAAACCCCCTCAAAAAAAAGGTTAAAAGCCACCGGCCAGACAATGCATAAACAAAGTTCTTGGAGTCGCTGAATCTGAATCCAGGGTTGGTTTGAATGAAATGATTGAAATCCATGTTGGTCCGACAACGCCCCAATTCTTTAGCCAGGTCTCTCACTTAATTTAAAGTGCCCTTTAAAGGTTGTCAGAGTTTTGTAAAATCCCTAAAAACCTCAAAAAAAGTCAAGGAGGCCTAAATTTGGACTTTTGTAGAAGAACTTTCCATGAGAAATCGAATGACCCCTTCCCCAGGTCCGTAGCTCAAACCATTCCCGATGTATGGCACGATTTATGGTGCCAACATTTGCATCCACATTCACTAGGTTACTGCGATCAAAACAAACACAACAGCGTTTTTTTGTTTTGATCACAGTAACCTAGTGATGTATTGAATGTGGATACTGGAGTGAACTCCTAAAAGGGTTTATAGCCGATACACTGGTTGAAGCATTCTGATATGCATGCTCCGTCTTACGAAATTTAAAATTTTCTAATAGAATATTTTTCCATTGTTCAAATTCTTTCGCTGGGGTTTATTATTCAATTGGCTTGCGTTTATGATTTGAATTTCTACTAAGCTTTGGAGTGTGCGTGTTTCACAGGTGATGGAGCGAATATTGAACTTCCGGAAGCACAAAAATATGATCAATCCAAATAGGTATTTTGGTTGAGAACAGATTTACGTGCTCTATGCATATCTCCTTAAATTCAATAATCGCTCTATCACCTGTGAAACAAGAACACAGAACACGAAGTTTTGTACATATTCAAATCATGAACGCAAGCCAATTGAATAATAAACACCAGTGAAAGAATTTGCAGCGTTTTTGAATTTTTTATTTTATTATTATTATTATTATTTTTTTTAATCTGAAACATTCAGACTCCTCTGTTTCTGTTTTCCACTTTAAAAATTCATCAGTGACATTAAACTGAAGAGATATCTGGTTCATGAAGACATCATGCACCAAATTATTGTGCTTTATAGGAATTTCTTCCCTGAAATTACTTACTACTTGACCTTTTCGAGAAAGTGTAAAATGAAGCGGATCGGATGATTGGAAGTGGGCGAAACAACCATGAGAGGAAAGCTAAATAAAGTCACAAAGGAACGAGCTCTCGGCCCGCATCAGCCTGCGGGAAACCTCAGCGCCTTTCATGATTAGTTTTATTTCCTTCGGTTTCAACTCGTAAACCAGTTGGAGTGTTTAGTTGAAAATGTACAGTCCGCTGTTTGCATGGCAACAGAATCTGATTCTTTGATCAAAAATTGAAAATTCCAACACATCAATATACTACGACTACTGCATAATGGTCTCTCGCTCGTCAAATACTCCTTCTGAAGCGTTTTATCAAAACAATATAAAGCAATAAATACAGATAATGATGGAGAAGGGAAGACCGACACATTTATTATTTGCGCTGAGTTATTGTTTATTGGAGGAGATTTACCTGTTTGTCCAGGATCAAATTATGAGTCGATTCAGGTAACCAGAATTTCTTATAAACTTTACGTCTTTCGAGTAGAGCCCGCTCTCCATCCTCTCTCCATCCGTATAAAAAACCATAAACTTCCAATTATTTATTGACTTTGGAGATTTCATCCATCGCTCCTCAGAGAGACCGTTAGGGTTCCTAGGGACAAATTATACGTGGTAAGATGAAGTTTCAAATTTAGGTTAGGTCATTAAAGTTTATAGTTATTATGTGTAAATACACATTTGCCATCTACGTACTAATATCATAAATCGAAAATGTTGACACTTCTTCACAAGAGCTTGTTAGGTGATGGAATGGTGTAGTTGCCCCTTCCAATGAACTGGATGCATTGATAATGCTCTGCCACGCTCAGAGGATGACCCAGACGCTTGCAGGCGTCCGATTCATCTCCCAAGGTGACAGATTCTAAAATCGGGACGGGGCCAACTAACCATATCCATCACAAGCTAAACAGACCGATGCAGCTTTCAACAGGATAATGGGATTTGAACAGGATAACAGGAGCTTGTGATTGTTAACTCCTGTCAAAATTCGTACCCCACCGATCATGGAAGTTGGGGTTGCACGATGGTAAAATTTGAAGTTGTTTTGGGACTGGTGGGATATTAACCTAGTTCTAATATCCAACCTTCATCAATTAACCTTCATTGACCTTCATTACCCAATAAAACGATTCCTCTCTCAAGGATTTTATTCGCACAATATTACTGTAAACTGTTTTATATCAGGTACTTCCTTTTCGTGCGTAATTTGATGAATTTGGTTGTCCTTATTCAATAATTTACCATGTTAGATGTTGAATTTTTCAACAACATATTGCCAATTTCCATGTAGATATACTTATTGAAGAGCCTGCAGGCAATCGCCTCAACAGACGACCGTCAGACCAAAATCGCCGAGTAACATACACTATCAGTCAACCGCCTACGGGCGGGCGTATTAAAGTGCAGATGCTTGCCTGAAGGTAGCATTCACTGTACGTCCATTACCTGCAGGCGGACTGTTGGCTGCGAATCGCGGACTGTAGGCGGCCTTGAATCAGGTTTCCTATCAGCTATTCCTGCTCTCAGTTTTTAGAGATCCCTCCGAAAAAAGGCTTTGGGCGAAAAAGTGGCTCCAAGATAGATGCAGTAGCTCCCATATGTCATTGGTCTGGAAACTGAGGCAGTCTCACCATGAGGATCTCATGAAATATTTGAGAATCAGTGAAGAAAACTTCCAAAAACTGCTTGATTTCGTTTCACCCGGAATAAGCAAAGTTGACAGCCATCTTCGACAGGCCATCACTGCCAAAGAAAGGTTGACAGCAACTGAGATTTTTGGCAATTCGTATGCTTCATCGCGTAATCTTTTGTTACTGTACTGATCATCTTTAATTTTCCACAAACAGGGGTGGGCCCGATACAATTGAATAAATGGGGATATAAAAGGTGGTTTTGAATCCATCGTGCCGTCGTCAGTTCAATTTCCGATCCGAAAAACAATTCAAAAAGTGGCCTACGGCCACACACCTTCAGTTTTCACGGACTGCAGTCCATGGCCTCCAGATAAATGTGTGGGGCAACCCCGGTCGACGGCCTTACGATTGCCTTCAGTTAAACTGATAGTGTGTGGACCCGTTAAGTTTTATATTTTCGAACGGAACGAATTCCGAGTTGGTTACACATTGGCTTACCCATATATGACGAAATTGGCCCAGTACTCAACGAGGTTTTGAGAAAAATTCAGATCGGCTTTGTTGAGCGAGTTCGGTAACGCTTCCAACTCCCATAGGTAAAATAGTTCTTCGACATGGAAAACGCCTGAAAAAAAAGTTTAAAAACTAACTAGACATATTAATGTATAATTAATTAATTAACTTTAATCAAGTATGTATGAACACCCGCCTCAACACTTCAACTTTCCCAGTTAGGGGGCATTTGCACCTCCCTCGCGATCAAACGAAAACTCAAGAGAATCGATCGATTGTAGTCTATCGAAGAGTACATTTCTGTCACAGTCAACGCATACAACATTCCTGGTAAATTTAGAGTAATGATCGTGGATAGTTCTACGATCAAAGACTATCAGAAGTGGATTCCTGCTTGTTACATCAAACTGATAGCTTCGATAGAAACTCGCATGCTTTCGTCTTAAGATCAGTAAACATTTCTTTTCTCGATCTATCACCAATTTGAGTGCTCTGCCGACTCAGGGCTTTTAGGTCGGCCTTATAACCGGCTTTGCACCTCTAAGGTGAGCGAAGAGTAGCCACTAATTAATGCCATAATCGAATGAATGTCATTAATACTCACGATTTTTTATGAAGTAAAGAGAATCACTCAAGTGACTATTGACGTACATGTATACGTCATCGTACATTCTTTCAATACTTAGAGCCAAAGGATAGCGGAATAGTAAGTCTGAATAGAACTGAAAGAAAGAAAAACAATATAATAATAGTGAACTGTAAGATCATCATGAGCTACATGGTGAAAACCCAAGGGGCAAATGCCAGTTTAAAAGGCTCGTGAGGGTGTTACTGTTCTTCTTCACTCATCTAAGTACAGCTGTGTTAATCCTAAAATACTTAAATTTTACCATGCTCTAAGGTAAATATTAATGAATAGTTAATATTTTCAATAACTATATTGACAGTTACTATTTTTACGATAGGTAATGATCATAAATGTTATTTTTCAAGCACACGCTGCCGTTGGATAAATAAAACAACGTCCGGAACCACCAACCTAGTCAGCCGCATGATTCAATGGTGAAGCGTGTAACATATTTTTTTTTTTTCACCTGTAAAACAAGGTTTCTTAGGGTGGTACGTACGAGCAAGTTGTGATTATCACCGTATAATTATATTTAATATAATATACAAATATATTATATTTGTTCTCTCGAAGAATTATACCTATACAGGGTGTAACACTAGTTGTTCCCCACATCCTAAAATCGTCAAAATCGGAGTAAACCAAAAAATTTTATGTTGAACCTTCATATTTTTTTTCCAAGGATCTCAAATATCATATTTGAGCACTCTACGCAACTGCACAGCCAAGCGCAATTGACACTAACTTTCTTATTGTAAATGAAAACCGAAATTTTTTATTGCAGATTCGGTTTCTACCCAAGATTTTACGAAAATGTCACCCCTCAACCAATTTTTCTGATTGCGTGTGACCGGTTCTGCGAGCACGCAAAGTTGCGCAACCCCAAAATTGTCAAACAGTTGATGATGGTAAACTCCCAAGTGTGGCACATGAATTTTCATTGTTTTTTAACGCTGATTCGCGTGATGCTTTCCGTTTTTTGATTCGACTCAATTTTTGCGGAATAATGACTGAAATTTGTTTATCATTATGATTTTTCATTCGATCAGTGAAGAAGGTTACAATATCCTAATTTTTACATTTTTCAAACAGACCTCGAAAATTAATCATCGTAACCATCTGAAAACAGTTGCCTAAAATAAAAGATTGGACGCGAAATAAACAAATTTCGGTCAATATTCCGCAAAAAATGGAGTCAAATCAAAAAACGGATAGCATCACGTGAATCAGAGTTGAAGATTTCCCAGGAAGTGGAAAAATTTTGTAGATTGTACGGATTACCCATGGTTTGTACCCATGGGCACTTGTGGTTTATTAACACTCTGAAAATTTACTTGGAGAATTTTTAGGTTTTTTTTCCCTTACTTCCTGGATAAAAAAAGGAAACAATGGTCTGCCGCCTGAAATCGCTTCCAGAAATTTAAATAATTTAGCGAAAATTGCCGAGTTTAAACAACACAAGGAAGTTGGAGGGGGAAACGTCCCATTAGTTAGGGGGTTGTGATGCCAATCAAAGTTGAAGAGCGTTTTCGATTTCTTTCGGATTTCTGCTCTTTTCAACTTGCTAAAAGTCATAACTCCTATTGATGGATTCTTTGTCTTCTGTCCCTCTTTATATTATTTCACTATTCATTCGAAGTAATAAACGTTTTGTATGGTGTACGGGCAATAAAAGACGCCACCACCATCTTTTAACCTGTTTGTATTAAACTTTCAAATAATAATATAAAAAGCATGCGCTCGTGAAGATATCATCAGTCTCTCCGTTTTACCTAAGCCTTTTTATATCGATAATATAAAAATAAATATAAAGCCTAAACATGGTGTCAGAAGTGGGATAATAAGTCGAAATACCGGTAAGTGATATTTGTTATAAGTCGGAACAGTATTCCAGCCAAAATTTAAACATTAGTGGAGCCTAAAAGCCTTTGGATCACGATGTCAATTCCATTACCCACAAAAATGTCAACAGCGGGCGACCAGGTTGACAATTGGAGATATTTTAAGGACGAATGGAAAAATTACCTTATCGCATCGGGTTTAAAAGATAAAGAAGAGGAGGTCATTGTGGCAACTTTCAAATGTCTACTAGGACGAGATACCTCTCAAATTTTGAAGAACTTGAAGCTTTCCGAGTCACAATCTCAAAGTATCGTTGAGATTATAAAAGCTCTTGATAACTACTTTTTGCCACAAGTTAATGTTATTTATGAAAGGTATCTGTTTGGTTCTGCTGTTCAAGGGGATTCCGAATCAATTGATCAATATGTAAGCAGGCTACGTAATCTTTGTTCAACTTGTGATTATAAGGATATTGAAAATGAGATGATTCGTGACCGTTTAGTCTTAGGTATTCGTGACGAGGATACAAAAAAGCAATTGATTAGCAATTCAAAATTGAATCTGAAAATGGCCATAGACATTTGTAGGGCCAATGAGCTAGCGGAAAAACAGTTGCGCAGTATGCAAGGATTAGCAGGCAGTTCTGAACCGGTAAACAAGCTCTCTCGTTCACGCACAAAATCGTACCCACTCAAGAGCATATCTGTAAAAAATGATGAGCGGTTATTATAGGATAATATTGTGAGAGAGACCAAGATACATGGGACTTACAATTTAAACAATTCGAATGTTTACCTTCAACAAATCTACAATTTTCCACCATTTGGTTTGCAATTTTTGTGATTGGTTCGCGAGTAAAGCGTTAACCATTGAACCTTCTACCATTTTCGAAAAATAATGTTTTGAAAAAAGGGGCGGGGATTGGCCGCTGAAGTAAAAACCTCGTTCGATTCTTCCCTCAACTCAGTAGAAAGCTCATTATCTAGATTCCTTCAAAAAGCGCTGACAAATTTGATAAACTTAAAAAATGAATGAAAAACGTTGAAATCTTTATGTTTAGCAATACAGAAGTCAAACTATAAATCCATATGGTAGGATAAGCAAAAATTACACGAAAATAATAGGGAGTAGAATTAGGAAATAATATCATGCAGGAAATCTCTTAGGATAACTGCAACGCCTAAATTTGGCTCATTTGTTTTACCTAATGAAATGAGTTAGTAGACAAAAATACGAAAATTTCAGAAAATGAAATTTAAATTCTGGGAAACTCTTGGAAAAAAGTCTTTTGGAGGCCGCCGGGACGGATATGGTGCGTTTTTATTACTGCTGAGAGTTGAATGAAGTTGGTACTCGAAGAAGAAAGGGTCAGATTTTCGTTCTTCTTTTTTGGGGGTTGAACATTTGAAAAGTACTTTTCAGGACATCGCGCTTACCGCATTGCGCATTGAAGATGGTTCAGCAAAATATTGTGACGATTCTCTGTTGAATTCCAGCGTTTAGAGATGGTTGCATGAACTAAACGTTCTCCCGTGAATAGCGGCGGATGCGACAATTAGCGAGGAAGGTGCTCAAGACCAGGTGAGAGTAACAAGATACTCTCCGACGTTTCTTGTTTTTCATCCCTTTCCACCTCTTTTCACCTAGTTTTTCTCAATCTCGTGCAGCCCTCCTTCTGTCAAGCTGAGAAGATCCGAAAGGCACTGGGTGGAAAAGGGGTTAAAATGAGAGCGACCCTTATCACTTGGGACCCAATTAGAGTCCAGGGACTACGTACCTACCTACCCAACCACTCGGCCCTTTCTCACAGTCTACTCTTTTTCTGCGGTAAACGTCTCACGGTTGCAACTTTTTACATTCAACGCTAAAGACGGAACTAAAAAATTATTTTCATCCAAACAACAGCAATAATAACAGTTGTTGTGATTGCTACTGCAATAACTGTTATATTAGTTGATATTAATCGGCTGCAAGGTTCTTATTGGTTGTGGTGAAATTGAGGAGGGGTCTTTTAAAAGTGAACTTGTCCACTTTGTGAACTTGTGGCTGAATATTAGGAGTTCGTGTGCCATAATAAATTTGGTAAACAACTTTATTTTTAAACCGATTTTTCGAGGGCTTTATCTTCGACTCCGCCAAAACTGCCTATTTTGTAAGGGTAGGGCATAGCACCCTATTTTCATCTCGTACTAACAAGTTTTTAAAACAGGTTCGATGAACTCAGCCGAAAAGTTCGTTTTTTCGTGGTTTTTAGTAGACTGTTTTTTTTTTTTTTTAATTGTTGGGGATTTTTTAAATGCGGTGGGGGTTTTTGCCTATAGTTTCGAACAGTTTTCCTACAGTTTTCCTACAATTGTTAAAAGTGGTCGCAGGCAATGCTCAAAAGCCAAGCACTCTACACTAAAGGCAAAAAAGGAGAAAGCTTAAATAAATATTATAAGAATAAGGAAATCCAACACCCTTTAAGAAAAAAAAACAAAAACAAAAACGTAACCATGCACTAGGTAAAGCTCCAACAGGTACATAGCTATTTGGGCAACAGAATTTTAGAAAAATGTCGAAATTAAAAAAAAACTCTACGCAACGTTTTTAAGGTAGGTAGAGTTCTAACCTGAATATCGCTTGAGACAGGAAAATTGTAGTACATTTTCAATTGACAAAGAATGGAGAAACCTGAAGAAAATCCTTCAAAACGTTGATAATTTTCCCATACGCACTTACTACCTAGTTGCTAGATTTGAGAAGCAAATGCTTGCCGCTTGATGCGTTGTTTTAATTTTAATAGTTTCGACGAAACTTGAGTAAATATAGCTTCTTTAACATCGTAAGAACAATTCAAGTGCAAACAACATGCTTCTTTGATGTAAATCAGTTTTAATTTGAAAAAGAAACCTCCCCCAAAACTTCGATTAACAAGTTTTCCAAGGCGTCGTTTTGAATTTTTTGGCATTTGAAAACTGCCCTGATGATTGAGAACAGTTAAACTAACAAACCTCAGCCCCTAATAAATGAAGACATCGAAGCTAAAGAAAAATTACCAATTCGGACTTGCATTCAAAACGCACTTGCCCCACTTTGCTTAGATATAGATCTTGTCGCTTTGAAATAGAAACTGGGCATTTTGACTCTAGAGGAGGCAGTTTGTTTACTCCTATCCAGGAGTTTTATCCTAACGGCTGTTTATAAAAATATTAAATACTGTGCTACCAAGTCATGTAAAAGGTAAAGTTTCATGTAGAAATTTTTCCAGCTAACATAAATCGGCGAGATTTATTTGTCATTTCTGCGAGTACCAATCCAAGTAAGTTTTGTATTGAAGGATGAAGAATGGGTGGTTGCCTCAATTTTCGGCGTAGCTATTCAAATTATTGTGGGGAAAACTTATTGGTTCCCTGTGGTCATACGTACAACAAGATTTGAGAAGACCGTCTTCAGCGTCGACCCCCATCAAAACGGGGACTGTGACAGGCGGCCACTCGTTGGGCAAACCGGCGATGAAAGCGTCGGGTCCCGGCTTTTCTGTGACGGGTCTGAACAACACCATAGGGTCTCTGTCCCACCAGTTCTGGAAAACAACGAAGGCGTGAAAATCAATACAATACTGCGTATTTATTTTTAAAACGTTATTCATGATACGGGGTCCATCACGACTTGGCTTGAAATGTAAGGGGGTTCTACGTACAAAAGTGAAAATTGTGTGAAACATTACTTTAAAAAAAAATCAGTGGATTAGATTTCCAGCTTTGTTAACTAAATAAAGGATTGAAATCGGCACTCACTGTCTGGCCGACGATAATCTTAATGTGTAGTGCCAAACGGTTTTATAAAACTGGTTTGTCACTGTAAATTGTGTTTTTACTGAAGAGCCACTGAAACCGCTGTAAAACGTGGTTCTGAATAAATAATGATAATGAATAAAAATGATAGATTGGGCCACTTTTAGGTTGAGAAATTGAGAATGTGAGTTTCAACGAATCTGAAACCTTGCTCCGTACGAAATTACTAGGAACTGACACACTAGTTGCCTATCAGCAAAAATACTGAAATACCACAGTTTTGTCAAGTTTCCGTCCCCATCCATCTATACTTGTTGAGGCGATCGGGCTGGGTAGACGCTTAAATTTAACAGGGTAACATAAAGGTAGCCTGTGGCACACTATTAAAACTCTTAAGGCGCTTTTATGTATCGTAATTGCAATTGTAAAAAGAGCACATTTGTATTTCAGCGCGGTAGACTAATTAGAGAAGAAATTAGGCTCAACAACCTGCAGCTCGTCAGTGAGTCTTACTTTGCAATTGACTTCTAGAGTGATTTCGTCTTAAATATAACTCCGTGAACACCTAACTTAATTAGCTCTTTGGAACATATTTCACGAGTAGATTGCTGTAGATTCCGGGGATTACTTAATGATCTCCCTTCATCAGGCAGTGAGGAACCTCTGAATGAGGTGGATGAAGAACAAGAACTACTGATAAATATACCCCTAGTCAAGGTAAAGGAAGTAATCAAAACAATAAAGCAGGAAATAAATACTGAGAAGGCGCCTGGGTATGACCTCATGACTTGACAAATCCTGAAGAATCTACCTCGAAAAGCTATCATTAAAATAACCCAGATCATCAATGCAACTATCTTACACCGTTACGTCCCACAACTGTGGAAGATAGCGGAGGTACCTAATAATGATACATAAACCTGGAAAACCATCAGAACAGCTAACATCGTACAGACCTATTTCATTGCTAAGTGTAATGTCAAAGCTATTTGAGAAACTCATCATCAATCGACTACATATCATAATTGAGGAGCGCAAACTGATCCCAATACACCAGTTTGGGTTTCGGAAACAGCACTCCACCATTGATCAGGTTCACTGAATTGTGGCTATCATAAAAGAACCGAAGAACAGAAGAAGGTATGTGCAGCCATCGTTCTAGACGTGTCACAAGCATTCGACAAAGTTTGGCACGAATTCTTGAAATATAAGCTTAAGAGGATGTGCACTATCAGTATGTCGAGTCGCTCGAATCATGTTTATCAGATCGGTATTTTCGCATTAAACAAGACGATGCATATTCAGTGCCAATGAAAATAAACGCTGGTGTACCCCAAGGAAGTGTATTAGGCCCACTACTGTACCTCCTGTACACCAGTGACTTACCAGAAGTAGATAAAAACACAACAGCAACATTTGCAGATGACACTGCAGTCCTGGCAGTGGGTGAGAGCAACAATGAATCAATTTCCAAACTTAATAAATCCCTCTCTAAAATAAATATCTGGACATCAAAATGGAGGATCAGATTGAATGAGGCCAAGAGCACGTTGACTTTCCCAATCGGAAAATCAATTACATCCCTACTTTCCTCAACAACGTGGTAATTCCCTACGCGAATGAAGCCAAATACCTGGACATGACGCTTGACGGTTAACTCAGGTGATACGAACACGTCAAAAAAAAAAAAAAAAAAAATCTGAACTCGTGTTAAAACTTTGAAGAATGTACTGGCTAATCGGCCGGAGATCCACCATGACCATTGGTAACAAGCGATTATTGTACAATAAAGTACTAAAGCGAGTTAGGGAGTATGGAGCGCAGTTGTGGGGCTGCACAGCTCCAACCAATAGAAAGATAATCCAACGTTTCCAGAACACAGTTTTACGATGTATCACGGATGCACCGTGAACTTCGAGTTGACACCGAGGATGAAGTTATTAAAAAGCTAGCTACTGCTCACCTTAACATACTCAAATATCATATAAATGAGGAAGCTGTCCTTAACCCTGAAATATACATAGGGTGTCCCAGGAGTTATGCACAATCCGACTCCTACGTGATGTACAACTCATTTCCGAACAAGAATGCCTCATAGCAATTTTTTGCCAGAGACCTCGTTTCCGAGTTATAAGCGATTTAAGATTTTTTTCGTGTTTTCTATCTTATGTCATTAGACTGTCACAACTCCCTCAATTTTGGAGATAGCTCAAATTTGATGACACCGTTGGAAAGATCGTTAAATTTTCTGTCCATTAGATGTAAGAAAAACTTTTTGTTATTGCATTGAAGATGTGCGGATTGCTGCGCGAAATGGCAGTTTTGTCAAAATCTTGAAATCGCCTGTTTTTCATCTCGCCTAGAAACCCCATCAATGCTTGACGCAGAACTGTGCAGGCCAGGTAAAACGTGCGCCAAACTGTCAGCTTTCTAACGGTGTAGTCGTTTTGGTTAAAAAAATAAATTTTTAGTTAAGGAAATGGTGTTTAAATGCAGAAAAACGTGTGTTTTCTGTTAAAATTGAGGTTTTCCCTAAATTCTCGACGAAAAAAGGTTGGAGGCATGTTTGAGTCAACCAAGATTTTACTAAAACTGAATTTGGTCAGAATAAAATAATTATCAACATTGCAACACCCAATGCTAAGGCCAAATCGGGTTGGGGTTGATGATACACGGCGCACAAAGCAACCCCTCCTTCAAGACCGGGGAGTCGTGCGGGTCATTGCATATCCTTGCTCTTGACCAAGAAAATGCCTCCTCCGTAGCTTACCAATTTTCAAATATTAGGTATTTTTTAGTTTAGGGTGTCCCAGGAGTTATGCCCAATCCGACTCCTACGTGCTGTACAACTCATTTCCGAACAAAAATGCCTCCTAGCAATTTTTTGCCATTGGCCTCGTTTTCAAGTCATTCTCGATTTATGATTGAAGGGTCCATAGTGTCAAAAAAAAAAAAAAAAACATGAATGCAACTCATCGCAATTAATCGTAAATGAACACAAACAATAGCCGTCTCTCAGCTCCTCAATTATCTTGACTATGGCTGAACAGCTTAGAAATGCCGTAGACGCTGTTCACAAACGAACGGGTTCATGCATCCGACAAAACTAACATAAATCGTCACTTGAGAGGTCTGGTGTTGTCACCATTCGATTCAGCGAGAAAAGTCACGTATGTCCCGCCTCCAACCTTTTTTCGTCGAGACCTTTGGAAAAACCTTAATTTCAGCAGAAAGCTCACGTTTTTCTGCATTTAAACACCATTTCCTTAACTAAAAATATTTTGAAAAACCAAAACGGCCACACCGTTGGAAAGCTGACAGTTTGGCGCACGTTTTACCAGGCCTGCACAGTTCTGCGTCAAGCATTGATGGGGATTCTAGGCGAGATAAAAAACGGGCGATTCCAAGATTTTGATAAAACTGCCATTTCGCACAGCATTCGCACATTCTCAATGCAATAACAAAAATGTTTTGTGACATCGAATAGATAAGAAAATTTAACGCTCTTTCCAACGGTGTCATCAAATTTGAGCTATCACCAAAATTGAGGGAGTTATGACAGTCTTAATGACAAAGATCGAAAACACGAAACAAATCTTAAATCGCGAACAACTCGGAAACGAGGTCTTTGGCAAAAAATTGCTAGGAGGCATTTTTGTTCGGAAATGAGTTGTACAACACGTAGGAGTCGGATTGTGCATAACTCCTGGGACACCCTGTATATTAGTAAAATAAGTCAAATTAATATTGTTAATGAGTTTACTCAGTGCAATAAAAGAGTTAAAAAAAACTTGATTATCTTCGAGTAATCTTGAGCTAAATCTTACTCGAAATTTATTACTGTAGGCCACAAGTTCATAGCCGTCAATTTCCTTCAGGCACTTCAATATTTGGGAGGTGGTCGATCGGTTGCAGCCGGCATACTCAGCAAAACGGAGAGCCAACTTTCGACCTTCACCGGGTGGGAGGATGCTCCAACTAGAGTACGCAGTCCCAGACTGCAAGATAATTTTGTCAACCATATCTGGAAAATAGAACAAATATAATAACTAGCTGATCCGGCAAACGTTGTTTTGCCTTAAAATTATTTCTAGTTTCTATCTAGAAACTATAATAACTTGAAAATAGTATTGTTTGGTCTTTGTTATTTTTATATTCCCTTATCGTTCATAGCGCTCCATGCCTATTTTTCGCACATACCACATACTTACACACTTATAGTAAGTGAGTTTTGTTTACACTAGGATTTATCTAAATTTTCAAAGTTGGTGATAATAAAGTAAAAATTTGGGGTTCTTTTTAGTTTTTAATGCCACTTATAATAAAATAAAAACAAAAAAAATTTCGTACAAAAATTGAAACTCGGCGCTGCGCGCCTCGGCGGGGGCTTCGCCCCCTGCACCTCCGCATGATTTCATCGTATTCTGAACCTATGTCAGTGTGGACTTCTGGGCTGCGGGTCCCAGGAGGATGTCTGTTACAAGTACACTCACTGCATCAGTTGTTGATCGTTTTGCTCGTCGCTTCTTGCCGTTTTTTCACGGCTGTCGAACACTCTGTAGTCCACCACGGGTTACCTGTGTGTGGCCCATGAGGGACTAGATTCTGTGGAATGGCTTCCTCTTACGCTTCTTCCAGAATTTCGATGAATTGTTGGTAAGAGATGGCAGGATTTAGCAAGCAGTTAATGTGTCTATTCAGACATAAATAAAACTTATCCCAATCTGTTTTTTTTTTGGTTTATTATTCAATAATAAACCATTGTAATCGCTCTTGAAAAAAAATTCTAACCCCCCCTGAGAATTTCATGGTTTACGTTTCAAAGGGTGTAGAATCCGAATCTGCAATAAAAATGTTTACGTCCGTCCGCCGTACGCACGATTTCTCCCAAACGGCTGAAGCAAAATAGCTGAAATTTTCAGGAAAAATCCATCTTGGTCCGACGACGCCCCAATTCTTGAGCCAGCTCTCTCACTTAACTTAAAGTGCCCTTTAAGGGTTTTCAAAGTTATGTAAAACCCCTAAAAACCTCAAAAAAAGTCAAGGCGGCCTAAATTTGTACTCTTTTTGAAGAACACTCCACGAGGAATCGAATGAGCCCCTCCCCAGGTCCGTAGCTCAAACCATTCCCGATGTATGACCCGATTTATTTGATATCAGTAACCTCGTGACGTAGTGATGCAGTAATGTGGATACTGGAGTGAACTCCTAAAAGGCTTTGTAGCCGATACACGGGTTGAAGGATTCTGATAACCATAAAAAACGCTGCAAATTCTTTCACTGGGGTTTATTATTCAATTGGCTTGCGTTCATGGTTTGAATTTCTTACTAAGCTTTGGAGTGTGCGTGTTTCACAGGATAGGGCGATTATTCAATTTCAGGAGGCACACAAATATGATCAACTGAGCAATCCAATTAGGTATTTTGGTTAAGAACAGATTTACGTGCTCTATGCATATCTCCTGAAATTCAATAATCGCTCTATCACCTGTGAAACACGCACACTCCGAAGCTTAGTAGAAATTCAAATCATGGACGCAAGCCAATTGAATAATAAACCCCAGTGAAAGAATTTCAAAGAATTTTTTTTGTGAAAAGAGGGTTCTTGGAAAGGAAGAATGCAGGGACCAGTGTGCAGTACGTTCTGGAAAAATATGTTTACTCCCCTTCATTCGTCATTTACGCTGTTGTTGATTGCAAAAACACTAATTTTTCGGGCGTTCCTAGGGAAGGTGCTCTGGGAACGAAAACGAGATTAAGGTTGTTTGCTGGCGCTACTTCAACGATACATGATGAGGGCTGGTGACTCTTTGAAGGCCATCTACCCCATATTCATGGACCTTTCGTGCTTCAGCCATTGACTACATTGAGTGACTGAAGCTGTTCGAAACGAATACTCTTCGGTGAATATAGTTATTTCGCGACGAAGAAGGCATTTTTAAAAGCTCCAGCAAGAGTGGGCGATTTTTGCGACATTGTGTCGAACCCCCTTTTGCCTCCTGAGCTCATCGTTCCGGGGGACATGGGTTTGAAAGGGATTCGAGATGTATGTTTACGTTTCAACAATTTCTTTGATCCACTGAATTTCCCAGTTGATTTCAGTTATCCACTCATTGATTTCAAGCAAATCTCACCAGTGTACTTGTTTTGTCCTGTTAAGATTTTCGATACACTTGATCCTGAGGAGGCCCAAGCGGTTGGCAAAGTGAAAGAAGCTTTGAAGGTTCGTGTGTCGGAAATCCATCTCAGATACATTGTGGACAACTTCGGTGACCTGCCCCACATAATAAAAGGAGGCACGATGGGCTGTTTACCGAGGCAGTGGACGAGATGGAAGCCCTCAGACGTTCAGAATAGATCTGGGATGAGGGGAAAAAATCCTCTCTTGGAACCCTGGATATCTCAATGGCCTGGCTATTTGCTTCGCGACTTGAAGGCGAAGAGGAAAGATCTGAGAGCTGGAGCGAAAGGGAGGTTTCGTGAATGAGATTCACTCGAAACTCTTCAGCTGACGTCGAGCGCTCGTTTTCATTGATTAAAACGCTCTGGACGGCAGGCGTACAAACATGTCAATTGAAAACATTGAACAACAATCAATTGTATTTATAATTATGATTTTGAGGAATAAATAATGTACCTACACACGTTCATTATTAGTACAAAATGTAAATATACAATGAAAAGTTGTACTACATATCGTACTTCTCCGAACGATAATTCGTTTTTCTTTTAAACATCGACGTCTCTGGGCATAACATTCCATTAAAATGGACTCTGCTGGGAAAGTAAAAACGGACATTACTATCCACTAAAATGTACTCCGCTGGGTCAGTAAAAGTGTTGACACTCGTGTGTTCCAATCTCGCGTAAAGGTTTCGGGAAGATAGTCCCAGGGGAAATCATATTCCTTGCTAATGCCAATTTAAGAAAAAAACATAAATAAGTGCCCATCAGAGCAGGTTGGTTACTAGCATTTAATGTTCTTGCGTCCACGGCATCTACTAATGACTTTATATTAACTTTTTCCCAAACTACTCCAAAAATTGGAGCTCCTTGGAACAACTATAAAGGAAAGGAAAACAACAATGAAGTTCAAGAGGCCTAATGTGGGTTGGTGAGAGAGCGAGCACCTTGAAGCAAGCTGTTGAACTTATTGACTACAGAAATAATAAACCCTTGCGTAATAATTAACAGTCATTTTTTGTTAAAAGGTGAGGAAATGTGGTATAAGAGTTGCAATCCTTTTGAAATCATTGGAGCGCCAATCAATATATCATTTGATCCCATTGGCTCGATTTTTCCGGAGTACTGTAACCAGTAGAGTAACGAAATACTGCACAACCAACTGCGTAATCTTGCTCAATAAATAGATCTACTTGGATTACAGATTGAATTGCCATAACGACTTCGGAGAGAAAAACCTGAAAGATGAGCTTCTTCGATTATTAATTTCTTCAGATCTCGTGATCAACTCTGTCTCGAAGCAATTCTACTCACGCCAATCGAAACGCTAAGTTTTATCCTGGGATGGAATAGCAATGTTGCCCCCATTGCCTACCAAAACCAGCGTCAAGGTAGAGTCACTGGTAGAAGTTAATAGATATTTAATAGTGGAAGCATTGACATGGGGAAGGACGTTTTCGAAAAGAAAGCGTGTAAAATTATGGTCCCAGATGAAGTAGCAGACATGATTCGTGAAGCAAAGTGTGCTCAACCATTCCAAACCGCCAAAATGCTCTGTGCTAATTTCAAAGACATAGCTAAATCCAGTGGCAAATCTCTTAAGACGACAGGGTTGACAATCAGCACATTATCCTGGACACAGATAATATCTTCATATTATAAGAGCCGAATTTCCAAACATCAAGACTCGCCTCACTCTGATCGAATTGGAACAGTGGAAGGAACGGAAAATATTCAAAGAAGGCCTATTAATTAATGCCGTTATTGGAATGGAACCTTTTTCGAGAGCTCCAGAATCAGCCAGCCATTGCCAAACCAAAAAAAGGACTTGCTGGCCATGCTTGATTACACGTATGTGAAGTACCATATTTTCTATGAGGGAATTTGGAATGAAGCCAACGTTTGAACATTGTACAGTAAGCATTTCAAGATTTTCTTTAAAAATTCCAGTTTCCAGTTACATAGCCTTTTTTTTACGATTTTGTTTGTTGTTACGATATATTTCGAGTTGAAGAGTGAAAAAATAGATTTTTGCTTCTCCTGTAAAATTTTGGTTTCTTGACTTGGCACCTTTCCCTCGTCAACGCCTCAATTTTGCTTCAATATCATTATAAAAATCAGATTTCATTCTTTTTTATCTAAATAAATGTATTCTTGATTTGGTTTGACCTCCAACATCCCAAAATTCTCTCTAAGATCTCTTGATCTTTAGTGTCAATCAAACCTTTTTAAAAGGCAACATTTTGACATTTGTATTCGTTTTGGGGAAAACGACCAATACGCGTCGATAGAAATGAATTAGAGGGGTTAAACCAATCGCAAGTGCTTTGAGCAAAAACTTGAATCTGTGGAAAAAAATAGATACTGTAATCCATTGGAACAAGTTCAATATAGACATAATAATATACCTAGATTCAGTTTAATTTATTATTCATTAAAAGTATTTAGTTAACTTACGCTTCATCACAAGCCTTACAATGAAAATTGTAGTGCCCTTAGCGTGCTCTTCTTTCGAAACTGGCACTAGCTAAGTGAAAGGGAGACTCACATTTCACACAGGTTTAACAGAGAAGGAAAATCCTTCAAACTGGTAATGCAGTTAGGAACGTCAAAGTCACTTCTTTGGAAGATGCTGAATACATGGCAGTGATTCCCGTGAAATTGCAGCAGGTGCGGAAAATGTGACAAGGAAGTCGGCGAATAATGTGATTAATGAACGTGAACATTCGTATGATCATGAATCTGGATTGAAGAATCATGATCAAAGTAACCTTCGTGTGAAATTCATTTCCAGCGTAAAACGCAATAATCCACCTGGACATGAACATTCTCGGTGATAGCAGAAGAACGATCTACGTAGAAGGATTATTCTTATACACAAATAACATACCAGTTTGCAATAATTAGTAGCGTTTGCTCATTTTGTTTTTAGTTTAAAGTTCGGTTCAAGTCGCTTGTACTTTAACAATACCCTAATTGGAAGGTAAGGAAACGTTTTCCTGATCACGGGCAGCTATTTTGTGATCATTAAACATTTCAAACCCCTCAATTTCCTTGCAACTGGAATTAAAATCGCGTTCGGAACACCGGAAACCTAAGGAAGTTAATGACCCAGGAAAAGTTGGAATTACGATTGGGGCTTCAGTGCAATAATTGAAAAGTAGAGTCGTCCTCAACTCCCTAAGTGTCCTCACCACAACTCTTGGGCGGCTTCTCTCTCTCTCTCTTTCTCTCTCTCTCTCTCTCCTCTCTTCTTTCTCTCACTTCCCCTGCTTATCAATTTGGAATCTGTTGGAAAGTTAAAGGAGGTGGAAACACTCGTCGAAGTTCAATTTATGCAAATATTCTTTTCTAGGTAATTAATTATTTCCCCGTGCCTCCCTCCCCTCATAGTAATTTGTTCAAGTTCTTTTCACTTACTGAGGAAATTATATTTGTCTTGGTTTCTTTGATTTCAAGTGATTGGGACCTGAGTGGTGAATATGCCTTACAGCAGAACCCACCAGGTGCCAAGCAGCGAAGTTTCAACATTACGCATTCCAAAATGAACTTATCCGATATCACATGTGCAACATTGCAGGCATTGATTGATTTTGATTATTCATTGCAGTATGCCGTCCTTCAGGGAGAGGGAACAGGAAGTCACTTCTCTTGACAATTACGATTCAGAAATTTTGAATTTGATTTCTAGAATGGAAGGAGGAGGGTTGCCCGATTCATTCAAGCGATCCTCAACCTACTAAAATAAAAAGCTAATTTCCGTGCTTCTTTTGTTCGGTCAAGTTTTTAAAAACATTCATTTTTGTTTATAATTATGTTTACCAGATTGACTGTATAAAAACGGGACATATTGACGGCCATGTAATGTATGCATCAATTGTTTTATTATGTATGTTTTATTTTATCTCGTTAAATTTCAATTGTTCTATTAGAGGTTTGTGATGGTTGTTGCCCTTCGTGATTCTTGAATCCGCCGCCTCAGGAGATATAGCAGACGCCTTCCAGCATCTGGGACACACTCCGTGTATTACGGGGGTTACCCACATTCAGCTCAAAGAAGGGGCAAATATACCATTCCATCACCCGCGTTACAGCTTCATTTTGGTTTTCATTTCAGGGTATAGGAAGCATAAATAAATAAATAAATTAATTAATTTCAATTGTATTCGAATCGGAGGAATGATCATGTCTGACCCGGCTTAAGGTATTGGTTTTTGTTATATTTAATGTTATTTTCTTATTTCAATGTTAATGTGGTCTCCAGATGTTAAGTTCAATTCTGGTAGTCCGGTAATTCGAGTCCCAGGGCTATCTGTCAAGAATTATTAAAACTTTGCGTACAAATAAGCAGCCTTCTCTTTACTGATTGCAACGGTTCATTATTGAAAATGATTTATCAAAACAATTCAACGCAAATATATTACTGTCAAGACGACTGCCTCAGGATTATTAGTAACTGCCACGTCATCGTCTCTGGTCCCCGTCGACCATTCGCGATCCAGCTTTGAATATGATATAACCACAGCTTTGTCTACCATGTTTATTTCTACTCTGAGATCATTAAAATTAATAAAATAATACAATCTCTTATGAATTGTTAATTAATAACGTTACATGATGCCGAAACCAAACACCAGAAGAAAGCCGGTTCCAGTTAGCGATGAAGAAGACGACGCCAAAGAAGTCATGAATCATTCTCGCTTCCAAGGAGTAAGTAGCGATAAACCCCCGAAGCCATTAATCATCGATGCTAGCTGTAATATGACTAAAAAATATGGTCTCGCATTTTTGATGGGTACGCCACAGCTTGTTACCTTCACAAAAAACCGCCGAATGTTGCCACCTTCATGATGGCAATAGGAGAAGACGCCATCGAAACTTTTGGTTCGTTTGCCCTAACTGAAGTTCAAAGCAATGACTTAAAACAATAAACCAAACTTCTAACTAAAGCTAATGATTGCGAATTTCGTGACATGAAAGAAGAACTGATACATGATAGAATAGTAATATTCGTATAGGGCGATACCGTCCGGTAGAAACTACTCAACGAAGAAAAGCTGACGTTCAACGATGCTGTAAAAATTTACCGAACAGCTGAAGAAACCAAAACTCATTTAACTGGAATATCACGAAACAAAAATCCATATGAAAAATATTATATATCTCAAAATAAACGGTCATTTCGCAACAACTCAGACGTATTCAACTGCAGTCGCTGCGGAGAGACGCATCTTAGAATGTCGTGTCCAGCCTATCAAAAGAAGTGCCCCAAAATTTTCAAAATCGGTCATTTCGCTAAATGCTGTAGAACACAAAAAAGAGTGAATAGTCTAAAACAATATGGAGCAACTGATACAGATCAAGAAAAAATGCGGAAGAGGCCAAAAATCAATAGTGTAAACAGCCTAGGATCGGAGAGCGTGTTTATGGTTAACAGTTTGACTCAAAATAGGCAGACTAACCGCGAGGATTGGATAGAAACTTTGCTATTACCCAATAACACTAAGGTAGGATTCAAAATCAATACAAGTGTGCAATGCAACATCATAAATTCAGGTATAGCAAGTAAATGCAAAAATTCATATTTCACCAAAATCAGTAGATAACCAATCTTATTCGAATGAAAGGGTCTCCATACTAGGAGAATGTTTGGTCAAAGTATCAAGCAAGAAGGGAACTACTCATCGAGTCAAATTCATTGTGTTACCTAACAATTTCCAACCAATCCTCGGATTGTCAACTTGGACCTACTTTTTTTCTCTCCTCTCCTACCTTTTTTCTCCCTGCTGTAGAAGAATTTTGAAAGTAGGTACTGGGAGGAGAGCAAAATGTCGAGAATATCGATATTTCAGGAAAAATATCGATACGGCACCAATATTAAAAATATATCGATACGGATATCAAATATCGCCCTGCCCTATTCGCGATCCAGCTTTGAATATGATAGCTATGACCACAGCTTTGTATACCATGTTTATTTGTACTCTAAGATCATCACAATTAACAAAATAATACAATCTCTTATGAATTGATAATTAATTACGTTACAAGTACCATAATTCACAATAATCCGCTCATATGTTCCTCAACCCAGCCAAATGTCAGGTGATATCTTTCACGCGTTCACGCCAGCCAATCATGAGCCAGTATACACTAGCTGGAATCCCATTAGCACATACCACAGCCATCCGTGATCTTGGGGTCTTGCTTGATGCGGGACTGGATTTTTCTGCCCATATTGACACTGTCTGCACAAAGGCTATGAGAGCACTGGGATTCCTGAAGCGGGCTTCACGCGATTTCACTGATCCCTCAGCACTGGTGCTGCTCTACCGTGCACTAGTTTTGCCCATACTGGAGTATTGCAGCGTGATTTGGTCCCCACACTACGAGATTCATGCCTTCAAACTTGAGCGGGTGCAAAGGTGCTTCCTCCGTTTCTTTGGATTTAGAACCGGAGTGCCCCGCACTGGCTACTCTATCAACTATGGCATACTGTATGCTCGAAGTGGCCTGACCCCACTTGAGATGAGACGAGTCGGCGCGGACCTCTCTTTCTTCCATAAGTTGGTGAATGGTAACATTGATTGTCCTCGGCTGCTCTCCAGGGTCGATTTGTTGGTTCCACTTCACCATACGCGAGATCCACCAGTCTTCCACACGCCATTCGCAGACAGAAATTATCTATTCAACCGTCCTCTTCTGAGAATGCCGAGGGAGGCCAATGTGATCTGTTCTGTTCACAATTATGACTTTTTTAATGAATCCGTAGGAAGGATAAAAAATCTGTTGAGATCCTAGGTATTATATTATAACATATTATGTTTAATTTAGGCTTTTCAAACTATTTGTAATTGTCTCGTTTTCAATTTAATTGTCTCGGTATTGTTGACTGTTGTGTGTGAAGTTGTTGTTATACATTCAATCTGTATATTTATGTTCCTTTTCCTGTATTTGGGCTCGTCCCGTATCAATAAATAAATAAATAAATAAATAAATATGAACTTTTCGTGACTTCCATCGTCTTTAGTTTTGCTTCTCCCTGAATCGATGCAGAAGTTCAGTTATTTTACGTCGAGATCCGGGTTCATATACCGTCCTCCCTTCTATCTTCTATTTTAGCACACTCCTCCGCTTGAACACGAGCTTCCTTTCCTAGGAAAATTCCATTCGCTGGTTTATATATTGGAGAGAAAGTAGACCCTGAGACCTCAGGTGGCTAGATCTATTTGTTCGATGCGCAGGTTCAATTTCCACCCAACCAACCGAGGAATTTTCGAACTACAAGTCTCCCCACATCCCTTCATATTCGTTACTCCCTTTGCGTCCACGGGTTACAAATCTTTTATTCATGTATTACCCGACATTTCCGTTCTTTTTTTATATTTCTTTTCGTGTTTTCTCTTTACCATTCTTGATCTTAACCCTCCTTTCATCTTTCGGAGTGAATGAAAAATTTCCGAGTCCAACATAATATTTATCCTTCTTCACACAAATAAACCAGACTATGAAACCTCGTCATTACTTTCGTGAAATGCCCAATTTTATTATTATTAATAGTGCTCCACTGTTTTAGTAGAACTAAAATCGATTTATTTCATTCTCGCACCAAAAGTGAGTTTTTTCTTTGAAAACAAGCGTTTTGAACGACACTAAAATATCTTTTCCTCCTATTTATGAGTCTATTCACGTTCTCTAAAATATATAAAAGTGCTCCATTAAAGTGGAGTGACTGTAGCACTCTCTCTTTGCTTCAAAGATTAATCTCAGGGCAATAAAAATTGTTGAATAATTGATCCATGAAATACTTACAAAACGACATTTCTTTATTGACTTCAAAATTCAACGATTTTGGTTTATTATTCAATAATAAACCATTGTAATCGCTCTGGAAAAAAAAATTCTAACCCCCCTGAAAATTTCATGGTTTACG
Organism: Creontiades dilutus; assembly: GCA_031894815.1. Lineage (NCBI taxonomy): Eukaryota > Metazoa > Arthropoda > Insecta > Hemiptera > Miridae > Creontiades > Creontiades dilutus. The sequence goes on along the minus strand of JAVIWC010005249.1, from coordinate 375,952 downwards.
TTTCAAAGGGTGTAGAATCCGAATCTGCAATAAAAAATTTTCCGTCCGTCCGCCGTACGCCTGCATCGCAGATAATAAATTAAATTGAATAAACAATAAATTGAATGGTGGGAATTTTGAACAGTATCTGAAGTAAAAATGTACAATTTATTACAATGCTTCATTAATGATTTAATACTTTTCACCAGACGAATCAACGCAAGGTGAAAAACCGGAGTATCCAGTCAAAAACCACGTTTTTCTTACTTGAAAAGCAATTTTCTCCCAGAAAGCTACACGGAATTTCAAATCTGGTTATATCGCTAGAAAGCTTACGTTTTGGCGCATCTTTTAGGACTACAGGCTAAAATTCACATGCCTTATTACAGGGACTCATAAGCGTTTGAAAAAAGTCGAGATTTCCACGATTTGACAATGTGTCCTTTTCAAGCTGATTTTTTTAACCGTTTTGCCAGCTCAAAAAATTTGATTCTCCATTAGGGTGATAGGAAATTTAACGCTCTTTCCAATAGCGGGTTCAGATTTGAAATCGCACGTAAAATGTGGGAGATACGGCCGTTTTAATGAGGTAAGGTCGAAAAAACGATAAAAATCTTAAAATTGAAAAAAAAAAACGCATTTCCTAGGGTTTAAAAAAAAAATTGCTAAGAGGCATTTTCGATCAGAAACTTTCCGTAGAATCTTCTCCTGGCCTATGACCGTCACAAAATGTAACACCCTGTATAGGTAAATATTATTGAATATTATTAGTGAGGTAAATAAGTATTCTTTCTCTGGGGTTTATTATTCAATTGGCTTGCGTTCATGATTTGAATTTGTACTAAGCTTTGGAGTGTGCGTGTTTCACAGGTGATAGAGCGATTATTGAATTTCAGGTGATATGCATAGAGCACGTAAATCTGTTCTCAACCAAAATACCGATTTGGATTGATCAGTTGATCATATTTGTGTGCCCCCTCTACATCTGCCTACCTTTGGCTACATCGTTTTTGTTTTCAATCTAGTCTCAAATCATATTGTTTTTGTAGTTGCATCTGATTGATCGCTTTCACAAAACTTTTCACCGACGAGAACTTCCTACTTGATTTGATATAAAGAAAACCTAACACAAAATTATAAGAATCAGAACAATTAACAAACAATATAATAATTTAATTGATGGTACAGAACCTAAAGGAAAATCAGGGAACTATGGAGAATAGGAATTTTTGTGGGAGCGAACTAAACGTTGGCAGCCCTGCCGCTCCGCCGGCCGTGATATCAGTCAGCTGAGATATGAAATGGCGAGATGTTTTGCTCTGGATGCAACAGGTTTCAGTTTCGGAGTTTTAATTCGTAATTTATTGCTGAAGTATTTGATTGTGTTCGTTAAATGAAGTGGTGAATTCTGTTTGTGACGCGTGTGGATATGGACAGAGGTATCAACGACGCGCTGATACGCAGCAGATAATCTCTTATCAATTCGGTACGAATTACTAAAATTTCGCTGGTGAGTGCCTACCAAGTCAAAAAACACCGGTGATCGTTCATACGGGCCAGCACATTTAGGAAAAATGATATTTTCAAGCTATTTTTCGAAGGAATCCCCTATTAAAAAAGTAGTTCCTATATTTTTGATGAGTAGGACATGGTACTCTGTCTTCACGTTTATTTTTAAGTGTATTATGTGAAGTCGCGACGACAAGTTCGTGTTTTCTAACTTTTTGGGCGGCTAAAACATCGAAAACACGAAGTTTCCGGGAACCGCGGCCAACGCCCATGTATCCCTCCGCCGGCCAGCTCATCGGAGAGCGGCCGGCCTCGACCAGTTCTCTACTCTCCGAGCTCGGGCGTGGTCGTCTCCGGTAGTCTGCTCTGTTCCGTTTTCGCGCGAAAAGTGTTCCGTTTTCATCTTCCACCTATTCAGAAGGCGAGAACATGCGAATACATCGGTAAGTACCAAGTATTTTCCTACAAAATCTCTAATACGAAATCTCATAGGCCAAGATTAGTTAGGTGCCGCATGTTTAGGAAGTCCCATGCAATGATTGATCAATAGAAGGATAATAGATTATAATTGGTCTAGGGGAGGTTGTAGGACCAGCTAAGACCAATAGGAATAAATAACGTGATACAAAACCGTTTCAAACTTTTCTTAGACCAAATTCGTGGAAAAAACCAAAGGTTTTTCTTTAGTCATAGTACTCCTATTTTCTCTCGAACCATCTCTGTTCTTGAAGTTTTATTATGCACGTATCAATTCGCGAGTGTGATTGAAGCTTACACGACGCTGTAAGTTACGAAACGATTATCCGTAGTTGAACACACACTCATAACACTTCGGAACATGCAGCATATCAAAAATAGTTCCCTAATTATACCTATATATTCTGACTAGACTATTCCCTCAATGTGCAATCACGTTCTTAAATATGTACCTATTATGCACGTATAGGTTCACTAGCGTGTTTGTTGCTTACACTACCCATGGGTTTTAACAATTATCCTTAGTTGAACAATCACAAATAACACTTCGAAACAGCCAACATATCGAAAATAGTTCCCTGATCATATGTATATATTCTAACTAGACTATTCGCTTAATGTGCAATTATGCACTAAAAATTCACTAGTGTGATTGTGGCACACACTACCTATGAGTTCAACGATTGTCCTTAGTTGAACACACACTCATACACTTCGAAACAGGCAGCATATCGAAAATAGTTCCCACACAGGCAGCATACCGAAAATGGTTCCCACGACCGCAAACAGGAGTCAGAAATGTGTATAGGCCATCAACATCAGGTGCAGGATCAGGGGAACACAATCAGGAAAACTAATATCGGGGTGTCCACCACAAAAATCCAATCAAACAACAGGAAACTGTCCAGTAATACTGGCTCAACTTGAAACTATTCCGACTTATGCCTTGGTGGATACTGGAGCAGAACTATCATTAATGTCAGCGCAATTTTTCAGAAATCACAAATCTAAATTACAAGGCTATGCCATACCCTTAGGAAAAATTCAGCTAACAGCAGCAAATGGGAACATACTCAAAACATTAAGGAGGCAATATTTTTTTACAGTAAACTTTAAACGGTTGGAAATTAGTCATCCATTCATAGTTGTGGAAGAGTTGGCATGGCCCGTGATAATAGGCGCTGATTTCCTGAGGGAATGTAGAGGAATCATCGACTTTAGTAGCTTCAAAATGGAACTAACAGTGGGAACACAGTCAGAAAAAATTCCCATATGTCATGAAGGACATCCGGCAGGGATTTCAACCATAAACATGACAGCAGAAGAAGAAAATATTCCACAAGCACTAGAGGAATGGTCATCTGCAGTACTACAGGAGCAGCAAATACAAGAGGCAAAAACGTTGCTCAAAGCCGCCAGTTCCACGTTCTCCAAGCAGCCGGGATGCATTGACACTTACCAACATCAAATTGAAGTTACGAATGCTGATGGATTTCGGAAACGGATGTATCCCATACCAAAGAAGATGGAATCTGCGGTATCCACCAAAATCCAGGAAATGATAAGCCAAGGCATCATTAGAGAAGGAATTTCAAGGTTTATATCTCCATTGGTAACAGTCAAAAAGGCCAATGGAGAAATCAGGTTGTGTCTAGACGCTAGACAGATAAACTTGCTCATTCACAAATGTGGTGAGGCACCCCTAACAATAGATGAGATATTTCAGAAGTTCCAAAGGGCTAAGTTCTTATCAACGATTGATTTAACTGCATCATTTCATCAGGTCCCACTCCATCAAGAATCACAACAATATTGTGCCTTCCAATTTCAAGGAACGACATACGTTTTCAACAGGGTTCCATTTGGATTAAAGTGCAGTGGACCAGCACTTCACAGAGCACTGTCGAAGGTGATACCTAAAGAAATAGCAAAATACATCATCATCTACATTGACGATATCTACATTGGAACAGAGACATTTGAACAACATATCACGGTATTAGAAACATTATTCAGGGCATTTAGACAACATGGGGTAACAATAAACTTTGAAAAATCAAAATTGTTCAGAGAATCAGTTGAATTTCTCGGACATACTATAACAGAAGATGGGGTGAAGACATCAAAAGAAAAAATTGAAACCATCAGGAATTTTCAAAGGCCTATAAATAAGAAGGGGGTCATGAGTTTTCTGGGATTTCTGCAATTTTATGGAAGGTTCTCATCAAGGGTCTCCCATGTTGCCAAACCGTTGAGGGAGTTAACAAGTATAAAAAACAAATTTAAGTGGACAGAAGAGTGTGAACAGGCCTTCCAGCAATTGAAAGTAGAATTTGAAAAAGAAATAATCCTATACCACCCGGATTTCAATAAACAATTTTTTCTATTCACAGATGCATCAGATGTAGCGCTGGGTGCCGAATTAGCTCAGAAAGATGATCAGGGAGAGTTCCGACCTATTCAGTTTGCAAGCAGGGCACTAAGAAACGCGGAACTAAATTACAGCACATTTGAGAAAGAGTTGTTCGGGTTATTCTGGGCATGTAAAAAGTTCTACCAATACATAGGAGGCCAGAGGTTCACCATCTACACGGATAACAAGGCATTAACATCATTCCATAAAATGAAATGTCCAAATCAGAGGATAATAAGATGGATGCTTTTCCTGCAGGGTTTGGATTTCGACATCATACACATTCCTGGGAAAGAGAATATTGCAGCAGACTACTTGTCAAGGAACAATCCGGAGGCACACAACTCACCATATTATTTTAGTATTTGTGGGGTCAACAGACCAGAGTTTGGAGAGATACAAAACATTGCGACACTCCAACAAAACGATCAACAAATAGGACAAATATATCAAACAATAAGTGAGGAAGAACAGGATTTTGAGAACTATACAATCAGAGATAGTCGACTTTATTACCAACATAAAAGAAGATGGAAACTGATCATTCCAGATGCAATTCTCACTTCAATTATTGCAAAAATCCATTTATATTACAACCATATTGGGGTGGGAAAAATGATTAAAGTCTGTACCCAGGATATGTACCATCCCAATCTCATTCAGACAATCAAATACATCATACCTTCATGCCACATTTGCCAAACTAGTAAACTCCAGAATAGATCTTTCTTGAACCCAATGGAACCCATAATACCAGAAGGGAAAGGGGATATAATATCATTAGATGTAATGGGGAAACTCCCGATGACGTCAAGACAATATAGATATCTGATGGTGGTAATCGATAACTTTACTAAGTATGTTCGGTTGTTCCCGCTTAGGAAGAACAATGCTCCAAACATAACAAGAGCGATGACAACATACATACAGCAAGAAGGCAAACCAAACCTGATAATTTGCGATAGGGGTACTCAATTTACAAGTATGGCCTGGGAGGAATACACTTCGGAGAACGAACTGCAGTATAAGATGGTACCTATACGACATCATCAGAGCAACATAACTGAACGCGCTATCCGAACATTGGAGGACCAACTGCGGTGTTACCTGCTCCAGAAACCCCACAAAACATGGGATCAGTATATTGCAGAGGTGGAATACAATCTCAATAATATACCACATGACACAACCGAAGTTATCCCAATAGTGGCACAACAGGGCAACCCAATAATTACACCATGGGGACAATACATCCAAGGTCAGCCAACCACGCAACCATCATCGCAGCACATTTTGAAGAATCTAAAAAAGAACAGACTCCGAAGATTAGAAAAAAGTAATCAAACCAGGACGTTCGCATCACTACAGATTGGAGATCTTGTTTTAATAGACCAAACAACACTAAGTGATGCATCAAAAAAGATCATGGCAAAATTGTTGCCTCGCAGAGAGGGACCCTGGGTGATTCAGGACATATGTGGGAAGAATACGTACCAGTTAGCAGACATCCTCACAGGCAGGAACCGTGGGATCTTCCACATCAACCAGCTGTACCCTTACATAACACCACGACATGAACTCCTGGATAAACCCATAAACGAATGAGATATATCCGAATTTTCGAGAGGTGATAGCACAAGTAAGGTTTGGCAGTTCACCATCGGGTGTAGCGAGGTGGGGCTACATCCAGGGGGGAGGGATGGGGGGTGGGGGAGTCTTTAAACCTTCTGTCTCCACTTAGGGACCCTACCTCCAGGGTGGAACTTCCCTGCCACCCTGCAAAGTCTTGGTCAGACTTTGGGGATAGAGTAGACCCTCCACGCTCAACATTGTAGGGACAGGGGGGTAACCTTGAGGAGCCTCGGCGTAAATGCGGATTTGCCGGGTTATCCTAGTTTTTTGTTGCATAACATTCAGTCAGCAGACACAGATCTTAAGTGGAGTAATCATTTTTCTTAATTTTTTCTTTTAGAGGTCTCCTCACCAATCATACACTCACCAACTTCACACCAGAGGGATGGGACACTGCCCTGAAGATGGGGTGGTGACTCCTAAGGGGTGTCCAGCCTATGGCAACTCATCCCTCTGGCAAATCTAAGTCGTCTGGGCTGGTCTCGGGACGCATTAGGAAATTTAATGGCTTTGTCCACACTATTCTCCTCCCCTACCCCCTCCACACGAGACTAACAACCCGGCAACCCACCCATCTATTTCCTTTCCCCATTATCCCCAAATCCGAATGGTTTCTTGACTTCGTCAACTTAAAACACTGCTTGCACGAGTCCCTCGACGGAACAACGCTTCAGTGAAGTCCGAAGAAAGAACCAGGAGGAAATTTTAACTAATCTCATGTTTGCAAAACACCAATTGTTAAGGTGGCAACATGAGAACTACTTGAAACCCTCTCACAGATGGAGAATATTGTATGTTAGGCATAGGGTCAATCTCATGCTTGCAAAACACCAATTGTAAAGGTGGCAACTTGAGAACCACGTGTATCCCGCTCACAGATGGAAAATATTGCATATTAGCGTAGGTTCAATCTCATGCTTGCAAAACACCAATTGTAAAGGTGGCAACTTGAGAACCACGTGCATCCCGCTCACAGATGGAAAATATTGCATATTAGCGTAGGTTCAATCTCATGTTTGCAAAACACCAATTGCTAAGGTGGCGACTTGAGAACTACCTGAATCCCTCTCACAGATGGATAATGCTGACTGTTAGGTTTAGGAAAGAACGCATGAAACAATTGTCAAATTAATTAATATTACTTTTATTTATTTAAATATTGTCCATTCACTTATTATTACTATTCTTCACTTAAAGATTGTCAAATTACTTATTCATGAATTATGTACTGTCTGCCAACCTCACTTTCGTTGTTTGTCTCCCGCTCGTGCGAAGTCTTCGTGGTCCTGTGACTTGGTGGTGTCCTATCGACGGCATTGATATTCTCCCCCCTGCTCCATTTTGGCCATGCGATTTTTGGCCCCGGGAGTGTACGAGCGGCCCCGTAGGGAGGGGAGGCGATGTCTTGGAGTCATAAGCATGTACGAGCGGCCCCGCATGGTCAAAAGGCACAGATTAGAAATGGTACGAGCGGCCCCGCTCGAGCGAAGGCTGTCCCCGGGGTAGAACTGCTCGAACTTGGTTATCACTGCCATCTAGTGACAAATGTTATAAGCTTGTCACCTACTAGTTCCCACTAATTTTTGTAACTGATACGAGGAACAAACTTGTCCCACTTGGGAGCACGGTTTCACGGCTAACTTGATGAAAACGATTTCAAAACTCATCGGACACAACGAAAGGCGACAAGTAATAATGACAAATAATAATACCAGATATGATATTGCCCGCAGGCCAGTTAAATCCAGTGATTGGAAGGAATCTCAGCGAAGTTCTAAGCATTCTAAAATTAGAATGAAGGATTTGAATAGTAAAGAATGAGGATTGAATTGTAAAGATGACGAAATAATAAGATGAAATGATAGTATCAACTTTAAGTATCAGCATTAATAATAACTGAGAAGTACCTACTTGGGTCGGGAGTCATGTGACTGTGATTGTCTATTTGCACATTTGTGACAGTGTTCATTTTAGATCAATAAATTATACGCATGAAGAAAGTTTCGAGTTGGTTTCATTTTCCGAGTACTTGTACGAGTGGCCCCGTAGGAAGGGAAGGCGATGTTTGTGGAAGAGAATGGAAAGGCATGTAGGAGAATCTACTGGGCCTGGTCGAAGGGCACATATTAGACATGGTACTAATTCAATAATATTTAAACATATTGGTATTTATTTATTTACACCCTTCCTCACCTGGTTATAAATAACCAAAAGATGATTGATCAATGAACCTACATTACCGTTGATGTTTATAAACTAGATGATACATAATGGAATTTTTCTGCGTATCGTTAGTTCCTATTTATTCTTTCAAATTAAAAAAAATGAATTTTGCTAGAGCGGGCCCGTACCCCCCCGCATCGCGGGGTTGTACGTTACGCCAGTGCATGCAAGGAAATCAGGTTCATTCTCAAAAGTAAGACTCTTGGCAGAAGTCGAGAATAGATGACCCCTTCTTGATAAAACCGTCGCCAGGTTGAAAAACACGATGTCTCCTATCGATATAGATCCACGCTTTCGATGTGTGTTCTGTCTAGTTTGCTTCTCAAAAACAAAACAATATCCTACTTTCTAGTTATGCTTTCAAATTAGGGATGCTCAAAAAGAATCGATTCTTGTCTGGATGTATAGAAAAAACAAAACAATATCAAGTGATCAATCCTTCTAGTAAAGTATAGATCAGTTCGACAAATAGATCAGAATGTGTTAACACTTCTTCCTCCCAAAAGAACAGGACAGTGCAGCACTCTCGGAGGAGTACACATAACTACAGGTTTCATCATACCTAACGCAGACTGCCGGCTGGTGATCGAACCCGGTCCTCTGATACTCAACGTCGAGTATTTCCGTGGGGCCGCTCGTACATATACGCCTAGACCGACCGGGGCCGCTGGTACAAGTGCTCCCACACCGAGTGGGGCCGCTCATGTACCCCAACTTGCCCGCGGGCACACAAGAAACACTTCGAAACAGATGCCATATCGAAAATAGTTCGCTGATCATACGTATATATTAAAACTAGAGTATTCCGTCAATGTGCGAACACGTTCTTAAATATGTATTATGCACGTATAAATTCACTAGCGTGTTTGTTGCTTACGCTACTCATAAGTCTATAACTCACTCTCTCTCTAACAACAGAATGGAATGAATTTGAATAGATCACATGAACTAGACACCTCTACTATACTGACCTCTGCGGGGAACGCTGGAGGTTCGCATCTTATCCGTATCTTGGTAGCTATACCACCACCTAGCTACCACCATCACCTTATCGCTTCCGAGTCTACCAAGGTAGCAGAAGCATTGTTTTCACTTTCGGAATGTGAAAATTTTTTTGTCTCCAAAATCAAAAATTCCACTCGCATTTTGTGTTTTAGACCTTTCTGAACAATTTTGGTTCCGTGTCTGTCTGTGTCTGTGTGTCTGTCTGTCTGTCAGCAAATCCTTGTTACGGGCAAAACTACACGAAGTTATAGTCCGATTTTGATGAAATTTTCAGGAATTGTGCGGGTCGGGATGTAGATGGTCCGCTATAGGTTTCACGACAACCGGATCAATAGTAGCCTCTGCGCATGCGCAAACGTGAAATCCTTGTTACGCGCATAACTCCAGGAGTTCTTGACCAATTTCGATGAAATTCTCAGGGATTGTTCGGTTTGATGTGTAGATGGTCCCCTATGAGTTTCATGACCCCCGGATCAATAGTAGCCTCTGCGTATGCGCAAACGTGAAATCCTTGTTACGCGCATAACTCCAGGAGTTCTTGACCAATTTCGATGAAATTCTCAGGGATTGTTCGGTTTGATGTGTAGATAGTCCCCTATAGGTTTCATGACCCCCGGATCAATAGTAGTAAATGCAAATAGCAAATCAATAGCAAATGAAATCCTTGTTACGCGCATAACTCTGGAGTTCTTGACCAATTTCGATGAAATTTTCAGGGATTGTTCGGTTTGATGTGTAGATGGTCCCCTATGAGTTTCATGACCCCCGGATCAATAGTAGCCTCTGCGCATGCGCAAACGTGAAATCCTTGTTACGCGTAAGTTCTTGACCAATTTCGATGAAATTCTCAGGGATTGTTCGGTTTGATGTGTAGATGGTCCCCTATAAGTTTCATGACCCCCGGATCAATAGTAGCCTCTGCGCATGCGCAAACGTGAAATCCTTGTTACAAGCATAACTCCGGAGTTCTTGACCAATTTCGATGAAATTTTCAGGGATTGTTCGGACTTATTAGGTATATATTATAGTTTGTTCAATAGTTGAACATGCCTACCTTTATTTTCTCAAGTTATGCTCCTGCATAACAATAAATTTACCCTAATTCAATATTTACTTCGCCTAATTGAACGAAGTTCTTTAGTCAATAATAATTTTCAATGATCTATACAGTCATGTTATGGATACGAGGAAGCTATGTGCCACACCCACTTGGCAGACGTTTTTTTTATAGTTTGTTCAATAGGTGAACATGCGTACCTTCATTTTCTCAAGTTATGCTCCTGCACAACAATAAATTTACCCTAATTCAATATTTACTTCGCCTAATTGAACGAAGTTCTTTAGTTACTAATAATTTTCAATGATCTATACAGTCGTGTTATGGGTACGAGGAAGCTATGTGCCACACCCACTTGGCAGACGTTTCTTTTCCCTGCTGTTTTCCTACTCTCTTTCCGTGCTGCTGTGTACTGTTTCGTAAATAAGATCAACCAATCAACTGTTTCCTTTGATGGTGTGATTATTATTAAAGGGTTAGTTATTTATCATTAGTTATTATGCGGTTAGTGGCGATGGTCCCCACAGTGGGGAGCTATGCGCAGACTGCGTCATTGAAATTCTTAGGCGGGGGGGGGGGGGGGGATAAAGTTGATTGAAACATGTTAACGTGACGACATTCAAAAGTATACCTATAACATCACTAGATAGAACGTACATGATAATCAGCCTAATAATTAATTTAAATATGGTTTGTTTTTCTATCTGAAAATGTATAAATGACAATGATAGTGCCCACAACAACCCATGATAGTACCCATGACAATGATTGTCCGATTGTGCGTCATGAAGCTAAGGGGGGGTGGGGGCAACCCTGGGTATTCGTTGCTAATGTTATCGCTGAGTTGTGATAATGATAATCTAATGATGTCCTAAACTTTTTATTACTTTTGTGGGATAAAAATGCCCAAAAAGCAACAACTTTTTAAGTAAACGCTGCAAATTCTTTCACTGGGGTTTATTATTCAAGTGGCTTGCGTTCATTATTTGAATTTCTACTAAGCTTTGGAGTGTGCGTGTTTCACAGGAAAGAGCGATTATTGAATTTCAGGAGATATGCATGGAGCACGTAAATCTGTTCTCAACCAAAATATTTGGATTGATCAGTTGAAATCCGGAATTTCACGTGTTCCCTTTTTCTCCTATTTTCAAAATTATTATTCATAATTTAATTCTTTCGGCAATAAGCTGGCGGAATACACAAAATAACGTTGCTACTAATACAATTTAATTGAAGTTTCCAACAGGCCGAAATTTTGGAGACATCTAATTTGCTCATTTTTTGAGATTTCGCAAAAACGAATTCGATTTAGAAAATTCAGAAATCCGTTTACATTGCTGAATTTGTTTGGAAAATCCCGAATTTGACTGGGGAAATGTAGGTCTACATCCATGCTGGCAGAAAATGCTAATAAATGTAGATGTCAAAATCAAATCCTTCAACATAATAATATGAAAAAATAAACTTTTTGAGCAAAGTCAGTAGGTAGGTACTAATTTGTAAGCTGCGCCCAAAGCACATGTACCAATAACTCTATGACACAGGTTAGTTGTGTCAGGAACTAACGGCTGTGGGGTTCATTTACTCCATGTAAAATAATGGGTTACTTTGTTAAAAGGAACTGGAGAGACGGTATACCGTGACCCGTTAAACATAGGTACAGACTAAAGCCCTGCTGGTTACCTGTTGGCGCCTCAAAGCTACACGTTATTAAACTTATCCCACCACTCGTCACCTCTGAAACGGAAACCATTATCGAGCATCAAAGAAAACTTGCCCCTTATCCAGCGTTCCGAGCTAGGGGTGTGCATTACAACGTTATTCTGAATACGGTCTCTTTTGAATAACTGATTATTGGGATAACTCCAAAAATGCAATAACTTGGTAGTTATTAACAACTGACACGGGAAAAACTGCGTACGTCATTGCCGCCTCACCATTATACAGCCCTAAGATTGGTTGGCGAGTTCTTTGACTAATAAGAAAATCAACCAAATAAAAATATTAAAACCAATTTTTTAAGCTAGTGAGAAAACATTTGCCGATATTTCGAAATATCGGAATTGAAGTATCGATCAACGGTAAAATATCGATGTTTTGAAATATCGGGTATCGATACCCATCCCTAGTTAGAACTAGTGTCTCTGCGTTTTGATGTATAAACCAGCGTTATGGTGTTAAAATGAGCAAACCAACAAAAAAATCGCGATTATTCCAGTTTTGTACGTATTTTTATCACTGGAATCCCAAGGTGAGTTTAACACGATGTTAATGGATGGAGAAGAATCCCAACGTGACGGTTAGATGAAGTTAATGGGTGGTGTAGAATTCCAAGATATTCCTAATCCGGTTTGGGCTCATAAAGAGGGGATGAGTTGAAATCCCAAGCCGCCCTGTACTGGACTGTACACCCAGAACCAAAGTTCGTAAACTTTGGTCCAGTGGTTTTGGAGAAAAGGTTCAGATGGCAGAAAGCGGAAGGAAGAGGTTTTGGTTTGTTATTTTCAGTAATTTTTATCCCCCCTCAAAAATAGTTGGTTTACGTTTCAAAATACGTAGATTTCAAAGATGGAATTTAAGAAACTGCTGTCCATCAACAACCCCAAGATGGATATATTTATATATTTAATTAATTTAATTTTTATATATTTGATTAATTATAAGAAATTCAGAAACGTTTTTTGTAAACGTTTGGAGGTAGTTTTTTTATATGATTCGGATGGTAATTAGTTCCGTGAATCGAATGGTACCACTCAGGTAATTGTACCCCACCCATAATTTCCCTTCACCCACCATTTGGAAAATCTATTAGATAGGAGGTCGCAGAGATCTTTCAACCGAAGGTCTGAGCTGGACCGTGTGGTTTGTGTCAGTCCAAGTACCGTGGCCGTGTTTAGATACTGCACTACAGACTATTTCTGAAATACGTAGATCAGCGAATTACGTAGAAGAGCTTTCTAATAAAGCTACTGCACTTTTTATTATAATGATAATTTTCACGCAGTTGGAGGTTTTATCCCGAAATGGGCATTTGCTACTACAATAAATCAGTACAAATGGTACAAATTTTGAGAGGGGTTACCTTTTTCTTTTTTTTTTTTTTTTTTTTTTTTTTTTTTTTTTTTTTTTTTTTTTTTTGTTGATCGATTACAAAGGTTCATTATAAACTAATAAACCAACATGTTAGTGATAAAATTTCAGGAAACAGAGTGGAGTTATCCGTTGATGTCTGCTATGAGGTTCCCTGAAAGTAAGACGACATTTTAGTGTGTGACGGAAAAAATCTGGATTTGGACTCATCAATGTCAGAAATTGAAGTTTTTGTCAAGAATATAATATAATACTATCCCGTCTGATTTAACCTTTTTCACACTGAATTCATTGAGCTGGAGTTGAACGAATTTGGAAAACAGACGCGTCTACACAGGGTGATTCCCTCGTAGTATCTGAACATTTTTTGGGTGAAACTAGACCGAAAATGGAGCAAATCCGCTCTGTTCTATCTCAAACCGTTCCGGAGATATGATTTTTCGAAGATTTTTTCGGGGAAACCACTTTTTTTCCATAAAATCTATGTGCACTTTACTCAAATGTTTTTCAATTTTTTAGTACATTTTCGGATTGAACTTTAAATTTCCAATAAGATGGTAGTACAGGTTACTATAAAAGCATCAAACTGCATAAAATGAATAGCTCAAACTTTAACTACTGTAGGAAAGTTACATTTCCTTATTTTTCATTATCGCTCATCAATTTACTAAAAGACCACCCACAAAACTACAAATTCCATAAAAAGTAGGGCATTTAACCAGCTTTCGAATAATATAGTCATATTTATGATTTTGGTCCGATTTCGTAAAGAAATTCACATTTTAAATCCGAAAAACGTGGTATATTATTTTGGTATGAAAATCAGGTACCTACTTAATAGATAAATTATAGGTACATTATGATATTTCCATTATTAAAATCTGTATTTTATACAAAACAAACTCTTCAGCGGAAGAGAAAAGAAAAGTTTTGTTGATAGAAAATCTGTCAATCAAGTGCATAAGGAATCCGTTATTTTATTAGATTTTCAAAACGTCCTCCATTATTTCGAATGCAGCTTCTTGCTCTTTTTCTTACTGCTCCTACGGTCACTTCTAACGTCAGATGCTGCTGTAATTTGGCTCCGGCCTCTGCGCTCCTTGCCCGTAGTACTTCAACGCTGGTCACTTCTGTAGCGTACACTTCGCTTTTCATGTAGCCCCATACAAAAAGTGAATGTCAGCGTACCCACCGTTTGTACATGTGGTCACATTCAAGAAGGTGTAGCGACAAACTGAATATTAAACCCGTCACCGTTTTAAAAGGAAAAAGAACTGCTGATCGACAAGCGGCAATGTTCAAAGTACCTACTCCGAATTTCGAAGTCACTGTTATTATGTGACCTAAACCGATCAAACGTTTATTTTCTATCAACAATACTGTCGAAATCGTCAGACCTAGTTCCAATCCTCTCTAGACGACGGCTGGCGACGTCCGCGACACCTCCGGGTAGTGGGGCGGCAATTCAAGGTGAAATTCCTTGTTTACTTTACTTTGCTTACTATTATATTACAAACAAACGAGAAGACATACGGTGTGAGATATTTTCAAGCCTATTACCATATTCTGAACGGTTTTGATATATTTATTCACCCACCAACGTCTTGGCTTTTGTCCCTTTTTTGTTTTAGTTTTAAAATCGTCCCAATTACTTCAACAGTAAAGGCATCATTAGTCATATTCACTGTCGATAACCCCTTTGAATCTTTGGTTCGCTTACTCGCATCGAGCATTCGTTTGACTACCTGAGGTTACAGTTTGATCAACCTGAGGCAGATGCCCTGAGGCATTACAAGCGAGCTGCCCCGCACTGTTGACACAAGGCTTAATACGTTCGTGTTTGCGTGATTGATAAAGTTCATATCTAAAGTTGAACTTTGGGCGTTTCATCAATTTCAGATATGAATTGAATAAACTACGATTAAATACAAGTACAATAGGACTCCAATTATCCGAATCAATTGGGACCGGACCCTATTCGGATAATCAAAAATTCGGATAATTGGATTTTTTCCGAAAAAACGTCTATTTTAATTAATTACTGTATAATTTTCGAAAATGGGAGAGAAAAAAATTGTTTAAAGATAAAGGGCTTTTATTTAACTAAATGAAACGGCAACAGTTTTATATGTTAAGACTATTTTGAGAATCGCAGCACATTTCCGTTTTTTTTTTTTTTTTATATATCTTTTTTTGCCTGAAAGCAATTCGGATGATCGGCGATTTGGATAGTTGGAGTTCGGATAATTGGAGTTCTACTGTAGGACTAACTACACAGTCCATGCAAATTCATCTAAGAATAATCAGTATAAATAATTGAGGAAATACGGAGTATTTCATGCATAGCGATCTCAGGTTACCGTCGTCGGCTGTACCGGCCAGCTCACAGATTTAATAGTTCGAGGCCGTGAAGAACAGCGGAGTAGATTGCAATTATCATATCTGTCGAGAATATGAACCTATTTGCAACACGCCACGAGGCCACTGACGTTACCTCACACCAGCGGTCATGTGTATGCCACACTTGTCTTCTATACTCACATTTTATTAATTAGACTGAAAAATGGGAAATGTTGTAGACTGGAATGTTGGGAAAAATGAAATAGATGATCGAACTATTATAATGGATTGAAGAAGTAAGCCTTGTACTCGTGGAACACGATGAACGTTAAACACTTTTAACAAAAGAATGACTCATAAATCATCCATCATAATTATCAGTCTCAAGGCTAGATGTAAATACGATCCTTAGGGGATACCCATGGTTAAAATATATCATTATTTTACGGAACCAGAGGTTTTGAACGTTAATTTAAAACAAACGGGTTTCGAAATAATCGATGGTCACACTGTTATTGGTAAACATTGATGTTCAGCTTTTCTATAAAACGTCGAGTTGAAGATTAAAGCAATTTGCCTGCAAAATGTTGGTGATAACGAGATGACAATGATAACGTAACCAACACCACTTCAATTCGCGTTCTAATCCCGTTTTTGTTCAATTACTGCTCGTTTTACGAACACTTTACTACTACTTCATTCACTTTCCTCCTTGCTTTCTGTTTGTAATAGTTCGGTCATTACGGAAATGCATCGTTGAAATTTTAACCCTGAAAAGGTTTTTGCGATGGGACCCCCCGCCGAAAAGCGACAGGTAAAAGTGAGACAAAAGTAGCGCGTTTTTTATAATGATTTTCGCTTACAACCAATAGTTGCTAAGGAAATTGATTTTCGCCAATTTTCATCGCACAAAAATTGTTCACCCCTTTTTGGAAAGCTGTGAATTTATTTGACACCAGACCGAATCCCACGCTGCCAATTTCCCCCTCCTTACATCCCGGAGAACCATTCTTTACGAGTTCGTTTTGTTGACAAAACTTCTTATTGGAGTGAAGTTCTGTCTTAGTTACCTATGATTTTCAGTTATAACCGATCGTTGCTAAGGTACACATTTTTCGCACATTTTATTCTCTCCTGAAAATTTGTTGCTCAGGCACTTAGGTCGTTTTGCCACTGGCACCCTTCAATTGGTGAGTCACCTATTAATAATACAATACAGTGAGAGAAACAAAAAGGTATCCTATATAATACAGTGAGAGAGAGATGAGAGAGAGAGCAAAAACCTTTTCAAGCCCTTTTCAAAACCTTATTTTCCTGAAAATTTCAGATTTTTTGCTCCAGCCAATTGGGAGAAATCGTGCGTACGGCGTACGGCGGACGGACGGAAAATTTTTTATTGCAGATTCGGATTCTACACCCTTTGAAACGTAAACCAAGAAATTTTCAGGGGGGGTTAGAATTTTTTTTTCCAGAGCGATTACAATGGTTTATTATTGAATGATAAACCAAAACGCAAATGTAGGCACCATAAATCGGGCCATACATCGGGAATGGTTCCGTCCGTCCGCCGTACGCACGATTTTTCCCAAACGGCTGGAGCAAAAGATCTGAAATTTTCAGGAAAAATCCATCTCGGTCCGACGACGCCCCAATTCTTGAGCCAACTCTCTCGCTCAATTTAAAGTGCCCTTTAAGGGCTGTCAAAGTTTTGTAAAATCCCTAAAAACCTCAAAAAAAGTCAAGGCGGCCTAAATTTGGACTTTTTTTTGAAGGACTTTCCATGAGGAATCGAATGAGCCCCTCCGCAGGTCCGTAGGTCAAACCATTCCCGATGTATGGCCCGATTTATGGTGCCAACATTTGCGTTTTTTGGTTTATTATTGTTTGTTTGTAACTTGGTGATGCCGATAGCGTCGAGTTGTAGTGAATGTGGATACTGGAGTGATAGCCGATGTTGATACTTGTAGTTTATAGCCGATACACGGGTTGAAGCATTCTGATATGCATGAAACGCTGATGATATATGGGTAAATATAATTAGTGGGGTAAATAAGCATTCTTTCTCTCGGGTTTATTAAAAGTCTAACCCCCCCTGAAAATTTCATGGTTTACGTTTCAAAGGGTGTAGAATCCGAATCTGCAATAAAAACGCTGCAAATTTTTTCACTGGGGTTTATTATTCAATTGTCTTGCGTTCATTATTTGAATTTTTACTAAGCTTTGGAGTGTGCGTGTTTCACAGGATAGAGATATTATTGAATTTCAGGAGATATGCATGGAGGACGTAAATCTGTTCTCAACCAAAATACCTATTTAGATTGATCAGTTGATCATATTTGTGTGTCTCCTCTACATCAGTCTACCTTTGGCTATAACGCTTAGATTTGGATTTGGGGAAGTTTTAACGCAGTTCGAGTGCTAAAGGACTTGAGAAATTATAGATGTTTTTATTGTGGGGGGCTATTGAGGTTCAATAAAAAAACGCTGCAAATTCTTTCACTTGGGTTTATTATTCAATTGGCTTGCGTTCATGATTTGAATTTCTACTAAGCTTTGGAGTGTGCGTGTTTCACACGATAGAGCGATTATTGAATTTCAGGAGGCACAGAAATACGATCAACTGATCAATCCATATAGGTATTTTGGTTGAGAACAGATTTACGTGCTCCATGCATATCTCCTGAAATTCAATGAAATGATCGCTCTACCCTCACGCACACTCCAAAGCTTATATCTCCTGAAATTCAATGACCCTGTGAAACACGCACACTCCAAAGCTAGTAGAATTTCAAATCATGAACGCAAGCCAATTTAATAATAAACCCCAGTGAAAGAATTCGCAGCGTTTTTATTGAAGATTCGGATTCTACACCCTTTGAAACGTAAACCATGAAATTTTCAGGGGGGGTTAGAATTTTTTTTCCAGAGCGATTACAACGGTTTATAATTGAATAATAAACCGAAATACAGGAACACTAAACCTGTGTGCAATAATTTGCCTTTTTTCCATTTCTCGAAGCATCGGGTGCTGGTGGTAGAGAAAATGGTGGTTAGATGTTTCAAATCCCAAATTGTTCGATAACTCACGTCGGGTGCTCGGCATGATAGCGTGGAAGTGTGTTGAGGCGCCGCCTGCACTCTCGCCGCACACGGTGATCCTCGTCGGGTCCCCTCCGAAGTACTGGATGTTGTCGTACGTCCATTTCAGGGCGAGCCGTTGATCTTTCAACCCCATGTTCCCGGGAACAGTGTCGTCTTCGAAACTGAGAAAACCTGAGGGCAAGATTAATATTTGTAAGTTTGTCTTAACACACGGTTTCCTTTTCATGACGGGAATCAGGTGAGGAAGGCAGGGACTCCTCCTTCCCATCCAGACTGATGCTCTTCAAAACCCCCTTGAAATTCAATATTAGTCTGACAAAGCGCATTCGAGTCAGTATGAACCTCTTTCAAGTTAATATAGAGCAAGTTTTAGCTTTGGTTCACTACCAAATTACACGAAATGCTAGTTTTGGGAGTCTTCTTTTTAAAATAACGTATTTTTATGTTAATTCTTATGTTTACCGAAAAAGGTCTGAGAAACCGAACCTGGGAAAGCATTTACTCCTTAGTCGAATGAGGTTTGAAACACATGGGTCAGAATTTCATTGAGATTTGATTTTCAAGAGAGGACTCACTCAAAACTAGCCCGAAATTAGCTTACAATTAGTGATATTAGTATGTTCTTCGTTAAAGAAGACTATTGATTTTTTAAACTTGCTTTTTTTTACTTTCCTCCCCAAAATAGTTGTTTACGTATGAAGAAGTGTAAAATTAAAATGCTGCAAATTATTTCACAAAGTTTTTTACGTTCTATACTGGCAATTCTTCGAAGGAAATGTAAAAATTGTTATTAAAAAAAATAGAAATTTACATCCAATTGCAACATTTTTAAGATCAAAAATGAAATTAAGTAACGTGTGCTCGTACTGATCTTTTCTTCGTCCAAAATGCTTTAAGACGTCACTTTAAAATGTCTGTAAACACCCCGAAAAACCTAGTTTTCGGCACGTGTTTGGCGGCTTTTGGCTCATATGATCTGTACGGGTAATGCGATCGGATTGAGTGAATTAAGATGGAGGGTAAAGTGTCCAAATCGATCAATCAGACAATGAGAAAATTATGTTTGATGGTTGTTGCTTATGCGTATTTACAAAAAAAGGTCAAGACCGATGAAATTCATTGGGGATTAACTACAGCCAAAACTGTACTACGTAACTTGAAAATCCAGCAGTTTAGATGAAGTTCGTACAGGGTAATAGAATCGTCATTTGCCTACTAGGTGCCTTCCGAATCCAGCAAAATCAAAAAAATAAGTCATGAGAAATTTACCCTTAATGGATCATACGTTTGCGCATTCGCAGTGGAAATTATTAATGTTTTACTGATGACATATGTAGGCGAACAGCTAATTCCCAGCAAGTTTCTGTAGAAACAGCAGAAAATATCTATTATTTAATTTATTTTTAATGCTCTTATTTAATAATGATTGTCACTGGAAGTTCATATTCGGGGATGCATATTAGCTATTAATCGGTTCTATACTATTAAAATTTGTATGCGATCATTTTCATCAGACGAATCTACGAAATCGAGCGAAATTCGTACGGACTGTTGTTTGATTTTATTATTTTTGCTGGCGCAGAGTGAATTGTAATATATTGATTGATTGATTGATTGAAATTAGGATTGTTACTAGGTATGACAAATTGACAGGTAACGAGAATTGTCAGAATGGTTCAAAACAGAATAATATAAGAGAAAATTTCGATTTTGTCGGAACATTTTTTCATTTTTCGAGACTAAAAACAATACTTTACTACTTATACAAATATTATACTGCTTTTTTAAGCTTTTTCGAGACTAAAAAAAACAATTCTTGAAGAAAAATTATACTGCTTTTCTAAAAGTTCCTTCTGTCAAATGCTGGTACCAATGTGCCTCGTTATTGGATGGAGGTTACACAGCTATTTTTGCAATATAAATTTCAATTTCTTACCGAATGCAGACAACCGGTAGCTGATGATCACTACAACAATATCGTGGTCCAAGAAGTATGTCGGGTTGAACCACGATCCTGGCGGAACTCTTAATTCGAAGGCGCCACCATGAATGTACAAAAGAACCGGTTTCAACGTCTGTGGGTTGGTCTGAAATAACGAAATTTCAATCGTCACAAAATCGTCAAAATGTTGATTGGGAGTCTTTTATAAGTAACTTTGGAAATTAAGCGTGATAAGAACCTACCTCCTGTTTTCCTACTCAAGTAAATCAGGTCATTCCAACTTAGTGGTGAAATACTATGTAACATTCAAAGCCATTTGACTGTATGAAGCAACATTAAATGGCGAGAGGAGTTACTTCTAACATTTTTATCAAAAGCGATGGACATTATTCTGCAAAGGTTCATCATTTCTAACGCACCACTTACTTCCAGCCACAAGTTTTCTTGAGTACCAAGTCGAAAAAAAGTGGATTTCATAAATACTAATTTTCACCCGTTTTCAACATTTTTACCCATAAAATGAGGTTTTCCTAATGACATGAGTTCGGACTGGTCTGGGACCCATCTCAATCGATTAGACGAACAAAATTACTTGAGAAACGTTAGCACGTTTTCTTTTTCCAAACGGCTGGAGCAAAAAATCTGAAATGTTCAGGAAAAATCCATGTTGGTCCGACAACGCCCCAATTCTTTAGCCGGCTCTCTCACTCAATTTAAAGTGCCCTTTAAGGGCTGTCAAAGTTCTGTAAAATCCCTAGAAATCTCAAAACAAGTCCAAGCGGCATGAATGTAAACTTATTTTAAGAACATACCGTCAGGAATCGAATGATCCCCTCCCCAGGTCCGTAGGTCAAAATATTCCCGATGTATGGCCCGATTTATGGTGCCAACATTTGCGTTTTTTCGTTTATTATTGTTTGTTTGTAACCTAGTGATGTCCGGCCGACAGCGTCGAGTTGTAGTGAATGTGGATACTGGAGTGATAGCCGATGTGAATACTTGTAGTGTAGTTAGTAGCCGATACACGGGTTGAAGCATTCTGATATGCATGAAACGCTGATAATATATAGGTAAATATTATTCAATATTATTACTGGGGTAAATAAGTATGCTTTCACTCGGGTTTATTATTCAATTGGCTTGCGTTCATGATTTGAATCTGCACTAAGCTTCGGAGTGTGCGCGTTTCACAGGATAGAGCGATTATTGAATTTCAGGAGATATGCATCGAGCACGTAAATCTCTTCTCAACCAAAATACCTATTTGGATTGATCAGTTGATCATATTTGCTGTATCCTGTGAAACGCGCACACTCTACAGCTTAGTAGAAATTCAAATTATGAACGCAAGCCAATTGAATAATAAACCCCAGTGAAAGAATTTGCAGCGTTTTTTAGTGAGCTATTGATAGATATTCCTTCGGTTCGTTTATCCATCTGCCCTTCCTTTGGTCCACATCTTCGGCAGCAGAAATAGCGTGTATGTGATTGAGAACCTATTGAACCTATTACGAATCGTAGATACTTGCTTTATTCTATCTGATTAATTTTCAATTGGTGGATGCGTTTAATAATTATAGACCAGTGATCTGCATAAAAAGCCTCGCTACTACGGAAATAATGAACCGTTATGTAACTATTTTCAATTCTTCAAATGTAAGTTCACCCAAAATGTGTTTGGATTAATGTGCTGTTCATCCTACACAACATACAGTTGATTGCACTCGAAAGGAGTTGATGAATGCTTACGTCATGAGTATAAACAGAGAGCGCCAAGCAATCCTCTTGTCCATCCACGTAACGAAAGTACGAAACCGGGAACAAATGTTGATTCTCTATGCATTTAACGTTCGTCTTCGCCGGCTTCACACCTTCCCAGGGTAGCGCAGGCAGTGGGTCCTCGAATAAAAAACAAAAGTTAAGTGTTAGGATTTGTCAGAAAAGTAGATGATTGTTTTTTGTGAGCGAAATGTTGTAATAAGTTCACATCACACTTTTGCAAATACATTGTCTTCAATGAAATCAATCAATGAGGATTTCCCTAAATCGTGGGAAATAGGTTTCTTGTCAGTTGGAGTTACGGCTTATAGGATTTGTGTTATTATGTTAACATTTGACGATGTCTACCACTCACAGCCATCGACCTTCGACATTGTGACAAGGAGGTTATACGATTTGAACTAAACAAGAAATTACGCATTAATCCTTAATCCAGTTAATGAAACCCAGTCGAAGGCGTTGGCCATGGTTTGTGCTCTTTCTTGTAAAATGATGTCGAGAAATGATGCTTCTATGAATAAAATCCCGAAAAAGGTTGTTAGATTCTTTGGGAATTTCTACAATTGGTTTGGAAATTTTTGAAATTATTCGGGAATTTCTGAATTTGCCTTTTGGAAGCTCTATATTTCTAATCCTAATCTTATTTTTACCCTACCTATTTGTAAACTGTTTAAAAATTTGGTAGGTTTGAATGTATTCCTAATTGTATTCTTCAATATGAATAAGCATATGTCTTTATGAGAATACCATTTCATCAAAACATCATAGCATGTATGATGTAACATAAAAATATAGACAATAACTTGCAGCTTACTTTAAATCGGAGTTCTCCAACTGGAGGCTGCCCATAGGGAATTCCGGAAAATGCTAAAATATTCCTGCCGGACCTTGAAGTGAGAAAGTAACCGTCTAGAGCTCCATTCGGTGTGTCCACCAGAACGCTTCCTCGTTTTGAGGGGGTCTGAAACAGCGAAACTGGTTGAAAATTACAAGTTAGTACTGTAAGTGAAGGTGCATTCAGTCGCAAACAGATTGTTATCATGTTTAAACGAAACGCGTGACAAAGCTACGACAGTCGTAATAACATAGAAAGAAGCAAAAAAGCTGGTTGAACTTTTAGAACCAGTTCAAGACAGTTCCAGAACGGCTCTCCATACAGTCAACCAAAATTCCCGAACTCGTTCTGTCGCTAGGCAGACATCCAAAAAGGGGAGTAGTCAGGTCAGAACCGTTCCAGACTAACTGTACATATAAACCTGATATTGAAAGGATTAAAAACCTGGTACCTGGATTAAAAACCTGGATATAAGCTTGTTACGATTCAGGGGAGAAAAATGCTGTGGAATAGTCCATGAGGATATCAACGCCTTCAAAACGGCTAGTCTACATGTATTGCGGGACGATCGCGCAAACACCATGGCGGATAAAAGAATGGTACTATTGTGTTCGAGTTAATAGATATTATCAGACAGTTTTTCCTTTACTCGCCTTCAATCAGAGTCAGATCGAAACTCTTGAACCTGGCGGATTTTAAGTTTGCGAATGGGCAGAGTGAAGTATTGATATTGGAGCGCTGCATTTCAAGGAGCCTATTTACAGCCAAACCCGCAAATTCCCAGAAAATTTGATCAAACTGGATGACAACGGTAGAAATTAAGAGTGTTACGTGGATCTGCGGAAACACGACAGTGAGACACAAACGAAAGTTTTTCAGAAACGTCTTAATTATAAAGTGGGAATGGAAATTTTAATTTGGAGAGGGAAAATGGTTTACCCACGGTACTTGGAAGCACAGGATTCATCTTTGGTAGACTCGAAAGCAAGAAGATAGAGTTGAAATCAATATGAGATTATTATCGATTGTTTCACGAAGTGGTCAGGCGCTATCTCGATCTCCATTGTGCAAGCAGAAATAGTTGCCCATGCTCTTGTGGTAATTTTGTGCCATTCTTCAGCATTTCTAAACCTGGGAAAGGTTATTTGACAGCCGACCGGACGAAACCTCTTTGCTTGCACGTGTGGAAGATTTGCGATGTCGTGGCCCATGAAACTGCCGGACAGAAACTGTTTAAGCCCGTGGGGGACGTCCGACAACGTTGTAATCCCAAAACACGATAAAAGCACGACAAGCCACGGGCACTTGGATGATTTTCCAATTCCCCTGGAAAGAAAAGTTTGATTGCTAACAAGCTGGGACCTTGTCATGTTGTCAAGGGCCTTGAGCCATTCGTAAACGGCCTGGGAACAAAGAGTGGGAAGTTGTGAGTAGTGCACCTCGACAGGTGGACTACCCTTCGTGGAGAGGATTTATACCGGGAGCTGCGTTTCTATAATGTTTTTTGGTTACAAGAGAAAAGAAATATAGTTGACTTTTTGCGAGTGACTTCCTTCAATTTACGTGGTTCCTCAAGAACTTCATTGCTCACAATGTGTTAATGCACAACACTGTGCAAGAGCAAAACTAAATCCCATCAAGCATGATTTTCTCACTTCCTGATTGTCGGATCTTGCTCTTATTTGGACGATTTATGTCCGCGAGAAGATTTCACGTGACAATGTGTTCCAGTAAATCCTCGTGACAAGTTATATTTCTTCTTCAACATCACCATCTTGCCAACTTAAGGAAGCTAAGTGCCAAACCCAACTTGGTAGACTTCTGACATTCCAAAACGTCTCTTTCACCTACCCCCAGGGGAATATAAGCGTTCACAGAAATTTCTAGTTGCACTCGTATTAGCTCTCCTTATCTCGATAGAAACCTGACATTTGAATGATAACTCGATAATTTGAAGCAAATCGAGGGCTTTCCAATGAGTGGGAACAGTTCTCCTGGGTCCAAGACTGACGAAGTTCCGTTTCCCCTGCAACGTTTTGGTAGTTCAGCAACGTTGGTTTTCTGTTTCGAGATGAAAAGCCATGATACTTGGAAAACATTCAATAATTTGTGGCGGTCACTGATCTTCATAATTTAAAGACATTGTCCGGAGGTCAGGAGTTGACGAAGACAAATAATATTATAAGCAGTACAAGATATATTATACATTAATGGAGAATAATGAAAAATCATCACCCAAACCAATAAAAAGTTTTTACATTAAATCATTAATACTAGTTTTGAACTTACAATTGTTTTTTGTTGTTGTTTACAAGTGTTTTTTTCTTCTTCTTTTTCCAATATTAATGACTTAACTCATACTTACACAGTTGCCGAAAGAGAAAAAAATTCCTTTATTCGCAATAAAATAGTGTGTTGTAGTCCACTAGAAAAACCATAATTTATTCATGAGGTGTTGTTACGTCGTAACCCGACATTAGAGATTAATGACGATCATTTCGCAGTATAAAGTGTTGTGAAACTATTGACTTCAATTTGAAAGTTACTCACTTCATTTTTAAAGTATTTTATTATCAATATTCATCTAACTTCATACATAACTGAGAGATCAAGATGAATCCCTTCGAAAATATCAATTTTTGTGAAAACACCGCCCGCAAGTTACAAGGTTTATTTCGAACGATTATACGGCTTACTCATTGTACTGTGCAGCGATTTCCACCTGGAATTCCGAAGGCAAGACTGAGTTCATATTTATGCAGGAATGCTTCGGTTGTGAGTTGAATGACGATTCTCCTCAGTCGGCTATGTGGAACATTACCTACACCGATAGCGTTGTCCCGCGAAACGTTTCCAACTTACAAACGATGAATCACGTCATCATCGAACTCTTTTCAGTACATACTACCAACGACGCAAATCGTGATAGACAAGCTTATATTAGCATTAATTGAATGCATGACGTATAATTTTACTGCATTAAAAAGCACTACAAATGATTACACCAAGGTTTATTATTTCTGTATTAGAATATCTATTCTTAGAAAAACACTTATCGATGTACATTGGACGTAGTCTGTGGTAGATTATCTAAATTCCGATCCACGCGCCTCCATATCTAGATGTGCCAAAGACAGTTTGATGACTTGGTGTTAAATATGATTCCGTGAACACCAACCTTTACTAGTCAATTCTTACAAAACAGAAGCTGATATAAAATACATAAAATTGTATTCTAAAATACCCAAATGGTCATTCTGGCTAAAAAATGGAAAATATGGGTAGATTTGATCCGGTCGTAATTTTTTCACCTTTAATGTTTTTTGGGTCGCTCAACATGCATATGAGCTTCGCTGACCTTTTTTTTTACCCGGAACTTTTTTTTTGCAATTGTAGTAAAAACACGCACACTCCAAATCTTAGTAGAAATTCAAATCATGAATGCAAGCCAAATGAATAAAATTGAATAATAAACTTCAGTGAAAGAATTAGCAGCGTTTCATGCGTATCAGAATGCTTCAACCCGTATCGTGTATCGGTTATAAACCCTTTCAGGAGTTCACTCCAGTATCCACATTCAATTCATCACTAGGTTACTGCGATTTAAAAAAAAAAAAAAAAAAAACCGCGATTTTTTTTCGCGCTGCCGGATATTGGAAAACCCACGATCTGTTCAACGAGCACTGTTTTGACGCTAATTGCCATAAATTAATATATGTGAGAATGATTTTAATAATGAAAAATAATAAACTTGAAAAAATAGATCCATGAGCTCGTATAGATAGATATATTTTTACCGACTTCGGTTTTTATTGTTCTTTATTACGCTCACTTTACAGACTTCCCTTCCTTTACGGGTTAAATATAGCATTCAATTAGACTAATACTAATACTAATTAATACTACAGTTATAACATAAAATTGTTTTCATAAATATGTCCTCTCGCCTCAGGGAAGGACGAATATCTCCAAATTTTGGACGAATATCTCCAATACTATGTATACATTTTGAACTATTCACTGGGTATGTTTTTGCGATTTGAACAATCGCTTTTCAACTAACTAACAGCGCAATTTATGATTCTTTGGCGGAAATAAGAAGTTTATAGCTCTATCTGTTCCCGGTACTGTACTGTACGGATATACTATTTTAGATCTATTATCCTGATCTGATATACTATTTATTAAAAGAAAATTATACAATAGAACTGCTGAGCGTAGGCCCATCAAGATAATTACTTCTAATATGTGGAGCAACGAACACTACTCAATCTGACAACAAAAATCTCACTGAATAGACGATGAATTTCATCTATTTCGTATTTACCGTTATTCCTCATACGGTTAATGCTTAGAGAGAAATAGGAATCCGTATTTAATACCTGAGCTGCGGGATTTAGAAGCAGTGATGAAACGGATTCGTCCCGTTGCACCTAATAGGGAAATCAAGATCTGCGTTCAAAGTGACTCGATAGAGTTTAAGAACCGATGAAACGTGATCCGAGAATTTCACGCGGAGGAATCAAATAGTAAAATAAAAACTAGGAAATAAACGTGAACTGAATGTGATAATGCGTTTCAATGAATCTCTGTACTACAATGTCATGTAATGATGGAAATTAACAGACTGCCCTACGGTAGCGGACTTTTGGTTTATTATTCAATAATAAACCATTGTAATCGCTCTTGAAAAAAAAAAAAAAAAAAAATGCTAACCCCCATCTGAAAATTTCATGGTTTACGTTTCAAAGGGTGTAGAATCCCAATCTGCAATAAAAAATTTTTCCGCCCGTCCGCTGTACGCCGTTTGCCGTAGGCACAATTTCTCCCAAACGGCTGGAGCAAAAAATCTGAAATTTTCAGGAAAAATCAATATTGATCCGACAACGCCCAAATTCTTTAGCCAGCACTCTCACTGAATTTAAAGTGCCCTTTAAGGGTTGTCAAAGTTTTGTAAAATCCCTAAAAACCTCAAAAAAAGTCAAGGCGGCCTAAATTTGTACTCTTTTTGAAAAACACTCCAGGAGGAATCGAATGAGCTCTTCCCCAGGTCCGTAGGTCAAACCATTCTCGATCTATGGCCCGATTTATGGTGTCGCGTTATTTTGGTTTATTATTGTTTTTGTGTTGATATCAGTAACCTAGTGATGTAGTGATGTAGTAATGTGGATACTGGAGTGAACTCCTAAAAGGCTTTGTAGCCGATACACGGGTTGAAGGATTCTGACAACCATAAAGAACGGTGCAAATTCTTTCAATGGGGTTTATTATTCAATTGGCTTGCGTTCATGATTTGAATATATACTAAGCTTTGGAGTGTTCATGTTTCACAGGTGATAGAGCGATTATTGAATTTCAGGAGGCACACAAATATTATCAACTGATCAATCCAAATAGGTATTTTGGTTGAGAACAGATTTACGTGCTCTATGCATACCTCCTGAAATTCAATAATCGCTCTATCACCTGTGAAACACGCAGACTCCAAAGCTTAGTGGCTCCAAAGCAATCATGAACGCAGGCTCCAAAGCAATCATGAACGCAAGCCGATTGAATAATAAACCCCAGTGAAAGAATCTGCAGCGTTTTTTGGGCTAAAACCTCATAGCTGTTCAAGTGTGCTCAACGTCCCAACGAAAGTACGGATGAAGCACTGACGTTTCCTTCTTTTCTGGACCATTTCACGATGGATTAGAACGTTTCAGTGTCATTGTTGAGTCGAAAATAGGCCTGAAATTTGAATTTTTCACTGTAATGAGTTTAGCGTTACTAATCACACCACCTTAGGAGTAAGTCCCTTTGAGACTCTTGATGTCATGCAGATCCCAGGCTTACCCCAATTTTTTTACGGTTGCTATACAGGACGCGTCGTTAGAGCGGATTATGCTATATTATGATCAAGATATAAGTCCTGCTTGCGCTGTTCTACCTTTTCGTTAAAAGCCCGTCTATTTACAGCTATGCCGAAAGCTTGAAACTGATGCTATTGTGCGTACACGGCTTTGACGTTCATTTCAAAAACACGAGGCTCGGATCAATGTTCGCGTATTTTTGCAGCTCGCCCAGTTGCGTAAACTGACGGTAGTTTTTTTTTTTTTGCACCATTGTTCCTCCAGCTCCTCTGTCCCTTCCATTGAAATAATCAGCTACAGTCACTGAAAGAGAAGAAACTTTCAGAAAGAAGAGAAAACTCAACACACTGCCGTCATACGGAAACCTGGAAACAACAAAAACAACTGCGCTCGGGGGATGAAAGCAGAGCACAAGAGGTGAGGGGTGGCGTCACCTTTTTGACACGAATAGCGGCCTAATGTATGGCTTTTCCAAGCCAGATTCGGATATTTCCGAACCAATTTCAGAATTTTCCATTTCAATTTCAGAATGTGATCGATATCCGGGTGGGAGCGTAAAAAAGGGGGATAAAGAGAAGGAAATAAGTAGGAACCACACAAAATGTATTAATAAAATTAAAAACGCTGCAAATTCTTTCACTGGGGTTTCTTCTTCAATGATTCGTGTTTTGAATTTCTACTAAGCTTTGGAGTGTGAGTGTTTCACAGGCGACAGAGCGATTATTGAATTTCAGGAGGCATACAAAATTTGTGTCATCTGTGTGTCATTTGTATTTATCATATTTTATATGATCAACTGATCAATCCAATAGGTATTTTGGTTGAGAACCGATTTAAGTGCTCTATGCACATCTCCTGGAATTCAATAATCGCTCTATCACCTGTGAAACTCGCACACTCCAAAGCTTAGTGGAAATTCAAATCATGAATCATTGAATAATAAATCCCCGTGAAAGAATTTGTAGAGCTTTTTTCAAGAGCGATTACAATAGAAAAATATTATATTTGAAAATTTTAAATTTCGTAAGAGGGAGCATGCATATCAGAATGCTTCAAACCCGTGTATCGGCTATAAACCCTTTCAGGAGTTCACTCCAGTATCCACATTCACTACATCACTAGGTTACTGCGTTCAAAACAAAAAAAAAAAAAAAACTCCTGTGTTTGTTTTGGTCGCAGTAACCTAGTGATGTAGTGAATGTGGATGCAAATGTTGGCATCATAAATCGGGCCATACATCGGGAGTGGTTTGAGCTACGGACCTGGGGTAGGGCTCATTCGATTCTTCAGAAAAGTTCTTCAAAAATAGTCCAAATTTAGGCCGCCTTGACTTTTTTGAGGTTTTTAGGGATTTTACAAAACTTTGACTACCCTTAAAGGGCACTTTAAATTCAGTGAGAGTGCTGGCTAAAGAATTAGGGCGTTGTCGGATCAATATTGATTTTTCCTGAAAATTTCAGATTTTTTTTTCTCCAGCCGTTTGGGAGAAATCGTGCGTACGGCGAATGGTGTACAGCGGACGGACGGAAACATTTTTATTGCACATTTGGATTCTACACCCTTTGAAACGTCATGAAATTTTCAGGGGGTTAGCAATTTTTTTTTTTTTTAAGAGCGATTACAATGGTTCATTATTGAATAATAAACCAAAATCAATCCATCTGCGCTTGCGAAAAGCTAAAGTCTACCAAGCATCATTTTGTCAAGTGATACTGGTCCGATCGGGATTGATATCCCGATTATCCGATCGGAATAAGATTTTCAACACAATATCGTCCTTGATAGCTAATGTACATGCGCGAATCGTTTTTTAATTAGATTCTTCCATTCGATTTTTTCTGAGGTGGATGTTTGATTCCCCACTGTTTTTCAATACTTCATCGATAAAAATGTTCGAAATCGGAACATTACTCCATTGTCTTCCTTCGAGAAACCATTAATCAATTAAATTCAAGTCATAATTTTTTATATTCTATTGTACCATCTTTTTACGATGTATTCTGCCTGGAAATTATATTTTTTAAAGTTCTTCCCATTAAGACAGTTACCTTCATATTCATTGCTTAACTGTTGTGAATATTATTCGCGGTTCGGTTATAATAAAAATGTTAAGGTCTCCATAAACGTTTTCAAACAATAAAATCAGGCACTAACTTTTCTTATAATGCTATTGAGTGGTAGTAAGCGCACACAAAAGACGGATCGGGTTGGGTCAGGTCGGGCCCATAGAACTAGATAAAATAGATATA
Source organism: Creontiades dilutus (assembly GCA_031894815.1). Classification (NCBI taxonomy): domain Eukaryota; kingdom Metazoa; phylum Arthropoda; class Insecta; order Hemiptera; family Miridae; genus Creontiades; species Creontiades dilutus. Next base: position 344,468 of record JAVIWC010005249.1, on the reverse strand, counting down.
TAGTTCTATGGTCGGGCCATGTCGCCTTCCAAAACGCTGCTAGTTCCAACACATGGGTTTATCCCTTACAGATAGCCCTTTCAAACAGATCCCTGGATGGCAAAGTGTATGGTCATTATCTAAATGTAAATTAACAAGTAGTAATCTAGTTAGTATAGTAGTAAATAGTTAATCTTTAGGGTGACCGGTACAAGTACCGAAAACTAATTGAATCGCTTATTTCAGAAACCCCATAGGTCCAATTTTTCGCATTTCGAGGTAAAGAAGAATAACTTACTGTGAAGGAACTTGCCCGGAAGATACTAAATTATGTTAATAAAGGGGAGTAACGCGTTGCGTTAACACTGTCGTGTGCCCTAATTCACATTGCCATGGACGCGAATTTCAAATTCGAATTTTGCACTTTGAAATTCAATTTAAAAATCTCTCCAACTCCTAAAATGTTTTTGATATATTGAGGTTTTGAGAATCCAAAAAAAATACCTCCTTTGCCACTCCGCCGAAGGCGTCAGGAATTTCAGGATGCTTACTCAGTAAGTTTAGAGGTAACCCGCCGCATAGCGATTTACGCAATCCGTTGTCAGCCTTTCATTGTCTCAACTAGGAACAAAACCGAAAACCGTCAACAAAACTGCAACCGCGTTACCAAAAACCGACAGCGAAAAACCTGAGAGGGTGCCGGCCAACAACTACTTCTAACCGTTTCGAAAGAAGATCAATTCCGTCCCATAAAAATCATTCACCGATCGTTCGACAGCTCTCAATTTACGCCAAAATATTGTCCTGTCCAAACCGCTACAATGAAAGGAGAAACCTACGGCCTTCTTAAAGTTTATGATGTAACGTGAAAACGTCTCACTTAGTTGTGGGCAGACGCAAGCGTTTTCTAGGTCGACTATAAAGATTCTGGTTTATTATTTTCAAAGTTAAACCCCGCTCAAAATTTGTTTGTTTCAGTTTCAAGGCGTATAGAATCCAAAAATCGAATAAAAACGCAAATCTGTCCGGGGCTTTTCTTTTCGAAACTAGTAGACCAAAGGCAAGAAACTCATATAGAAAAATTGTTTTCTTCTCTTTTTTGGTTCATTATTCAATAATAAACCATTGTAATCGCTCTTGAAAAAAATTCTAACCCCCCCTGAAAATTTGATGGTTTACGTTTCAAAGGGTGTAGAACCCAAATCTGCAATAAAAATTTTTCCGTCCGTCCGCTGTACGCCGAACGCACGATTTCTCCCAAACGACTGGTGCAAAAAATCTGAAATTTTCAGGAAAAATCAATATTGGTCCGAAAACGCCCCAATTCTGTAGCCAGCTCTCTCACTTAATTTAAAGTGCCCTTTAAGGGTTGTCAAAGTTTTGTAAAATCCCTAAAAACCTCAAAAAACTCAAGGTGGCCTAAATTTGTACTCTTTTTGAAGAACACTCCACGAGGAATCGAATGAGCTTTTCCCAAGGTCCGTAGGTCAAACCATTCCCGATCTATGGCCCGATTTATGGTGCCAACATTCGCGTTATTTTAGTTTATTATTGTTTTTGTGTTGATATCAGTAACCTAGTGACGTAGTGATGTAGTGATGTAGTAATGTGGATACTGGAGTGAACTCCGAAAGGCTTTGTAGCCGATACACGGGTTGTTAATTTTGGTTTATTATTGAATAATGAACCAAAACACGCTTCAAATTCTTTCACTGGGGTTTATTATTCAATTGGCTTGCGTTCATGATTTGAATTTCTACTAAGCTTTGGAGTGTGCGTGTTTCACAGGTGATAGAGCGATTATTGAATTTCAGGAGGCACACAAATATGATCAACTGATCAGTCCAAATAGGTATTTTGGTTGAGAACCGATTTACGTGCTCTATGCATATCTCCTGAAATTCAATGATCGCTCAATCTCCTGTGAAACACCCTCACTCCAAAGCTTAGTACAAATTCAAATCATGAATCATTGAATAATAAACCCCAGTGAAAGAATTTGTAGCGTTTTTTAATTGGCATTGGCAGGAAGCTACAGCCACGAAGGATTATATTATACATTCATATTATCTATACACGTGATTAATTATAATAATTATTATAAGGAACAATTTGCAAATTAAACGTCAATTCCATCTTCAATAATAAATTTACAAAAGGCGTTATGTGGAGACTTCGGTCTCGAGTATTCTATTTGATAATAGTGAACGAGGTAATTCGGTTGTTGTGTCATTACGTCTATCACCTTGGTTCTTGCATTAATTGCTATGTTCAACTGTTGGTTAAGATTATGGGAGAGGGCCTGAACAACCCTTAATTGGTGAGCGACGAAGCTCGAAAGCCAATCGATTAAGCGGGAAAAGATACATAAAACCCGCTGACGAACTCATTTTTTTAGGTAAGTCGTTGTTGAATGAAAAACGTGGAATTCAGGGTTCCCGCATTCGCACGTCATGTTCTCCACTAACTTCCACCGTAATTTTCTTTATTATACCGTTGGAAAGCTGGTACTGATGCTCATAGTACAGGGCTATAGGGTAGAATTCGCCTCTCGATGTCAGAGACCTATTGGAGAAAAGCGGAGACTTTCAATAGTTGACAATTTTCCTTCTTCACGTCCAATTTTCATATGTTAAGCTTATTCGAAAAGATTTTTCCATCAAGGAAATAAGAAACTTAACGCTCTATCAAACGGTACGGTCAAATTTGAAGTAACTCCTTCAAGTAAGGGAGTTACGAGCATTTTAGTGAGTTAAAGATGAACAAACAAAAACAATCTTACATCTGACTTAACTTGAAAACTAGGTGAAACGAAAAATACACTGCCAAGGAGATGGCACAGCATCTTCCTCGTTACAATCAAAGTGACACCATTATAAAATAGAAAATAAAGAAATCTTCAGATGAAAGATGTTGGGGTAATTGGTCAAACTTCCTCAAGATTCGTTGTGAAATTTCACAGACTGAAGTAAATGTAATTACTTGAGGGGAAAGGTGATTAGAAATTGAAAATCTGTTTAATCGTTGGTGTGTGACAGGAAGCCGGAAAATGTGATAGTTATAGTTTCACAATTCCAATCCCCCCCAAGTTGGCACTTATAGATGTTTGTTGACAGCAAAAGTATGTCAGGCATCAGGGAATTAATAAAGTGGGAATATAAAGAGCATGGGCACAAATTACGTCTGTTTCAATAATTTCACGTTGGCGCATGCGCAGAGCGTACCGCTCATTATATTGAGATTAAATTTGTATGGAACCTCAAGAAGCCTTATCCTCATAGTCCCTCAAAATATGAGCTAAATGCATTCAAAATTGTTAGTTGTAACAAGGAAATGCGGACTGATAGGCGGACCAACAGACACGGCACCAACTTTGTTCAGTAGGCTATGAAACGCAAAATGCGACTGGAAATTTTGAATTTGGACCCCAAACATTTTTCGGTTCCTGAAAGTGAACACAAGGAATGATACATGTCCGTTGCTTCGCGACTCGGAAGCAAAATATCTTATAGAGCAACTGCAGCAAACTAGTTGTACAATCCCAGGCTTGTGGTATGTACCATAGGTTACCAACTTGTATTTACAAGTTGTATACAATAAATGAATACGAATACTTTCTTACCAAAAGCCATGTGGAAAAGAGAAGCAACGATCCAAAAATTGTGGACATTTCAACGTCTTCAACTTTCGCAGTGCAGAATGTCCGGGAGGGGCCTTGTCTCAAGAAAATTATATTAGCGAAATACGAGCATTACTAATGATATAGTCAACATGATCCTTCGATAATTGGAGGCAAAGAAAGAGGACCGCACAATTTGATGCCTATTATTAAAACGTGAAATTGACTGTGGATCCAAGTTACGGTTTTGAGGAGAAGCGCATGGGTAATTGCATAGTATCATCGAGGCGGGAACCTGGGATAGGGGTAACGCGGAGTTCGCGAGAGGAGGAAGCCGCTGGGTCACTGGTGTGGGAGATGCAAAAGCGATTGAGCCGAACTGAGCGAATAGACGACGGCGGCTGGGCTGGTGAAGAAGTGTGGGTACTCGGGTGCCTGGCGGGCCTACTCGATTGCACGGATGCAGTTCTGGTGGGGACCGGCTCATTTCGATCCACTTCATAAAAAAACTTGTTTATAACTGGGTGAGAAACCCAAGCGGCCAGCGGGATAAACATTGATGATTGGGCAACCCTTGGGGAGACACCATCTGTTCTAAGCGCTAGGCCACGTGTGATGCAACCTTTGACCTAAGAAAGATATCTCAGAGAATGTCCATTTGTATTGACGAAATGTTAGTTTCCAGACATCACAAAAAACTTCGTATATCCTTCAAAATGATAAAATCAAAACGATTCCTATCGCTTTTCGGAACTTAGGATAAAGTAAGTGAGAAACGAATAAAATTCATTCAAGTATAACTGAGAAAATAAAAATTGAAGTTGGAAACGGACGATTTTTGCAACGAAGTAACGCATGAACCAGTTTTGCTGCACAGTTTTATGAGTAGGTGCTAATACCCGGCTTTGCTCGGGTTTAAAATTAGGTTTTTGTAAAAGCGTAAATAATTGTTTATTTTCATGCAATAAACGGATGCTTTTATTATAAAACAACGAGATAAACAACATTTTTCGTAGTTCCATTTGGAGTGTTCACGAAAAGATTTTCCTGTTTGCCCACTCTGGAACAGGCCACATACAGTCCATGAGAAAAACATGGTGTCTCCAAGTCTATACCAGCAATCTCATGAGACTGTTCCATTGACTTGTTGATTGTCATCGCGAAGCAGAGTTTCGAAGGGAACTGTATTCTCTTGAATTGTATGGTGTTGAGTGAGGGAATAATAGATATTCTTAGAACTAATAATCTTCGCCCTTAGCTCACCCTGAGAGTACTGTGGCCTGAATGATTTGTCGCATCACCTTTTTCAAGATCAATATTGTCACATTACACAGCCTGGGCTCATCAATATTTCGGGTTTGCATGATTGGAGCACCAACCTTTACAATCAAGTTGTGGGCTTGCAAATCAGGAGTCTGGATGGAATTCAAAAACTCAATTGTACTGCTTCATCATCATTAAGGATATAGTCAATGAGCTTGAATTGCAATGAAATTGTTGAATTTCAGGAGATATGCATAGAGCACTTAAATCGGTTCTCAACCAAAATACCTATTTGGATCGATCAGTTGATCATATTTGTGTGCCTCCTGAAATTCAATAATCGCTCTATCACCTGTGAAACACGCACACTCCAAAGCTTAGTAGAAATTCAAATCATGAACGCAAGCCAATTGAATAATAAACCCCAGTGAAAGAATTTGCAGCGTGTTTTGGTTCATTATTCAATAATAAACCAAAATTAACAACCCGTGTATCGGCTACAAAGCCTTTAGGAGTTCACTCCAGTATCCACATTACTACATCACTACATCACTAGGTTACTGATATCAACACAAAAACAATAATAAACCAAAATAACGCGAATGTTGGCACCATAAATCGGGCCATAGATCGGGAATGGTTTGACCTACGGACCTTGGGAAAAGCTCATTCGATTCCTCGTGGAGTGTTCTTCAAAAAGAGTACAAATTTTAGGGATTTTACAAAACTTTGACAACTCTTAAAGGGCACTTTAAATCAAGTGAAAGAGCTGGCTACAGATTTGGGCCGTTGTCGGACCAACATGGATTTTTCCTGAAAATTTCAAATTTTTTGCACCAGTCGTTTGGGAGAAATCGTGCGTTCGGCATACAGCGGACGGAAAAATTGTTATTGCAGATTTGGATTCTACACCCTTTGGAACGTGAACCATGAAATTTTCAGGGGGGGGTTAGAATTTTTTTCTTCAAGAGCGATTACAATGGTTTATTATTGAATAATAAACCAACAGTTCATCTTCCTCCACGTTTATAGTTAATCGGAAGCAAAATACTATTGTGATAATTTGGAAGACCTTTAAATTTTGAGCCAACAATCTTGAAATATTTATCTCTATTCCATTATTTCATATTTACAACAGTGTCCCACTTCAAGGACTGGTGATAATTTTGACAATTAGTTATTATAATCCTCCAATCCGATCAGAAATTGATGTATTCGGGAATTTAGTAGTTCGTATCTGAGTGAGTAATTACTAAATGTACAATGTAAGTTTTAGATATGTGCATAAGATAAGGTGACCATATTTTGCTGGGGTGAACCGGGGACAGGTGAAGTTCCCCCCCAGTCACAGTGTTTGTACCGAGAACACTGATTCGCAGGTCTCATAGTGCTGTTAGGTTTTTTTTCCAAGTGGAAGATAAAAGGCGCAACAGTTATTTAATTGATTGTTATAATAAGCTTACTTGCTTGTTAATGGGAAGATAGAGACAAAATGTGATCATGACTCACAAAAAAGACAGGCAAAGTTTGTAAATAATAATATTACTGACCTTAATAAAGTCGTGGGTGATTGTTCCGAGAAATTTCTGAATAGTAATGATCGATTTAAATGTCACTTGTAATGTTGTTATTTCTGGCTGCCATACATCATTGAAGAGTGAATTTTCCGTAAAACAGATTTCTGCTCAGTAATCTTTTTCAGAAAGTCTTCACAACTCATATTACAAAGTTCACCTTCACTGTTAATACTGCACGAAGAACATCCACTGTTAGTTGTGATTTTTCTGGCGTCCACATAAAATTCATATGGGAAAAGACTCGCTCTACAGAAGCATTACTTCCTGGTGAACACATCACAAGTTCTGCAACTTTTTTCGGGTTACTGTGTGGCACAGAATTGTCCTTAAAATGTAATGAAGCATCACGCCATTTATTTTGTACTTCTGCGCTTTCTTCTGTCCAAGTTGATATCTTTCCAGTCACATATTCTCAGAGGTATGTGAATTCATCATCATTAATGTCAATCGATCCAAACTAACTTTAGAGTCCTTAGTGCTTTTTCAAAATCATCTCTGTTAGGAGCATCTCTAAGGAGCAGGCATCTCAGATCTTGGAAATAATTGATAGCTGTGTCAAAAAAATGAGTTAGATACAGATTGATAAGAATTCTTCGTTATCAATCCATTTTCTTCAAGTTCTCTGAGCTGTTTTGTCGATGGTAGTAATCGGGGACATAGGGGAAAGATTCAGAAAACCGGGGACATAAACGGGACGCTTTGGGACCAGGGACAGCGTCCTGAAAACGGGGACTGTTCCCTGAAAACGAGGACGACTGGTCACCTTACATAAGAACAACTTAATCGAAGTCTTCCGGACATAAATTAAATATGTGTTTTTATATTCAACATTGACACACCTGCAAGTGGGTTCAAATTTGAAAAAATCCAGCCAATAGAATCAGTAATTTCCGATTAAGTACCAAATACGATTCTATATAACTAAAAGAAGATATAAAACAGTAAATAATAAACGCACACAGTCAGCTTAACAAGGGAGAACAGGGAGTTTTGAATAAGACCGGGCGGACGTTTCGTCGCCTCCTGTCAGGTCGATACGGAAGGGATTTTGGACAGTCACGTTGGCTGCACTTGCCCTTGCCAACTGCTCAACTACAACTGATAAGAAGTTTGTTTTCAACTGTCCGCTGTGCCTACAATCTTTATTGATATTTTCTTTACCTGCACATCTAGTCTAGTCTTGTTCGTTTTGATGTAGGAAGCTTTACCGGCGAGCAAAACACGTACATCTGTTAATTCAAGGAAGAGGAGAGGACTTCAACTGAAGGTGAGATAACGTAGTTGACAATTTCGTAAAAGATTAACTTGAGCTTCGGTGCGAACGCGGACAATGTTTCTACGATGATCGAAATTGACTTATTTACGAATCTAAATAATCCGTACCAACTAATAGGTCATGTATTTATTACAGTTGTATGAATTCAAGTTAACGAACTAGAAGATGGAACTGTCTCTCCCTGAAGGAACAACTATGCACGTTATCAACAAACTTGATATCGCCTGTGGAGAAGGTGAGTTACCTACCTACGATTTCAATTTCATAATTGTATAAAGTAAAAAAGCGGTGGAAGATTCTGAAATGTTGAGAAGATTATGAGCTTCCGAGATTATTCATCTTGAATAGTAATTTTATTATATTCTATTTATGAAATTCGCGTTGGATAGGGTAGGTACTTCTTTGACAGTGTTTCGGCATTTTTCCATATTTTTTAAGAAGGAAAACTTGAGTGTGACATTCGATTCAACATAGAAAATGAAATTGTAATTATATAGTTTTGGGTTAAGTACCTACCTATGAAAAAGAATTCGAGAAACGCGAACCGTCGGTTATGGAGGTATTTTCACATTTTGGTTCAATGTTTTCAATAATAAACAATTGTAATCGATCTTGAAAAAAAATTCCAACCCCCCCGAAAATTTCATGGTTAACGTTTCAAAGGGTGTAGAATCCGAATCTGCAATAAAAAATTTTCCGTCCGTCCGCCGTACGCACGATTTCTCCCAAACGGATGAAGCAAAAAATCTGAAATTTTCAGGAAAAATCCATCTTGGTCCAACAACGCCCCACTTCTTGAGCCAGCTCTCTCACTTAATTTAAAGTGCCCTTTATGGGTTGTCGAAGTTTTGTAAAATCCCTAAAAACCTCAAAAAAAGTCGAAGCTGCCTAAATTTGGACTCTTTCTCTGAGGAATCGAATGAGCCCCTCCCCAGGTTCGTAGCTCAAACCATTCCCGATATACGGCCCGATTTATGGTGCCAACATTTGCGTTATTTTGGTTTATTATTGTTTTTTTGTTGAATTTCAGGAGGCACACAAATATGATCAACTGAACAATCCAAATAGGTATTTTGGTTATGCATATCTCCTGAAATTCAATAATCGCTCTATCACCTGTGAAACACGCACACTCCAAAGCTTAGTAGAAATTCAAATCATGAACACAAGCCAATTGAATAATAAACCCCAGTAAAAGAATTTGCAGCGTTTTTGACCAAATGTTATTGTTTGGCAAGGCGTCGGAATGAAAAAAAAAAAAAACTTGGGGTTTAAAAGAAGTAAATTTACACCCGTTTTCCAAGTTGACACCCTTAGAAGTAAATGTTATAAATCAGATGATGTCAGACCGGTCTGAAACCTATATCAGTCGATTTTGCTTTCAAAATTACTAGAAAATGATAAACCATTTGCCTATGTCCGTGAAAACCTTGAAAAACAAGTTTGGGCCACGTTTTTTTATGCAGTTTTTGGTTGGATAATTTTTGGAAATTTGCTATTACGATTATGCTGCGTGTTGTACCTCTGGATGGGAAAAATTGTTAATTGTTATTTCATAGCTAACAAATTGATAACCCCCCCCCCCCCTCTCCCTCAAACCTGGTCATTTGACGTTTCCTTTCAAGGTTCGTGGATCTGTAATGTCCGTTCTCCTCTAGGGCCGTAGAAAGCCTTGGAGTTGAAGGAATAAATCCGTTCTTTGGCACATGGACTCCATTTAGGGTCTAGTTTATCTTAACTTCTAGGCAGCCCGATTGGCAGATATCTGGTGAAAAACGTGGTTCTTCGAGGTGTTTGCTGACATAAGCAAGTTGGTTTTAATTTCCAAGTAATTTTGGACGCCGAATCGATTGAGATGGGTTCTAGACCAAAACGAACTCAACTGACCAAAAAAAGCTCATTTTGATATGAAAAATTGAAAATATTTAAAACGGGTGTAAATTTTAACTTTTTTAAATCCCATTTTTTTCACTTTCTCGCTGTGTCGACTTTTCAACGGGGGTGGGTCTCATAATGATAAAACCTTGTGACATGAAACTCCTTAAGGGATCTTTGTCAGATAGTCATCAGATGCTTTGGAATTCCCTTCTTTTGACCAAGTCAGTTAAAACAATTAGATTTTAGCTGGCTTAGGCTTTTCCGGGGTTGGTTATTTCTGTATCACGTTTCGACTGAAGGCAGTGATCCCTCTTTCATTTTGCTTGGAACCTGATCCGGCTTTAGGATCTGACCATCATCATAATTGGTTCGTCTGTTAGTTTGCGCAGAGCCCAGTGAGTGGGTGGGCAGAATAATCCTCTGCAAGTACATCATGATTGTCAGGTTGATTGGCTCTCCTACAGTTCGCACATTTGGGCGGTTCATTGCAGGCTGCATATATCCGCATAATGAGGTGGTAGAGATAGTGGCCGAGGTAGAGGTGCCGCGTGGACACTTTTGAAGACAACTGAGTTTGTGTTTTCGAGGGATCTCTCGTGTGGTGCAATTGAGTTGGTGTGCGGGTTGCAGTACTTGGTTCCGTCTTCCAGCTCCGGTGACACGTTCGCACTAATGTACGAAAACGTAAAAGGCAATATATATATTTCTGAAATTTGTCTGAGTACTCCTTTATTTGCTAAAACAAATGGTGATATTCTCCTACATCTTTTCGAACTTGTTGTTTGGGTTGGATGAACTGAATTCCCGATTACTTGATACATCAATCAGCCACACTTACCTGTAGGACAACTTACTTACAAAGGAGTAGAAAAAGACAACCTTTCCACGTAACAGTGAAAGCCTGGTTCTAAGGGCGGGGGAAAGCATCTAGCTGAATATGGTCATTGCCATTCTCCCTGTACGTCCACCTCTACTAGAGAAGGGCTATCGGTAAATAAATATCGATTTTTTAAATCGATTCACAAAAAATCGTTTCTTTTGCGTATCGATTTTTGGAAAAATCGATTTAAAAAAAAATAGATTTTAAACTTTCAACTCAATAGCAAAAATAAACCATACACTTTTTTCTTTGGCAAATTTGGCCAATCCACCTTGTTTTATCATCTTCAATCTTTGAACGGATTGAGATATTTCCAATCCGATTTCACCATCCTGTTCAGCGTGAAAAAACCTTTATAAAAGAGAGTCACCTGCTTGGGGGTTTTCGGGTAATTTTCCCCCATTCGACATGCCCCAAATCTCCCGTTAGAGTGAGGCGATTGTGCTCATGTTCAAACTTAGCCTTTTGAAGGCCTTCGTAGATTTTTTGTGCAAATTTGAGTTTTAATCTCAATTTTATCGCGAGTTATCGTCAGGGATGTATTTTTGGTGTCATTTGACAGTAGATTTAGAATGCTTTAAAACGGATTTTGATGCAAATATTTTTTAAAAATTGTCATTTTAAATATTTTAGTCCGAGAACAATAGGTAGTTTCTTTTTCTTCGAAAATTCGCTAATACTAGGGCAGTTGAAAGAATTTTTAATATTTCTCTTTTTCTACGTTAGGTAGCAAGCAAACTAGATTTTTTCTGTGAACCAAAGAGTAAGCCAAACCAATTTTATCGGAGCCAACACTTCGATATATCGATATTATCGACCATGTGGCATCGATCGCAGAACATCGTAATATCGATGTCGATGTCCCATCCCTAGTTATGATCATGTTATTGGATTAATGTCGAAAATACACGAAAGCATCGTGTAACTAACATAACTTGAAAACTGAGCGAGATTTCAGATTTTCAAAGGACAACTTCGACCAGACTCTACGATATCGTAATTTATTAAGGGACAAACGCGAGTTTGAACGGCGCGTGGGCGAGTGAAAATTTTACCATGTTTGAAGGGTCTATTCAGCTTAAATTTGGAGCAAGAAAAATTGAAATCCGCGACATACAGCTCAAAATGCGAAAATTTAAAATTCCCAATTGCTTACCATATAAATTCAATTATCTCAGTAATAATTGGTCCAATTCATTTGCTTATTTGAAATGTTGATCACAATTAGATTCTCTCTGGGATTTTTCCCAGTGGATTTTAGGAATGGAGTAGACAATTAGTTATTTTGGTATAGCATTCACAACAGTCAAGGAAGGGAAAGAAAAGAAAAACGGCTTCCAAGGTTCGGTGAGTATCAAATTGCGAAGAAATATTAAAAATCACATGAATTGGAACGACAATGCCTGAAATGATTGAGTTCATGTGGTTCAAAAATGGTAAAATCATGGAAAATTTTAACTTCTCGTATTTTGAGTTGTATGTTGCCGATCTTAATTTTTCCAGCGGCAATTTAAAGCTCATTTACTTTTTTAAGCATGGCAAACTATTCAGAGCTTTGGGATGAATACAGCTGTACTTGGATGAGTGAAAGAACAGCAACGCTGTGGCGTGGTTTTGTCTGGGTGATTGCATTCAATATGAAAATACTTGAGCGGCCGCCAGCTCAAAAACCCCCGTTGAAGGGGCTTTGCAGACTGGCTCTCCATCTCGACCGTCTACTTGACCGTAGCCCAGTGGTCTCATTCGATTCGCTGAAGTAATTTTATCTCAATCTTAGGTTTAGTGTGTGCTTGTAATGTTTGCTCTGCAATCGTCCCACTTTTGTTTGTTGATTGACTGGTCTTTAAACATGTTTTTTATTCTCAACATTTCCACATATGATCGTAATGGTACTTTAGTGATTCCCTGACAAAATAGTAACTTCCACTGTCATGAGTTTTGTGAGAAAGTAAAGTATCAGTTCCCTAGTGTACTTGGCTAGTGGTTCCAATCTGCATATTTGTGAATCGAACCTGCTTATACGAGGACATTTAGATATTCTTTAAATTGAGTTGGAAGTGAGATAGATTACTGGGTTTACGTATGTAACGGGTAATGTTACGTCTTGCTGCTTGGGCCATGAGAAATATTATACCATTAGACTAAAACAATGTCAGACGTGGATATTAGCTGGCGCAGTTAATGCCACGCAAAAACCACCTCAAACCCCTCCTTGATCGTTTTCAAATAGCTGTTGTCGCACAGATTGGAAAATAATACGAAGTCGGATAAAAGAGGAGCCAAGATGAAATTTCACCGGGTTTCCTCCTCGGTGACACACCGCGAGCAACTTCGGCCGAAGTATAAATGAAAAGGAAACGGGAGATGGGCCGTTAGCGTCGGGAGTAAAGAATGATTAAAAAAAGAGAAAAAAGGAAAAGTTAAGAGTCGAATGCGACTTGGAAGGGGAAATGAAACTTTCTGTATCCCCTCCCCTCCCCTCCCCTCGCGCCGCTTCTCTCCTATCTGTCTGCCAGAAAATGGTTCATAAGAGAACAAACCTTTGGCGAAGTTTTCTCTCTTCCTCCGACTTTATTGCCAGGGTTTTGTTAGGATTTGCCTTCTCTCACCGCCCCGAACAGGTGGGACGTGTCTTGATCGAAGACAAACATTCAAAAGTTCATAGGAAATCCGTTACTGTGATAAAGTAATAATGTAAGGAACGCAATACTGATAAGTACAGTATTGAATTTCTTGAGTCAACTTTCTTCTGTTTGTTTTTGAAGACGTTGCTTACTGCTTAGGGTCTGCGGCTGAAATTAAAAAAAAAAAAAAAAAAAAAAACTAAAACATGGAACACGTTTTTTTTTCTGTTTGCTGCTTTCAGTTTGCTCTTATTTGGCCCGCTATCTTAAGCTTTCCAATTTCCCGCTGTCAGTAATTCGGAATGTTCGAATTTTGATTGTCCGAATTCTGAATGGTTCATGGATCGATCGATAAACGTTAATTCTCGTTCGGGGATCGTTTCATAAACAATATTGCCGTTTTGCTGTCGATCGATCAACGTCAATTGTTGGTAGGAGGTGGACTGATAATTTTGTCTGGGGAGTGGGGAATGAGCGTTTTCAAGGCTCCAGACTCAGCTAGTACGTGTGACACTTCCGCGTTAAACATCTCGCGTGACTTTTTTCGGCTAGTTAGTCCAAGGCTAATGCACGTTCCATGCTAATAACTGAATAGAAATCCGTTTCACACCATTTTAAAAGCCGGTTTCACCAAAGTGTGTAATCTACGTTTACTCAATAAACCGGAGATGTGAGCTGTTGAACAGCGATGCTCGGTTTAGCCAAACCTGGCTAAGATAGATCGGTCAAACACCCTAAATCGACGACCAAAACCAACCAACCGAATTTACGTGGTTAGCGTCCTGAACAATGTTGGGCTACCGTGTTGTATCGTCGTGGAAAATAACAGAATGCATTTTCGGGAAAAGGAAAGGTTACGATTACGACAACTATAAAGTCTTGAAACAGAAATATGTATTCTTGAAAGTAAAACAAGTGACTTACCTAGTTTAGTCAATTTGAAGAAGGCTTGGACAAGTTCTATTACACTAGACGTCAGTGATGATCCACAATATGTTGGGAAGTTTGTTGTGGAGGTCACACTTATAACAGGGAAAGCGCCTTTTCTATCTGCCGATTCTTCTGTTCACTGAGGTATCACCGATTCGTTTCACGTCCCTTTCTGCAAAGAACATGCACTACGGATTTGTTATGAAGAGGTTGCGTGAAATCCTAGACAGAATAGCACTTTCCGCAGTGGTGGTCAAGGGAGGCCGACCCCATGTATTGGTTGGGACTCCTTTAGGATAGGATGATAGAAAGTAGTATGTCCCTGGCTCTGTCTGAATCGCATGTGGAACGGTTGTTCTCTGTCTTGAATATGGTAATCGTCCAAATCATTCCACTCAGAATACATGGTAATCGAATTGGGGTAAAACTGAAATAATTAGGGAATGATTGACTAAATAAAGTACCGTACGATCGGACTGGTAACGAACTCATAGTAATTACTTTCTCAGAGATGTAATTTTTCTACACAAGAAAGATATTTTTAAATTGAAATCCTGCTAGTTAACTTCTATCAAGTTATCTCAGGTGTAAGGTGTGTTTTTGTGTTGATATCAGTAACCTGGTGACGTAGTGATATAGTATTGTGGATACTGAAGTGAACTCCTAAAAGGCTTTGTAGCCGATACACGGGTTGAAGCATTCTGATTACCATAAAAAACGCTGCAAATTCTTTCACTGGGGTTTATTATTCGATTGGCTTGCGTTCATGGTTTAAATTTATACTAAGCTTTGGAGTGTGCGTGTTTCACTGCTGATAGAGCGATTATTGAATTTCAGGAGGTATGCATAGAGCACGTAAATCTGTTCTCAACAAAAATACCTGTTTGGATTGATCAGTTGATCATATTTGTGTGCCTCCCGAAATTCAATAATCGCTCTATCACCTGTGAAACACGCACACTCCAAAGCTTAGTATAAATTCAAATCATAAACGCAACCCAATTGAATAATAAACCCCAGTGAACGAATTTGCAGCGTTTTCCGATTACATGTGATTTCAATGGGTTTTTGAATTCCCATTACATGTGATCAGAAAATTTAATTTAATTTTCAATTACCATTACAGGAATTGGAATGGGAATTGCGACTACTCTCAATGAAATTTTCTTGTTCAAAGACCAGAGTTCTGAGTTTTGACTTTTGCTGGTGTCAGCCAAATGAATTTGTAAGCTCAGCTGCTTCCAATCCTCGATCTTGGCCGAAATTCCATTTTTCGTTATTTACTTCATTTGCGATTATCATTAGATTAGTTCGTATTAATTTCTCCATGTTACGTACAGCTTCTTTATTTTCTATGATTTTTCAACAATTGGAATCAATAAGGTTAGAAATACTGAAGTCACAATAAATTATGAGCCGTCATATATTTTGTGTAATTATCAAATATTGTATGGCACTTAGGCTAGTCCTAATATGCTCAAATTTTGAGGAGATTTTTTTGTATATATTGGCACAATTTGAGAGGGTAATACTTGAACATTTCAGAAGTTGAAAAATAAGGGCCACCCTAATGCCCACTCAGGATGCCCTCATGGTCGCCCTCAAATCACGATTATGGATCGTGTTGAGTGCATGGTTTCCCTTATCGCTACACTAACGGGCCCATTCACACTCTCGCTACGATGAATTCCACCCTTAACTCTCCTACAATTCCAACAGGGATTGACCAGTCTCCATGAACCAGTATTCTGGTGAAGGTGGCACTAAGTAGATCTTCTGTCAAGGTCAACCGCGTCGACATGAACTCTGACGTCGTGTCTTGTACGCGGAAAACTAGCGAGCGGGCGACCAACGCGATCTGTTAGCGCGATCAAACAATACAATCGTATGGAAGTGTCTTAGGTAGCATCGCGTTGTCATTTGTTTATAGTTTGTAGGTTAACCTGCTGTTGTTGAGATTCTATCATTCTTCTTTGATATTGCTTTTTTGGTTAATTACTGCCTTTGTGGTTTACTTTAAATTTTATCATAGAAGCGATAATATCAGCAGTTCAAAAGAGAGAAGTTTTGTGGAACTAAAAAGCAAGATTTATAAGAACAGGAGCCTCGCAGATCTGGATTGGGATGCTGTGGCGAAAGAAACGAGTTTTTCAAGTAAATCAAAACACCATTTAATAAATTATTCCTTGTAAATTAGTACACCATTCAATTACCTAATAAATTCCCTGTAAAATATAAATGTAAGTATACAAATGGTGAAGGTAGCCTAGTTTTCCTAGGAGCGGATACATTTTACCAACTGGCTTTCGGTTCCGATGGGCCAAATAATACGTCAACGGCGTCGATGAAAGCAGTAAAAATTTGGAAAAAGAAAGGATCTTTCCGAATATAAAATAAAACTGGAGGAAACTGCTATAAAATAACTGGAGGAATGGATGGAAATATGGCGTATCCAGCTTCGGCGACAACGCGATGTGTAACCTCACGGAAGACACACATTTTGGAATCGTAAGGCTGGACGTCCATTAAACGCGATTTCGTTCGAGAACAGTTCTGATTCCAAACAGCAGGGTTTAAGTGGGATTCCGTCCACTGCGAGCGTTAGTTTCGCGCGAGTTTGGGCGAACTAACGCGAAGGCCAAAATTTTCAATCTAGTTTGGATTCAGACGGGCGTGATCGGCGATATTCGGCATGGATGTTGAAAAATTAATTGTTCAGGTGCAGGAGAGACTCGCAATATGGAGCAAAAGCTGCCCCAATACCATATGCCCATTCTCCACACTGTCTCCTCTGCAAAAAAAGGTCTTTCACCCACTCTTCTCTTACGCCAATTCTTCTTCTCGTCTTCCTCTCACCATATTCGGTGACTCCAATGAATACAGTTGCATTAAACGCTCTGCAAGTGGTATTGTTCACCTCAGCGGCACAATAAAAATCCAAAAGAAGAAAATCGAGAAAATGAACTGAAGCGTTTTTAGCCGGGGTTCGCGTATGGTGGATGGGCTTCCTTCGCGCGAAGCTGGGAACTGACGAACGAGTGCGTATTCGCGCGAACGGCTTTTCGCGCGGAATCGCGTTCAGTGGACGTCCAGCCTAAGAAATTCGTCCAAATCGAGACGCTCGTTCGCGTCGCCCGCGTTTGTTCTCCACGTTAGTCAAGGCCTGAGGGTCTATTTACACTACACGCGATTCGGGTCAAAGCGATGACTGCCGAAGGCGGGTGTTTCCACTCCTAGCAGAGGGGAGCGACTGATAGAAGTTCCGCGCGAGTCGTCTGACGCAATCGCAAGCCACGTAGCGATTTGAAGCGAATTGTAGTGAATTTCACCCTTTCAATTGTTTAAATATATGTTCCGTTGTTGCCTGTATTTATTTTAATTCAGTTGAATATTCACTACGGATATTGACAAATTGATTAGTGGCGTGCAACCACGTCCGGCATTGTAGGATCAAAAATACAAATTGGACCACAACAGGGACATTGTCCGTCGATGCTGGAATAAAGTATCTCAAGAATGTGAAGTTGATGATGAAAAATTCAGTATTTAATTTCAGTTTTTAGTTATTCAGCATAACCTTTTGTTAAGGGAAAAACATAGAAGTACCTAAAACTTTTTTATTCTCCAATATAAACGAATTAACGGGGTTAAATCGGGATGATATATTGAGCAGGGCACCAAACACTCGACTGGTCCACTCAATCGCTAGCAATATAAATACGCAACGCTTTGAAATTCCCGCCTCTTGTCGCTTCGCATAGCATTGCATCGCTTCGAGCGCAGTGTAAATACAGCCTCAAAAGGAGATTGATGGCTTGTTTCCGAGCTTCTGTTTGTAAAGAAGGAAACATTCTTGACATTCGCTCGGCGTTTGACAAATATCAATGTGGAATACGTATCTTGTCGAGTTCGATATTTTGAGGAGGGAGAACTGTAATAGTTACCCACTCGAGCGGGAGATTGTGTCTACCCTGCGGACTATTCTAGATTCAAACTTTCCTTCCCGCTGATCGGTGATTGGAAAAACTCATTTCTCGCGTATTTGAAGAAATACTTCGGTAGTTGCATGTGATGCAGTATTAAGATGCATATAATCCACCATGTTGATGTTGAATTTGGATTCTTAGCCCCGCTACTTTATCCGAAATTCCTCTTCTAGTGAGCTACTGCACTATTAGTAACCTGAACGAAGTTGAGTTACGCCGAGCTCATTCCTCGGTAATTCAATCTACAAACTTTTTTGGGGCTGTTCTTGAAAAAACCCATAATGATCCATTGTTATGTAAAAACTTACATTGATGAATTAAGAGTTCCTTAAGGGTCTTGCAATTAGGAGTTCTTCCCTTAATTAATTATTCCCCTAATTGGCTCCAGGCGCCTCTGCCTTGTGTTTTTTTTCGTGAATTATAATCAAAATTTATATTTCCAGAACATTGTTCCTTCCTTTAACAGTTTCTATACAGGGAAACGTATTATTCAAAGTCCCCATTCAGGGCAGGGTCTACAAAGTTGAGCAAACCTCCTCGCAAATGTTCTAATATTGATGACAGTCAACGATGGTGACTTCAGATGTCATTTTCTGAAGTTTTAGAGGCGTTTGCTGACCTTAGTTTCAGATAGAATTCCTCGAACTGGAATCACTGGCAGTAAATCCTGTTTGTGCATAATATTTTCCACTGCAATGCATCTATTTATCAAGTAGGATCAGTTCGTAAGATTATTTCGTAGTACCTAAAAGGATACTAATAATCTTCAGGGTTCCTAGATCGGAACCACACCACCATATCACACCAAACCTTACTTCTATACCATGCAATACAGCAGTGGCGGATCCAGGATTTATGTAAGGGGGGGGGGGCAACCTACTGGAGCCCCTGTGCCCCACCCCTGAATCCGCGCCTGCATACAGTACCATACAATAATAAGGACTTGTCTGTTGTTTGTCACGACTTAACTCAAAATCCACTCTATCGATTTAAAAAATTCTTTCACCGTTAGAATGATCGATCATTGTTGAGAACCATGGGTTATATTACAATTTGAAAAAAAACGCTGCAAATTCATTCACTGGGGTTTTTGGCTTCCAT
Organism: Creontiades dilutus; assembly: GCA_031894815.1. Lineage (NCBI taxonomy): Eukaryota > Metazoa > Arthropoda > Insecta > Hemiptera > Miridae > Creontiades > Creontiades dilutus. Next base: position 325,355 of record JAVIWC010005249.1, on the reverse strand, counting down.
TTATAATTTGAATTTATACTAAGCTTTGGAGTGTGCGTGTTTCCCAGGTGGTAGAGCAATTATTGAATTTCAGGAGGCACACAAATATGATCAACTGATCAATCCGACCAGGTATTTTGATTGAGAACCGATTTACGTGCTCTATGCATATCTCACGAAATTCAATAATCGCTCTATCACCTGTGAAACAGGGACACTCCAAAGCTTCATACAAATTCTAATCATGAACAATACAAATTCATTAATAATACAAATCATGAATAATACAAATCGTGAACGCAAGGCAAATGAATGAAATTGAATTATAAACCCCAGCGAAAGAATTTGCAGCGTTTCATGCATATCAGAATGCTTCAACCCTCTCAATCCTGCGCTCAAAAATCTAGTTAGTTCATCTGTTTGTTTTGAAGAAGGTTTGATCGCAAGCCTGTGTAATTGAAATTGATTACTTACATGTGAATTAGATTGAATGATTGCCTACACTTCAAAATTTTCTTCGAAGTTATGACACATATAAAAATCAATTTTGATGAAAAATCGCGAGAATAACCATGAAGGAAGCGTTTTATCGAAAAACGGACTTCAGATTCGTGTTCAGAACCCCGAAAAACCTCTTAGAGAGTAGGTTTGAAAGGGATTAAACAGAGTTAATTTTGAGCAATTTTGATGAAATATCGCGAAAATAACCATGAAGGTAGCGTTTTATCGAAAAACGGACTTCGTATTCGTGTTCAGCACCCCGAAAAACCGCTTAGAGAGTAGGTTTGAAAGGGATTAAACAGTGTTTATTTTTGAGCAATTGTGATGAAAAATCGCAAAAATAACCATAAAGGAAGCGTTTTATCGAAAAACGGACTTCAGATTCGTGTTCAGTACCCCGAAAAACCCCTCAAATAGGAAAATAGCGACGATTTTAACTAACTGTAAACGAACAATAATTTACGAACAATAATTTTAAAAGCTAATATTTAACCTAAATACGTTAACTAGTTCTTGTCAATAGAATCAACAATAATTGATGATGCTGAGTTTTTGTCAATAGAATCAACAATAATTGTTGATTCTGTTGACAAAAACTAATTAACGTATTTAGGTTAAATACTAGTTTTTAAATTTGTCAGTGTTCTAATAGTGATGAAATTTATGGGAACATTGGAGGGAAAATTTGAAAATTAATAACAAGACTTCAGCTAGACTTTTGTCTGATAATGATAAGTTTGAACCCCTCTCCTATTTCACTACCCTAACCCAGGAAAGGGGGGTAAACCAGCTAGTTCATGTTTGCTTGAATCTTGTTGAAATAATTTTACGAAATCTGTATATATCTCGAAATACTGTATTATGATTGAGTGCTTTACGTTTGTTTTAGGTGGTGCCGCTTCCCAACCTTCAGTTCAAAAGAAGGGACACTCGTGCTTGCACTGCGGTCTAGTTGCCATGACAAAGAAGAGTCTTGGTACTCACATTGAACAAAACCATTTGGAAAGTACGCAAATCCTAATGAAGAAGATCCGCATGAGCCAGCCAGTTGAGAAGTCTTCCTTAACAATATCGTTTGCGGATGATGCTACATTACCAACTGATGCCAGTCAGGGTAATACACAGGAGCAAAGTTTGCCCAGGGCAGTTATATGTGCGCCCCCTTCCTCCCGGGTTGAATTCAAATCAGAGTCAAACCCCTCGTCAAATTCTGGCAAAAATCACTGCACCACCTGTGGCTATATTGCTGTATCTGCTGGCAAACTCAAAGTTCACTTAAGATCTCACACAGGTGAGAAACCTTACTCCTGCTCCTATTGCAATTCTTCGTATGCCTACAAGAGTGGTCTGAATGCTCACATCAGAAAGTACCATACACAAGAAAATATGCATTGCTGCCCTCACTGTTCTTATAAAGCCCTGCGTCCTGGTCATTTGGAGCGGCACATCCGATCCCACACTGGTGAAAAACCTTTCCCTTGCAAATTGTGTGATACATCATTTTCGTGCACGGAATATCTCAATGATCACGTACGCGACTTCCACTATAGAGAAAGACTATTCGCATGTCCACATTGTAACAAAAAATTAGCTAGACCTGCACATCTTCAATCGCATCTTCGTACTCATGCAAAAAAACCGGATATCACACTGATTGAAAAGCCTGATGCAATCCTAGTCGATAGTCCAGATATATCTCAAGATTCCGTAAGCGATTTGTTGAAATCTTTCAATGGACAATATTCTGGAAGTACTTTACCAGGGGATTCTAATGGTGCCTTACCAGGGGAAACTGGTTTAATTGGGGACAGAACGGGTACATATGAAGACTCAGATAAACCTGGTTTAACAACTGAGCTGGGAGATGGTAAACAATTTAGTTGCCAACTCTGTGATTTCAAATGTCCAACTTCAAGTGACCTCGTGGATCACGTTGAAACTCACAAAAGGACAAAGCCGTACGCCTGCACAATGTGCCCTTTTCGGTGTAAGTTACCGACTCAGTTGAAAACTCACATCGCGTTGCATACGGGCGACAAGCCGTTCAAATGCCCACACTGCGACGCCTGTTTTACGTTGCAAGGCCGCTTGAACCAACACATCATCATCCATAGCGAGGAAAAACGCCTAAAGTGTGAGCAGTGCGACTATTCCTGTTTTTATCAATCCGAGATGAGGAAGCACATGGTGAAACACGCTGAGCGCAAGCTTTCCTGCCCTGTGTGTAACAGGAAATTCACCGGCACTTCTTACCTAAGTCAACACCTCAGAAGAGTCCATGGAGATTTCTTGAGTAGCGCTGAAGATTTCATTCAGAACGAAAAACGGGTGAAATGCGAACAATGTGACTACGTGTGTTCCTACCAATCCGAGCTGAGAAAGCACACCGTTAAACACTCTGAAGAAAACAAACACTGCCCAATTTGCAACAAGAAATTTTCAGGTAGCGCTTATATGAACCAACATTTGAAGAGGATTCATGGCAAAGAGTGTTTGAATGAAGATCAGAACGGTTCTCAAATTGAAACTGATGAAAATTCATCCCCGAGTGAAGAAGTTAAGGAAACTGTCCAAATTGCGGATGATTCTAGTTGTTGACTTGTGAATTTCGATTTGAAATTGATCAGTTATGTACCAGAAGAAGACTTTCATTAGCACTCAATCAGAACACACCTAGTCTGGATTTACTTGCACTTCATGGGGCAGTAGTTATTTTGAATAACGTTATCCTGTGATGTGGCATAAAATGCCATCTTGTTCTCATCTTAGTTCCTAGTATTTGAGAAAATCCCCTTTTGTTGTTACGTGCCTATTTTGAGTTGGTATAGCTGAATTCCTGGGAATACTGCACAAAATATTCTACCTCCCCTATATGTATTTAAAAAAAGTACATACAGCAGCGAAATGTAGTGGTACACTACTGTTGATTAGTCTCCACGAAGGATAGTACCTAATCTATTAAAATCCATAATTGAAAAGGGATCTCTTGTTAATGAAGTCCATTTAGTTTTTCTGTTCACCAAGTTACATATTTATTGCTCATAGTTTGTTATCTTATATTTTTTGTTGAAAGGAATGGAATAAATTATATTTGAAGTTATTGGAATTTTTCTCGTAGACTCGTTGGTTTTGATTTGAAACCCAATTCACTGTATTTCGGCATAAAGCGAGGGTGTGGATGGAATCAAGTGGAATCCTGTTTCGGAAGTCATCCCATTATTACTAGAAACATATCGAAAACTCTTGATACACTTACATAAACGATCGTTTTTCATTTGTGTTATTCTTATCAAATTATTTAATTCTACCATCATTAGTAGTTCGAGTCAACCAAGATTAAGATTAAGTAAGATTTTTTGGTCTATAAACACGTTGCATTCCTTCCTCTAAAATTCACTTTACTTGGTAAAGATGGTGAAGAGAGAGTAATGTTTTGCTGTAAATGGGTGGATCTGAGTTGCGAAAAATGTAATTTATCTCCCCTTTTATGGTTATGGAAGAGGAACTTTTCGCCACATCAGGATTTCTTCTCTCCGCAAAAATCTGTTTCGGTCAAGTTACAGTTGCAAAACATGATAGATGTTATCTAGATCAGTTCTGAAGAAACTTCCCTGGCACGACGGTACTACGCTTATCGAAGAAGTTGATGACCCTAAACTCAACGGCACACGTAACTGAAAGTGTGTGCCTAATGTAGGTAATTGATTTGGGAAATGAGTGAATTTGATAAAAATGATACCTGACCTTTCTAAAACTTGCTCTGTCAAAGGTTGTGAGTCTAGGAGGTTACAAAATATGTCCATATTTTTCCGAAACAGCTTTCGTACAAGTACGCAACCACGAGGGACATTTTATGTCTTTGCGCCCCCTCCCGCACACACACCACGTACTTCGTACCACCCGTGGGTACTTAATTGAATTCGCGGCCATGTTGACTCATTGTTCCGACACCCTTACTACTTTGGTCACTGAGGCTCCGAATGTCCAGGGGTTCACGTAACAAGATTAAGTAAATCAACAGCTTTCAAATGAGTGGTGAACGAGTTTTGTACGACTACAAATATCGAAGATAATGATCCGTAGCAACGAATCGGTTGTAAGCGAGAACCATCAGAAATATTTTCGTGACGCTGTCCTCGTTACATTTTTGAGTTTATGTAGCAAAGTAAAGACATAAAATGTCAAAAACAATACACACTTTACACTTCACATTAGGAGCAAGTATTCAATCAAGACATTTGGGTTGTGAGACTTAGTTACCATTTTATAACTTATAACTATAAGTTTCGTACAGGTTCCACTTTACATTCACAACATGAGCTCCGCTCTCAATTAAAAAAAAAAAAAAAAAAAAATGATTCGTATCGAACGTTTTGAGTAAATTTCCAATTTTTGGTTTATTATTCAATAAAAACCATTGTAATCGCTCTGGAAAAAAATTCTAACCCCCCCTGAAAATTTCATGGTTTTCGTTTCAAAGGGTGTAGAATCCGAATCTGCAATAAAAATTTTCCGTCCGTCCGCCGTATGCCGTACGCACGATTTCTCCCAAACGGCTGGAGCAAAAAATCTGAAATTTTCAGGAAAAATCCATCTTGGTCCAACGACGCCCCAATTCTTGAGCCAGCTCTCTCACTCTATTTAAAGTGCCCTTTAAGGGCTGTCAAAGTTTTGTAAAATCCCTAAAATCCTCAAAACAAGTCGAATCGGCCTAAATATTTACCTATTTGAAGAACATACCATGAGGAATCGAATGAGACCCTCCCCAGGTCCGTAGGTCAAACCATTCCCGATGTATGGCCCGATTTATGGTGCCAACATTTGCGTATTTTGGTTTATTATTGTTTGTTTGTAACCTAGTGATGCCGATAGCGTCGAGTTGTAGTGAATGTGTATACTGGAGTGATAGCCGGTGTTGATACTTGTAGTTTATAGCCGGTACACGGGTTGAAGCATTCTGATGTGCATGAAACGCTAATGATATATAGGTAAATATTATTCAATATTATTAGTAGGGTAAATAAGTATTCTTTCTCTGGGGTTTATTATTCAATTGGCTTGACTTCATGATTCGAATCTTTACTAAGCTTCGGAGTGTGCGTGTTTTACAGGTGATAGAGCGATTATTGAATTTCAGGAGAAATGCATAGACCACGTAAATCGGTTCTCAACCAAAACACCTATTTGGATTGATCAGTTGATGATATTTGTGGGCCTCCTTTACATCAGTCTACCTTTGCCTACATCATTTGGATTTGGGGAAGTTTCAACGCAATACGAGTGCCAAAGGACTTGATAAATTATAGATGTTTTTACTGTGGGGGTTGTATTGAGGTTCAATAAAAAAACGCTGCAAATTCTTTCACTGGGGTTTATTATTCAATTGGCTTGCGTTCATTATTTGAATTTCTACTAAGCTTTGGAGTGTGCGTGTTTCACAGGATAGAGCGATTATTGATCATTTTGTGTGCCTCCACACAAATATGATCAACTGATCAATCCAAATAGGCATTTTGGTTGAGAACAGATTTACGTGCTCTATATATCTCCTGAAATTCAATAATCGCTTTTCCTGTGAAACACGCACACAATAAAAACATCTAAATTTAGTAGAAATTCAAATAATGAACGCAAGCCAATTGAATAATAAACCCCAGTGAAAGAATTTGCAGCGTTTTCCATTTGAGCCACCTTTGGGAATGAACTATTGTTTTGTAGTTTTAGAGATATTATTCGTGCCTCCCTGTCCACAGTATTGCTGTGGTTTGGGGTTTGGCCCCTGTGGTCGTTTTGACTGCAGACTTTGAACTTCTTCATGAGCAAACTCAATTTGATCCCATGGTTCTTGGAGCTTCATGGAGCTCGGAAGAGGTACTCTATGGTCCATCGCAAAAATGGAGCGTTCATCAATTTTCTTAACTGTTACCGTAGTCATTGCTGTCGTTGATGACAGTTGGAACTTTCTGTTTTCCTAGACTTTTTCTGTTTGGGAAACCAGTGATAAACAATACATTTTTAATCCGCAATTGTCCGAGGTGTTATTCCATCAAAGTTATGGTTCTTGAAAAGTTAATAAACGGAAGTGTATCTAATTTATATCCTTGTTGTTTCGAATAAAACGCAATAAACCACCAGATTTTTATTTGCATTCCTCAATAAACAATTTTGCAGGTGGTTTTCCTAAGTGCGATGTAAGCTGTCTGATATGTAACCATTGGAAAATGTAAGAATTAGAAAAAAATTAGTTTCAAATATTAAATACTGAAATAACTTATTTTCGAAAATTTTCGACAGCTCCCGTATACATAGTTAAAAGATCGAAGTTAGGAGAAGATTCCCTAACACTTGCTTTTGAATGAAATAAAAAGTTTACTTCAACAATAAAAGAAATGAAAGGGGATCTTGTAAAAACCTAATAAATTAAAAGACATCCTGAACAAATATGCACAAGTTCTTGTATTTCTCTGGGGTAACATTTTGGGTTGAACGTTATGGTGTAATATCATTGACTAGTTCAAATAAATTTAAGAACTGAGTAACTTGAAATTGACATTATTTGAAGGTGTTCTCAAGAATTATAACTACTGCGAACAAAAAGAGCCCTTGCTGCAAAATTTTTGGGCTGATACCCAATCGTGGACAAAACAGCTTTGGGAGTTCTCGTTGCTCGGCTCGTGTGCTCCCGCCACACGCTTCTTAAGGCACCTACCGCCGTGAAATTGTCCAGAAATTTCTTCTAGAAACCAATGCACATGAGGGAAAAAGTTTGCAAATATGACCGAATCCGAACTGTCGATATCACACACACAGGAACAGGCACTTTTTCGCTTGACACCCTGTAAAAAGTACTGATTATACAAAGCGTGAAAGAACAAATTTGTGAGGGGGGAAGGGGAAGGATTTCATAGGGGCACTTCCTTTCATCCTTCTTTCATCTTCCTCAAGCAATCGGATTGATCTGGGCGTCCTCCCCACTTTTATTTTATTTCATTTTTCGTTTCAATTTACTGGTGTGTCCCCTCTGCCTTTGAGGAGAATTATTGCGACAAGAATTGTGTGTTGTTAAAAGCAATTGTGTAAAAGAGGTTTTAATAATTTATGACGATGTGAAAGACCACACTGTTCAGCTTAGTTAGTTGTGTACAGCTCGAGCAAAGAAAGTAAGTTTATTTTCTTGAGACAGGCTAGTAGCGACCACATATTCGCCTTTTTTCATTCTGAATAACGTTTATTTAAAGCAGGTGTAACCGTTTGCTTACAAACTGGCGTTTTTCGTCTTTCCCATTCTTGGGGGGGATCTTTGAAGCCCAAGTTTCCTTTGTTGATGGGAAACCACTATTTACCGCTCCAGTTTGTTTTTCATCCTGCCCAACCTAATTTGATTAATGTAAAGACCCTTTCTGGGATGGAGCTGAAAAACTGTTGGCAAAGCTCAGGGAGCGTGGAGCGACTTGAAAGGGCGAGCCGACTAATTAAGAAAAGGCCCTTTCCACAATGGTCTCTCCCCCTCTCCCACAGTGAACTGATGGAAGTCTGGAAGGGTTTTAGGAAATGAACTGGAACGGTGTCGTTCATTGGCACTTGCCTGATCCCACAACCTTTTTCAATCCCAGAATAAACTTTTAACGCCCTGAATTTGGTAGGTACTGATAAGCAATTGTACCTGTGTTGTAAAATAAATGCACCTCACTGGATTCCCTGGAGGGAGTGATCGAATATTTCCAGCAAGAAAGTTTCAAAAAACCACCTCTGGAAAGAAAGAAGCTATTTCTTCGTGGAACATAGGTATTTAAAAACAATAAAAAATATATATAACTTATGGTTCTTCAATCACCAACGAACTTTTTAAAAAGCAATCTTTATTCGACACACAACTCAAACACGAAGTAATGAGCTCTAAACGTAAGAAACAAAAGGGAGCGTGACTATCCCGCGACACAGTTGAACGGAAGACTGCAGGCTGAAGGCCGAGCAGGAGAATATAAAGGGTCTTGTGCTGATGTAAGCAGGAAAGGGGCAAGCCGGTCCATAACGTATAAATAACCCTCCAAAGTTTTCGGTTCACGTTTCAAGACAATTGGATTTCAAAATCGAATTTAAAAGAAAAAAACGAAAATTTATTATCTTGGAATATTTATTATTATCTTGGAAACGAATGACTACATTAACTTGAGAATTAACTATGTTGATGGGGGAACCCATTTGAGTGAATGGGTTTCATTCGATTCACAATGAAAAAAGTCATTAGAGTAACCTGTGTTCTAAAATTCTTTTCTCTAATTTCTAAAATTCAAAATGAAAATTTAATACCAAATGTTATTAATTGCGAAAAATCAATCAATAACGTGGGAAACAGTGAGAAAAAATTATCTACTTCCATTCTTCATGTAATCATTATTCTTCGTTTTATAAACATTTTTGTCTTTAATAACCGTTCCTCTAAGTACCTGTAAAAGGTTTAGAAATTCTCTACGGAAGAAAACTGTCACAGTTTGAAGAAACTGTTCAATGTTTGATATATCAACAAATCCTAATTAACGTATGAAACTTGAATTGCCCATTTTAAGACAATGGAATGCCCAAATTGAAATTGAGGCCGGGTTAACGAGCTAGTCCTACAATATAACCTTAAGATACTAAGGACTCGAAAGTCATTAACAAAATATCTCTTGTCGGAAGTTATTAGTACAGGTGGTTGTGTAAATCGATTCATTTCCCTCGCTGTAACGGATCGTTCTCGTAACCTCCCTACTTTATTCATTAAAAGTTTCTGAGCTGTGAGCCTCCTCCTAACCTCCCATCCTTCTTTTTTAAACTCTAAATAACGGAAACCATCTTTTCCCATTACGACTTTTATTGGAGGTGTAGGAAGAAACCTCCGGGTTGTTCGAAAGGGCTGCTCTGAAAACGAGGCTATTAGGCACCTCCCAATAACGTTTTTGCTCTTCACCTATCTTTCCTGAAGAAACCAGTGATTGCCGTACCTGCCCTCCGATTTTCATGATTACGAAGATTAAACCTGCTTTCCAAATGCTTTAATTTTTTACTTTTGAAGGCGTGTGTCCCCTATTCAGGGGTTGCCTCTCAGTTTCCATACGATAATATTGACATTTGAGTTGTAGTACTAAACATACAGGCTTTGGCTGGAGATGGTCTCCTTACAGCCTCATCCCTCTCGGTCTACTTGATGCTTTTACTCTTGCGCAAGAGGTAAACTTTATACCGATCTTCATTATTTCATTGTATAACTGATCGATGATGACACTTTACGCTCAATAATGTATTAATTTACTTCGTTCCCAAAACATAAGAACCTATTTTAAGGCTCTGGAATGATCACCATATGTAGATGATCTACTCATTCACGGTACGAGTACAAAGAAGGCATATCCTCCACTTAACTTGACAAGACGTTTGTTCTTTTGTTCACATTATCCTACTCCAACTCTTACTCCAACTGCTAGTTTGTTTTGCGTTTCGTGTTTAGTTTCCTCCGCAAGTGTTAAAGAAATTAACGAACCGTGCGCCCTACACTTTGACTACCTGATTTGAATTAAAGTGATGTTGTCCAAGTGGCACAGTCAGTCGTGCATGAAACTGTACCGTGAAAATCCACGGTTTACGAGTTTTATAACCATCGCTGGGTACCAACAAAGATAAACAAACTATAAAGACTCTCATAAGTCGAAGCAACTCTCCTAAGTTCATTTATTGCGATAATTCCCTCGACAATAAAATACCAAGGTTCACGCAGTTCCCTCTTCTATTGAACGCGTTTGTCCTCATTGACTTCACAAGGGGAATAGGACTGTGAAAATGAGCCCCACAGCAACATAATACAAGTTATATTGGCTTTTTGTCGGCGTTTCAAACGGCTTTAACTGTTCGATACGGGAAATCTAATAAATAAAGTCAAACGCAATGTAATTTGCATCTTATGTTACTTAATATAGATTGGAAGATAAAGGGAAAGGAAAACAGAAGACGGATACTAATTGCCAATCAAAGGCACAAGTGATCAGTTTGAACGTTTTACAGTCTCGCACTTCAAAGAACCACGTAATAGATATCCTTGTGAATTATTGAACGATAGGCTTTCCATTTTAGGACCTCTCTGTGAAATAAGGCTTCCTCAGTAGAAGGAAGCCTATTAGAATTGATCCACGGAGGCGTGAGACCACCCAAAAAAACAGAAAAAAATAACTCCATTCATATCCGTTTCAGACCATTATGAGATCGAATTCCTGAAAAAAGGTAGCACAACTCTGCAAAAAAAAAAACTTTATTTGCGATGAATGAAAAGGAATGGGAGATTGTGAATACACTTTTTGAGCGGATTCTAAATCTGTTTGCAAAGTTTTCCTATCACGTTAGTTTTTCCGCAAAATCACTGATTTAAAGTGACTTATAGTGTTCAAAACATCACAAGGGGAAACTGATGTTCAGAACAAAGAGGTGACTCAAAAATAAAACAACGCTGGCAAATGTATTCCATTTATTCTAACTTCCATTGTTATTTATTCGAAATTGAATTCTAGGATGTGTCCTAGGGAGAACCGTCATTGGATTTATACTCAAACCCAAAGAACTTCGTCAAACTTGAAATGTTGCAGCTTATCACCATAGATTTTCATCATTTAAATTATTAACAGGAGTACAATCCAGTTCTCAGCGACCGACCCGACAGTTCCGCCCCCCCCCCCCTCCTCAACACTCCTTCAACTAACCTTCGGCTGGGCTCCTTCCGCCCTTTGTTATCCCGGCATCACCACTTTTCCGTCCGCCCGAGGGGGTCATTCGTGTACCTGCCACCTTGGTAAGCACCAGCCTCTCTGGTAAGTTCCAATTTTCATGCAACACTACCTCAATATCTATTTTACAGGTTATTTAACCACAATTTTGAAGTATTATTTATTGGGTCTCTAATTTAGTTTCAGATCTACAGATTTTTCCAGGGAGTTGGTTAGGCTTAGTAAGTACCGTTTATGAACACAGAATGCGCTCATGTAAACCCTTGTTAGCCCCCCCCCCCACCAGCCGTAGCTTTCATCTCTGTTTACTAGCTCCCCTCCTCTGAGCTAGAATCCCATATTTGTAGGTTGCATAGGCAATTTTTCATCGTCGGTACTTAAATGTGTAAAATTAACCATTTAAATGATCTGGCTGTAAAACCATAGAGGTCTACTGTCCCGTTTTTTCCTCCCTCAAAGCACGGAACACGGTCTTTTTTGAGTTAGCAGAGTGCTCTGAAAATAATTGTACCTTTTAAATCCCTCGCCAAGTCATTGAGTCCTCGTTGTAAGAACGGAAACCTCAGTGTAATAATTTGCTGCGTTTTTAATTCGATTTTAAATCAACGTACTTTGAGGGGATCATTCTTCGTTCTCTTGGCCTTGGGAAAATAATGAACCAGAGCTCTGAAAAGAACAGAAGAATTATAGGACACACATGGGCTGGATTTACAATGAATCGCAGCTCACACGCCTTCTTAGTCCGGGAATTGTCTTTATTAGAATAATCCCAAGAAAAAGCGTCCGCGTTTACTGAGTTTATCAGCACTTTGCACACAGGTTGCAAATCTCCTCTTTCCCCTTCATCATTCTCAGTAACAGAGGCGCTAAAGGAAGGATTAAAAAATTAATATCATCGGCGTGGGGACCTGAAGTTTGTGAGATGTCCTAAAATTATCATTTCATCCCACTAACATTTCCAACCCTCATTTTCTCCAATCTCGTCATTTTCTCTTGACCTTTCGTCGATTTTCTCAATAAAATGCGTCTGCCCAGTTATAAGGGTAATGTTCTTCCCATCATGCTTCGTGGACAAATATAATTGGCTTATTTAGTTAAGTCAATTCTCTGACTCCAAAGTAGGACCGAGAGTGTTTTATTCAAAGAATTATTACAGAAAACTGTCCTGGTATTTTCTATTTCGTCAACATTTAATAGGAAAATCAATTTACGTTTGTTATGATTCACTTTTAATGTGTACTATTTATTCAGAAAAACCAGTTTTTGAACTAGATTATTACAATGATGACCCCCAATCACATGAACATCAATATACAGATTATGCATTTCGGTGGGCATCATATTATTTTCCCTTTTCATAACTATTTAAATTTTCTTTTGGTTCTGCGCTCCCGAGATAACCAATTTATTTATTTCAGTCAATTCTATAAAGGTAAAGTGGGACTGAATAGGTTTTATTTAAAACATTTTGTGGGAAACTGTCCTGGTATTTTCTATTTCTTCAACATTTAATAGGTAAATCTATTTAAGCTCGATGTGTTCCATTTGTAATGTTCACAATAACCAGTTTTCACTATTTATGTGTTCACTATTTATTCACAATAACCAATTTTCGATTTGCGACTCATTTGGTTATTACGATGGTGACGCACAATTGCATACACTGCAATATATTTTGTTCTTCATATAAAAATTCGAAAAGAACGACTGGGAGACGACATCAATGTGGTTTCAGCAAGATCGGGCAAATCCCCACATGGCAAGAACATCCATGCAGGCAGCTCGCAATCTGTTCCCAAGGCATCTGACTTCACGGTATGACGTGGTATAGCCCCCTCGCTCGCCAGACCTCACGGGCTCTGATTGATTTTATAGATTTTTTTTTTAAAGCCACACCAATAATCTCCGCACTTTTCAAGAATTGAAGGCTTCAATTGAGACGGAAATTCGATCCATTCCCACCGATATGCTTGAGCGAGTTATGCAAAACGTGAAAGACCGACTCCAAGAATGCATCGCCCAAGAAGGAAGACATTTAATGGACATAATCTATCATAATTACTGAAAATTGTATTCTGAAATGAATTTCCATTGTTACCCAATATTTTAAAATTCATTTCAACCCGATGTATTCAACATTTGGCGACTATTTATCCACCCGGCTTTTCTGGGCCGCCTTTTATTTTCCCTTTTCATAGCTATTTGGTAATCACACTCTCTACTTTAAATTTGACCACATTCTCTTGGTTCTGCATGTCCCAAAATTATTATTTAGGAATGTACTTATCAAATGATTTCAACTTATCATGATAGAAACAAAGGAATTGCCGGTACCGCGTACTACTTCACCACATTTACATGAAGATCACAATTCGGAGGAGGCAAATATCACACAACTGTTCAATTACGGGACGTCATTATAATCATTTTGAAATACAAATTTGTTAACATTAGTTCGTATAATTGCGATGAATTCTTGTCTCGTAACAAGACATTTTTTTTTTTCAACAGATGAAGAATTCGTGATCATAATTATAAATCGATTAGCATCGAAATTGTTGAATAGGGGGGGGGGGGGATTCATTCATTTAGTGGTTAATAGGGGGGGGGGGGGGAGGCAGATACACAATGGAGCGTGGAAAGAACTGTATATAAAGTGTATTGAATGTGGTCATTTTGAATTACATTCCAAATGGAACAGTAAAACACAGGTACCTAACTCTCGCGAGAGAATTTGTATGCATTACGGAACCCTTGGGTAAACGATGCTTTTAGAGAGCCCAGCAGGGTGAGGCGTTCGTTTCTAAGATTGGACAGTGCGAGGGTTAGTTCGGTGGGTTGGGGCGTTTATCGGTATGTGATCCCGAGGGGTTAAGCACCTCTCAAGCTCCCAATATCTGCCCTTCGACCGGCATGCCGTCTCGGATGTGGAGATGAGACAACAGCGAGAGTAATGAGATGCGGCTTAGTGTTGAATACCCGTCCCTGAAACCCCAATTGCCTTATGTGGAATGTCACACACATTACAACCCATCAGAGAGACTGGATCGGCCCTTTTCCTCATGGTTTGTTAGGAATATGCCTGGCATCACCGAGTACCAGATGTTTGGAATCCAAAGTTTGTCAAATGATTTCAGTTTGGTGAATAGTTTTATTTCGGAAGACTCTGTTCTCGAAATATAAAAAACTTCAGTTTTTGATCACGTATTTACTAATTGAGACAATTACCATGATCCCATAGACTGTGTGACCAACTTCCAGCGAAAAAAATAATGTGTCTGGACGTGTATCAATATTCGGATTTGAGGGTACATACGTCAAGCGAGAGGTAATTTCGTTTAGATAACATGTCTAACGATAGAAAATCACGGAAAATAGTAGTGGATTTACCAACTTGATTGTAAGTCGATCAGCAGCATTAAGGTGGTAAATGACCTCCGAAACATCGATGTAATTCACAATAATAATCAATCAATAAATGAGTCCTCTAGTACTTCTAAGCTATTAAGAATCCACTGCAATCAGCAGTCGTAAGTAGTATCCCAAAACACTGCACACCAGTGGCGGGCTAATGGAAGACTAAGGTTTAAATAGGAATACGTTAGGCAGGATTGCGTTGGTCTCCAAACTAGGGCCCGCGGACCTTTATATCTAGTTGTCATTTGGGCATAATTATTTTTTACTCTCGGTACTTAGGTAAGTCTGTATGGTTCATCATTTAGTTTCCTAATGTCCAAGAAAAAAGCGCTTTTTTCGTTTTGATGAACTCAAGCATATTTTTTGCATATAAGTGGTATACCGTATCCAACTTTATTATTCAAATAATTCTTCTGTGTTACTGTTAGGTTTTATGTGTTACCTATTTAAAAATTACTATGATTGTCATTTTTTGGATTTTAAATATTTTTTGCTAATCTTTGGGATGGTTTTTGAGTTACACGATTCACTCAAAGTGAACTTTTACAAAGTGTGCGTTTACTGCTCTTAAATGAAAGTAGATTTCATCCTGAACTTCTGGACTCCATCCGCACCGAAAATTGAAACGCAGGTAGCTGTTTTATTTTACCTCGTTAAATTACAGTTGTCCCATTTGTTGGTTTCAACGTCTTTGTAATAAACCGTACATAGCAGCATTGTAGATATCTAGATATCAGGTTTTCTTATGTAAGTAATTTCCTTTCTTATGTAATTCTGGAAGTCAATTACAAGGGACGGAGACATATAGAGTAATGTATCGCAAACAGCCGGATATCGCACGTTGTTGATACCCACCATACCTGTTAGGTACAGTTTGATCTAAACAATAAAAATATTGCACCGACCATTACTGTGAAACTCTTGAAAGCACAACTGTATACATTTCTCTCAGGTGAAATAAAATTGTATAAGGAGCACTTTGAAAACGCTATAAAACGGTGTTTTTCAGAAGTTACCCTTGCCTGTAAAAACTTATGCAAAACCCCTATAAAAAATATAGCATCGGTTTTAATGTTCGATTTCAAAGCACGCAAAAGTTCTCTATATCCAATGATTTAACGGCCAAGATCGAGCGCGAATTAATTAAACGGTTTTATTTTTCAATTGCTGTGTTACCTCAGACCTTTTATCAAATGCTATTCCGATTTCACAATAAGTGCAGAGCAATTTTCGTCCATCTGAAATGAACACATCACCAAATTCCTTAACATAGCCGCGTAACTTGGATGAATCACTTTGACCTGCCCTTGTCATGACTAGAGTTCAAAATCCTTGTTTTCTCACACAGAAATTGCACAATGTACCACATGAACACTTCAATATTACCTACTTAGCAGTTAACTCCACAGCCAGAATTCAGATTTACCTAGCAGCTAGCGCTTCAAAATTAACACAAATCAGCTGGGGGTTACCGATAGTCCCCCCCCCCATCCGCTCAACACTCCTTCAACTAACCTTCGGGTGGGCTCCTTCCGCCCTTTGTAATCCCGGCATCACCACTTTTCCGTCCGCCCGAGGTCATTCGTGTATCTGCCACCTTGGTAAGCCTTTTCGGTGCTCTGGTTGAATCTACAGATTTTTCCAGGGAGTTGGTTAGGCTTAGTAAGTACAGTTTATGAACACAGAATGCGCTCATGTAAACCCTTGTTAGCTTTCATCTCTGTTTACTAGCTCCCCTCCTCCGAGCTAGAATCCCATATTTGTAGGTTGCATATACAATTTTTCATCTTCGCTACTTAAATGTGTAAAATTAATCATTTAAATGACTAATAGAGGTCTACTGTCCCGCTTCTTTGTTCTTTCTAAATCTTCTAGTCACGGCTGCCGCCATGAGTGGCTTAGGCGAGGTACCTATATTGAAGTTACGTAGTAGGTAGGCACTTCCGCGCATGATGTCTCACTGTCTGCCTTGTCAATGAAATGCTATCCCTTACTTTTTCAATTAAAAAAAAAAAAAAAAAAATTGCGTTTATATGCATTTTTACTTGAAATGTGTCACTAACCCTAAAATATGCGTTTATATGTCAAAATAACTATGCATTTTTGGAATCATTGATCTGTGATACGGGTAAGTACCTTGGTAGCTTTCAAATATTCCTTCAGGAAAAAAAATGTTATTACCTAAGAATCCGGCCCCTAGTGATCATATAAAAATCGGTCATGAGGACGTAGCTGCAATGCATGCATCTTTTACCTATATGTTTTTTTATTACTGCAGAACGTGCCGAGGAACCAATGTACGGCGCATATTTTTAAAGTATTTATTCTCAGCCCCTTTGGTGGTACTTACCTTCCTCCCGCATGGGAGCTGTACGTATGTTGAAGTGGAACGACTCCTGGCAGCACAGCGTACAACGGCTTTTCTCACGAAGAGCCTTCAAGTGGGCCGCGGCGGCGTATGGGGACGAGGGACCACTCCGCGAGTATATCTGGAAGATATTGTTGATACGCCGTAAAGAGACCGGGAATGTTTTGACTGGGCGCGGAATTTCTCTCGATTCGCCCCGAGACTTGAGTGCAGGAAGCGTCTAAAGTGGAACCGAGGGAGGTTTCCAAGGGAATTTCCAGGGCCTTTTCGAGCCTTTCGACGATTTACATATCCGCCTCCTTATTACTGAAGCCCGACTTTCTTAATAATGTAGTTTGCAGAACTCCTTACCACCTGGAGAACACTTATAGTGGAATACGAGAAAGAGGGAGGAAAAAACGCGACAAATTATCATAAAATTATTATAAATTTATAATTCGCGTTCCAACTTCAAGAACAATTTTTAATTGCTTTTCAAATGAAATTCAAAACAATAGGTGCTGCTTTTTGTGGTCATTATGTTTTAAACAGAGTGTACCGCACTTGTAGTAAACAAATTCTTTGAGTAAAAATTCGTGAACTAGGTCAGAAATGGTGAAAACTCAGCCAATTACACTTTTCTACATCAATGCATCTCCAGGATATGATTTTTTGAAGGTTTTTTTCTTGCAAAGGAAAATCATTTTTGTGACATAAAAACCCAAATTTCTCCTCTCCAAAACAACTTTTTCGAACTTCTAACCACATTTTCGAACCCTGCGTTGATTTTTCTATACTCTCAGTGCATTTTAATAATTAAAACGCTGCAAATTCCTTCACTGGGGTTTATTATTCAATCGGCTTGCGTTCATGATTTGAATTTCTACTAAGCTTTGAGTGTGCGTTTTTCACAGGATAGGGCGATTATTGAATTTCAGGAGATATACATGGAGCACGTGAATCTGTTCTCGACCAAAATACCTATTTGGATTGATCAGTTGATCATATTTGTGTGCCTCCTGCAATTCAATAATCGCCCTATCCTGTGAAAAATGCACACGCCAAAGGTTAGTAGAAATTCAAATCATGAACGCAAGCCGATTGAATAATAAATTCCAATGAAAGAATTTGCAGCGTTTTTTATTGAACCTCAATACCCCTCACAATAAAAACATCTATAATTTATCAAGTCCTTTGGCACTCGTATTGCGTTAAAACTTCCCCAAATCCAAATTTAAACGATGTAGCCAAAGGTAGACAGATGTAGAGGGGGCACACAAATATCATCAACTGATCAATCCAAATAGGTGTTTTGGATGAGAACCGATTTACGTGGTCTATGCATATCTCCTGAAATTCAATAATCGCTCTGTCACCTGTAAAACACGCACACTCCGAAGCTTAGTAAGATTCAAATCATGAATGCAAGCCAATTGAATAATAAACCCCAGTGAAAGAATACTTATTTACCCCAGTAATAATATTGAATAATAAATCCCAGTAATAATATTGAATAATATTTACCTATATATTATCAGAATGCTTCAACCCGTGTATCGGCTTCTAACTACACTACAAGTATTCACATCGGCTATCACTCCAGTATCCACATTCACTACAACTCGACGCTATCGGCCGGACATCACTACGTTACAAACAAACAATAATAAACGAAAAAACGCAAATGTTGGCACCATAAATCGGGCCAAACATCGAGAATGGTTTGACCTACGGACGTGGGGAAGGGCTCATTCGATTCCTAATGGTATGTTCTTCAAATAGGAAAATACATTTAAGCCGATTCGACTAGTTTTGAGGTTTTCAGGGATTTTACAAAACGTTTACAGCCCTTAAAGGGCACTTTAAATTGAGTGAGGGAGCTGGCTCAAGAATTAGGGCGTCGTCGGACCAAGATGGATTTTTCCTGAAAATTTCAGATTTTTTGCTCCAGCCGTTTCGGAGATATCGTGCGTACGGCGGACGGACGGAAAATTTTTTATAGCAGATTCGGATTCTACACCCTTTGAAACGTAAACCATGAAATTTTCAGGGGGGGGGGGGGGGTAGAATTTTTTTATTTCCCAGAGCGATTACAATGGTTCATTATTGAATAATAAACCAAAAATGTTGATAATTATTATCAACAACTAATTTGTAAAGACTCTAATTACAATTCAAACGATCAACTTGTCAACAAAAGGTCTGAGCCAGACCGAATGGCTGGCGCCGCTCAGTATTTTCATCTTGAACGGAACTACGTGGTTTGGAGGCTTTGTGGGAAGTTTGGATAATTTACCACAGACGACATCTGATCAATTAACAAATTCAATAATCACTCTATCACCTGTGAAACACGCACACTCCAAAGCTTAGTAAAAATTCAAATGATGAACGCAAGCCAATTGAATAATACACCCCAGTGAAAGAATTTGCAGCGTTTTCCTTAAAAATTTCAGATTTTCTGATTTTTTCTGAAAATTATCAGAATGTTTCAACCCGTGTATCGGCTACAAAGCCTTTTAGGAGTTCGCTCCAGTATCCACATTACTACATCACTACGTCACTAGGTTACTGATATCAAAACAAAAACAATAATAAACCAAAACAACGCGAATGCTGTCACCATAAATCGGGCCATACATCGGGAATGGTTTGACCTACGGACCTGGGGAAGAGCTCATTCGATTCCTCATTGAAAGTTCTTCAAAAAAAAGTCCAAATTTAGGCAGCCTTGACTTTTTTTGAGGCTTTTAGGGATTTTACAATACTTTGACAACCCTTGAAGGTCACTTTAAATTAAGTGAGAGTGCTGGCTAAAGAATTGGGGCGTTGTCGGACCAATATTGATTTTTCCTGAAAATTTCAGATATTTTGCTCCAGCCGTTTGGGAGAAATCGGCGGACAGACGGAAAAAATTGTATTGCAGATTCGGATTCTACACCCTTTGAAACGTGTAGAAATTTTCAGGGGGGTTAAAATTTTTTTTTTCAAGAGCGATTACAATGGTTTATTACTGAACAATAAACCAAAAGGACTTGCAAGACATGTATCGCTACTTTCCTTCGAAATACAACGACTTTTACGTGCATCTTCAGTCAGAATAAAACTTGTTTATGTTTGAACACGTATTTTCCTCCAGAACTTGCAACAAGGAGCAAACTTATTTAGCACAAAGTATGTGTGAAAAAGAAAAGTTCTACACAGATTAAATTGTACTTGAAATTTTTTTTCATAATTTATCAAGCCATTGCAAACCTAGCTTAAGAGCAAAAACGTTGTAAGCACCATCTACATACGAGACACTTGTACAACGTTTTTGCTCAAAACGCGATCTGTTAATTTGTTTTACTCATAATTATCATCCTGAATCAACGGAATTATATCCATTGAATCGCCTATGAAGCGAACTAATCATTACCTGCAATGGTACACGATATTTTTATTCGTAAAAATAGTGTTAGTGCGTTTTTGTGCCTTTTGAGAATTTTGAATTTTTGTGGTGTACAACGTTGTAAGTGTTAGCCATTCAATTGGTGACACCAAAAGAACAAGGAATGTAATTTTATCATCAAGCATCAATTACAATAATTAAATGTACTTAATACGAACTATGAACGTTCTAGTCACACTGCTCAGTGAGCGGCTAACAATTTCTGAGCAGAGCTGGGCAGCCCTTAAGGCGTTAACAACATCATTGCCCACTAAGGGTAGGCAACGACCCGCACAACACTCCAGTCTTGATGGTATGGTATATTTCTGGCGCCGTGCTGTACATGTGTTACTTACCTTGTTCTCAGTTGAAGGAAGAATGAAACACGGATAAGTAAAACACAGAGGCTTGATTTCAATGTTGCATAACCATTCTACGTGAATCACTTGATTATATTCAATTATTTAACCTAGTCTACCTTAACCCACCGAAATAAAATTAATTGAATTTAACAAAACTCCTACACCTTACAAATCTCTCGGTAACATTGTTTAATGTAATATTTTAATGTTGTTTAATTTAATAATTAATTTAATATACTATTTTTATTTAATATACTATTTCATCAGAATCGAAATATAGCAAAACAGAAATAGATTCGAAGAAGTCGAATATAGATATAAACGGCCGGACATCAGTAGGTTACAAACAAACAATAATAAACCAAAAACGCAAATGTTGGCACCATAAATCGGGCCATACATCGGGAATGGTTTGACCTACGGACCTGGGGAGGGGCTCATTCGATTCCTCATGGTATGTTCTTAAAAGTAAGTTTACATTTAGGCCGCCTTGACTTGTTTTGAGGTTTTTAGGGATTTTGCAAAACTTTGACAGCCCTTAAAGGACACTTTAAATTAAGTGAGGGTGCTGGCTAAAGAATTGGGGCGTTGTCGGACCAACATTGATTTTTCCTGAAAATTTCAGATATTTGCTCCAGCCGTTTGGAAGAAATCGGCGGACTGACGGAAAAAATTTTATTGCGGATTTGGATTCTACACCCTTTGAAGCGTAAACCATGAAATTTTCAGGGGGGGTTAGAATTTTTTTCTGACATGAGAGCCTTAGCACTGTGAGCGAGCGTTTTATTGTTCTATTTCAAATTTAATGGCTTATATGTATTACTCATTTGATCTTCGCTTCAAAACCTGAAACCAAAGTTGTACAATGTATGTAGTATTTATGCACTGTAGACCTACTGATTTAAAAAAAAAATTATGAAATACAGTAAGATAAAGACGTTATTAAAAAACATTATATCCACAAAGTAGTTTGTACACTTTCTTGAATTTTATTCCTTTACATAGGTTTTGTACTGGCTCTTGGTCTCAAACGTGGGTAGCTCTTCACGGTCTTTCAGTCTGGCACATATGAAACCATGTCTTTCGATTGAAGTTTGAAGCTTCGATGACTTCTTTCAAAGAGAATCGAGAAAGCTAGTGCAACCGATATGAAAGGGATAAGGATATTTAAACCCCCTCACATCAATTTTGATGCCAGAAGATTATATAGATATGATTGATTGGCTATCCAATTCGGTAACCGAACTGATATATCTGATTCTTGTCACTGATATAAGCCTAGAAGAGTTGAAGTCAATTGCGGGAACTGGCACAAGTGTAAGAGTTGAATTCAGAATTCCTTTTCATACTCAAGCGGTGGAACGAATTGTGAAAGAAGTCACCGAAGCTTCAAAGCGAGTATGTGGGCTGATCGAAAGACATGGTCCCGGACTGAAAGACCGTAAAGAGCTACCTACGTTTGAGACCAAGAGCCAGTACAAAACCTATGTAAAGGAATAAAATTTAAGTAAGTGTACAGACTACTTTGTGGATATAATGTTTTTTAATAACGTCTTTATCTTACTGTATTTCATAATTTTTTTTTTTTAAATCAGTAGGTCTGCAGTGCATAAATACTACATACATTGTTCAACTTTGGTTTCAGGTTTTGAAGCGAAGATCAAATGAGTAATACAAATAAGCCATTAAAATTTGCAATAGAACAATAAAACGCTCTCTCACAGTGCTAAGGCTCTCAAGTCATATGGAAAAATCAAAAATATTTTTTACTTTTAACTAATACACTAAACTTTTTGACATGCCATATCCTTTCTTTTATTTATTTATTATTTTTGAATAAACAACAGTAACAGCAAATAACATAAGAGTTTATTTCAACATCTTCTTCATACAAGTAACTTCGTTAAACTGTTCTTCATTATTTCACTTATTACAACAATTCCAACCAAGCCAAACAAGGTTTTGGTTACATTTAAGGGTTGAAGTATGAACCATGATGATGTCCAAGTAATGGAAAATTGCAAAAATCGGCCGAAATTTACGACTTTTAGGCCTTGTACGGGAGACCTAAACATTTTTTTTTAAATCTAAAATTTTTTGTGGTAATTTTTAGAACCTAGTAGCAACTTTTTTCAACTTGGAATCCGTAAACAAAAAAAAAAGTTGAAAATCGATACACCCTAATGTTCAATCATTGCTACACAACGTTAAGAAGAAGAACAGGCGTTTTTACACAAGAATGTTTGAGGAGTAAATAGATTCTGTGAACAATAACATTCCTGGTGAGGAGGCAAATGATTTGGATGAAGTTTTAGATGGATATTAGTTTGCATATTGTATGATTACTTTACTTATAAGTACTATGTTTTACCTTTATACCTACATAAAAAACGCTGCAAATTATTCAATTTCATTCACTTGGCTTGCATTCATGATTTGAATTTCTACTAAGCTTTGGAGTGTGTTTGTTTCACAGCCATTGTTGAATTTCAGGAGGGACACAAATATGATCAATTGAACAATCCAAATAGGTATTTTGGTTGAGAACAGATTTACGTGCTCTATGCATATCTCCTGAAATTCAATAATCGCTCTATCACCTGTGAAACACGCACACTCCAAAGCTTAGTACAGATTCAAATCATGAACGCAAGCCAATTGTATAATAAACCCCAGTGAAAGAATTTGTAGCGTTTTTTCTTTAATAATTGAATTAAATTTCCCATTTGAAATGTTGAATTTCCCTTTTGTTTGCCATCTTCATGTAGATAGTTATGAAAACATCATTTTACGAAAACTATTGGGTCGCTCTTCCCCAGTGGTCTTCAATTTCGAAAAGATTAGATTTTGGACATTTTGTTTATGACTAATCCTGGAAGAATCGCAAAGAAGAATACAATTTGCATTTGTGAGACTTGAGGAAAAAAAGAGAAGAGTGATATCATAAAAGTTAAATGGTTATACAACATACCTTGAAGGTGTTATCAACGTTGTCTGTTTGGTTCTTGTACCCCTGAAGAGGCTCTACAAATAGAACGAAACGTTGGCACTGAAATTGTGCTGACCCTCAAGATCCCCACAAAATTTTCAAAGCTACGATAACAGCCGTCAAGAAATTGAGAACATTTTGTAAATAAAATAGGTAGCTGTTATGCATCTTCCAGTAGAGCTCGAAACGGTTCAGGAACTTATGTTTTAATAAACGTTTTTAGGTCATAGTTCCATTCAACAACACCATCTTGAACCAAGAAGATTGATAATAATGAATGTTATACTTTTTTTTTTCTTGTGAATCCACCGCCATCATTCTTGGAGGATTTTCGTTCGGCGAGTGTTAGTCTTACAGTGTTCCGCGGTCGTTACGTTCCCTCGTTAGCCACATCGATTAATCCAAGAGCCGATTAACAAAGCTGATTACAGCTGCGGACTGAAAGGCGGATCAGAAATTTCGAATATCATCTCGGTTGTCGGCACTGCGCTGTTAATCCTTCTCTTCCGAGAAACTAACTTCGTGACTGTGGTTATGGAACGGAGTCACAGTTGGGGGGCGTAATTCAGCGGTGAAGTTAGTTACTGAGTAAATTACATGGGAGAAGGTTTCGAGAGGGTTTTGCGTGCAACTGGGGATGAGAGGTGAATTTACCTTGTTACGGGGTAACAATTCTCCTTCTGTGCTCTCTCTTATAAACGTTTATTGGCTGGGCAATGTACAGAAGTTGCCTCATGTCTACCAAGTCCGTTCACTTCGCCAGACTCCAGGCCTTGTTGGATAACCAACTGAAGAAGTATGCTGATCTGAAAGACGTAATACTAACTAAACCAACTTGTCAACAACGCAAAGATGACTAAATACATATCGTCAACCCCATCCTAAAATCGCGAATCCGAAAAATTAGCTTTTTTGAATAAGTTACGTTAAAACTTACACGAGGTTTGGGTTAAAAGTGACCAGACCAGTCTTCGTTTATACATCCTTTATTTTAATGTGTGGAATATTTCGCTGGAGTGATGGCCGCCCTCATCAGACACAGCCATCTGTTAATAAAATGATAAGGAGTCCTCAAAGCAGTAAAAAAAAACCATAGTATTAAAAGTTACGACTTGGAATAATCGATATTAAAATTTAACTAATTGATAATGCTTTAAAAAATGTATTTGAGGGCAAAGTAGTATTTATTATGTACTTATATTTGAAAGCAGCTCAGGGCTGCAAACAGTACATTCTCGGTCTTGGAGTTTATTCATTTTCGTAAAAACTTGATTCGATTTTTCCAAAATTGACGATTCGTGGTTGTGACACGGTGAGTTTCAAAGTATATTTTATCAAGTTCAACCTTTTTCTCGACGAATTGAAGCTTTTTTGCATCAAATACAACTTTGTTTCTTATATTTTTTAGGACGTCCCTCTGAAACACCCCCAGTAGAAAGACGCCTATTAGAATTGATCCTGGTGTCATGTGATCCATTGCATATCCATGTGGTGTCATATGATGATAATGATGAATGATATAATATTATTGTATTATACCGTTGGAAAGAGAATGTCCTTCGGGATAGGACAGCCACCCCGTGAACATTTGCTGATTTAGCAGTCACAAATTCACAATAAATAACAAACTGCCCACCCTTAAACATATTGCGTCTTTCAACCGCAGGACGGCATACATAATCCCGGCTAGATTTCCACGTACGTTACCGGAAAAACTTATCCCGAATCTCATCTTTTGAACGGTGTACTCGATTTCAGGTGCCCGGGAGCGTCACCATTTGATTGAGCATGAACATTTAATGTCAATACCAACCCTTTTAACTTCCCAGCGGTAAAAAATGAAAACCTCAGCTTCACATTATGAAGTCTCTATTTTCACAACGCTAAAATCGCTAATGTACAATATTGTTGGCTTTGATTGGTGAGTTTTGAGCTGATTGCAGTTTTGTAGACAGGATGTTGCTATTGACAACACGAAAAATTCGAGGTGATCCACACGATTTAAATTACTACAGTCGAACTAGACAACGCGTTGACCTCGTTTTTCAGGAATATGCAGATTCGTGGTTATTGGATTATTAAATTTAATTACCTATCGAGAAAAAGCTGGGTTCACAAAATTTATGAAATCAGGCCTGGTGGCCTTTGTAAAAATATCCAAGAAGCATATATTGTCCGTTTTATGCCAATTGAACCAAACTTTAAAAAATACGGTGTTTTATATAATATCCACGATTCACTAATGGATTTCTTTCATTAAAAAAAAATTTCGAAAAAGTCTCTGACTAGTAATTTTTTTGTTATTTGGCCAAGTTCCTTTGTTAATTCATCAATTATTGTTTAACTCGCAGGGTGGGTGGAGGTTCATCAGTCCGATCTACAGAAATCATTGGTAATTCAACCAATGAAAACGGCTCAAAAGTGTATTGTAGTGTCCTCATCGATTCCTTAAAAAAAAAAAATGTAACAAAAACTCTATATGTTTCCTCCTCAGGTGTTTCCTATTTGGGCCTCTAAGAGGTTTTCGTACCAAAACGTCATGCTTTTCGGTAAAGATTCACAAATATTTTGTAGTAGTTTTACGGCAACTTGAAAGTTAAAAAAGCAAAATTATGAAAACTTGGTTTAAAACTGAGTAAAAAAATGTACTCCTCATTCTATGCTAGTTTGTACCATACAAAAACAAACTCATGTAAGTTTTTATGATTTCACTCTCAAATCTTTTCTCCTATATGTAATAACGTAAATATTAAATAGCCTGTTCTCCAAAAAAAGCGTCACTATTTCATCTGTTGTAGAACCCCTGAGGGTGTACAAATGAAAGTACGAAACGTTGGGAACGAAAAATCTTGTGTTTTCAAGCCACCCTACTTCAACTCAAATGAAAAAAAAAAAATAAATAAATAAATGTTGATTACGTTCTGATCAATTTTTTCATTTTCACATCTAAACAAAAAAGAAAGAAGTAAACGTTTTTTTTATTCTAGGAAATTACGATTTTAGAGTGGAGGGGGAGGGGGTCCTCGTAGAACACGTTGTTTACTCGTAAAAGCGTTAAAATCCAAGAATCTTTTCAGAGTACCTGAAAACGGGTAAAAACGGAGTAAGATATAACGTTGTCTATATTTCCACGAAAGTAAAGAGTTACGCAGTTAAATCGATTTCGACGGTTGAGTCATCATAAGTAACAAACATGAACTGAAGGTACATCACAGAAAGCGTATCTTATATAGGCCCAGGTGGAAGGAGATTGAATCCTATTGGCTCAGGGAAGTGAAAGGGGCGGGGAGGACCAACCAATGCCACTCAAGGCTGACAAACTGAAAGGGGCACAAACAGTTTCATTATGGAGAGGCGGAGCCAAACTTATTCCAAGAAGGAACCCAATAATGGGAAATATTTTGAGGAATGACATCATTTAAACATTTTCGTGACCTATCACTCTTAACAATTTCGAATTTTTCTGGCACGTCCAACATACCCTTTGGGCAAAAGTGAGGAAATTCTACATATTGCCTGTTTGTCGGATCAAAACTAAAGCTATGCTAGGATTCATTCAGATGACTTGCAAAGGCAGAATCACCTTTGTTGTCCCTGAAATCCTTTTCATGCTCTTTTATTCGTTGCCTAAATTTCCTACCAGTTTGACAACATTGAGTACTGAGCACACATGAACATTTTAGTTTATAAACCCCGCTTTTATTTTGAACGTTAATTTTACCCTTAACCAAACCCAAAGAAGCTTTAAGATTATTTTTATTCTTGAACACAACGTTGAAACCTCTGTACGACAGAATTTTACCGAGTTTATCAGAAATTTTTCCATAATCAGGTATTCTAATCCACTTTTTCTCTTCCAACTCAATTTCTCTCACTAAATTACACACCCCTTTCCTACTTATTTTCCTAAGAATCTTATTCCAAATAGAATCAACAAGTTCTCCCCCATATCCATAACTTACGGCTATACTTTTAATAACAGATTTTTCTTTCAATAAATTTTTGATCATTCATTGGTATGGACAGTGCCCTATTGACGGATCTCAATGAAGGACATTTTCATCATAACAATTTCGGAGCCATTGCAACTGCTACATTCTCTCCTTCCTTAAACAAGAATGATAGACCTTCCAAATTTCTTCCGGTCTTTTTATGTTCGACTCTCTGACTTAATCACTTCCGTTGTAGTCAGTCTCAGGCTTTTGGCGATCCGCAAATTCAACAGGGGATAAAGGGGTAAATCATCAAAACTGTTACTAATAGATTCTTTTAGTTGACAAACTGAAAACAACCATAAACTAAGTAAGGCACATCAATCAGAAATACAACATCATGTTTGATTCCAAAGGTCAGTACAAGACAGGTTAATCACATCACTGCCTATTCAAATAGTAATTCGACAACTTATTTTAATGTAATTATTGCAATTTTATGAATACTCAAATATAGATCAGTTAAATTTAACATACGTATATACATTCTTCGTTCATGTTGCATGCCGGTGTGAAGTTGGAATAAGGAAGAAGCTTATCACGTTTGAAAAGGAAGCACGTGGTGTTTCCACGTGGTGTAAATATCCAACTCTCACGGACTAACATTAGTTAAATATTCATAACATTGCATTACAAATACCTATAACTATGCATAACTAACGAGATGATTCGTATTGAATGCGTATTTCCTTGAAGGGTTTTACAACCTGTAGGTATTATTAAACCATTACCCCAAGACAAACGTTTGTTAAGTGTTTTTGTTTCTTGTTTAAAGCAAAGTATGGGGTATGGTGGTTACAAAACACACCTGTATTCTTCCCGATTTTGCTCTTTTCGTTGTAAATGACCTGACCATGTACAATTTCATCAGTTTTTATCATGTTCCAGAGCTCGTTCAAGTGCGTTTTTCATTTAACTGTTCAATTTTTATATTTAATGGTTAATTTTTTTCAACAGATAACTTCATAATCGACCCAGGAAAAAAAACTATTCAAACCTCTGCAAATGCTTGGCTTTCTTGAGCTCTTTTAAAGGCATATTTAAGATCACAATGTCATACCAGGTAGGGGAGAGCCGAGTTTACTGCACCATTACTTCTAATAAACATAGAACTTTTCCAGGCTCTCGTTTCATTCACCGTTGAGCTCAGGACTTGAAAATTGATTTTATATTTCACGTGGTGGATGTCAGAACAATATTAGCACTGCATATTGCTATTGTAGTCTGTAGGTTGAAAGAACTTCACTTGGGTTTCCACTCAAAAAGAAGGTTCACAAAATAAATAAATGAATTGATATAATAGTAGCCCAATAGCTTGGTTAGAGAACAATACTTAGTAAAAGGAATTTTCACCGGTATTTTGAAGTAAATCTTGCAAGAGAAACAATCGGTTTAAAAATAATGCCACCGTTGTTTTTCTGAGGAAAAATTATTTGGAAAATCTCCATTACATTACGGTTTTACCGAGTATGCCGGATGTTAGCTCGTTCTCAGTGTAGTCAAAATTTCATTTTTTTTAGAGAGAATTAAAAATGCTGTAGAGTAAACTCTGATTAAAGTTAGAAAAAATTACTTGGCACTTGGTCAAATTTTTAAAATTTCATCATCATTTCCGTAGTACGAGAAGAACAAAGTGGGTGATTTCTGTTTGAACGACTCTGGTATGAGATTGTATCACGCAGTTAGAAGAACTGTATTGTACGGTTACTGTGCTATAGTGAACTATATTTTGTAAACCTTATAATAAATTACAAGCGTGTGATATTGTAACACGATCAATCAATTTTGAAGTTGATCAGGAATAGTCGCTAAGCATTTATGACTGAATGAAAATGGATTCGGATGTGATTCTTATGTAACGAGTACCATAGCTCTTGTAAATTTTTGGAAAATTACCTCGTAGTTTCAAAATCTGAAATATTTTTGAAAACATCAGAATATATTTGTAGAAAAACTAGTTGTTTCTAACAAACGGAAGATGAATTTATGGTTGCGACTAAGAAAATATGTTTTGCGCGTGGTTTCTGTATGAAGTCCATGTTCTGTATCTTGGTTTGAAATTCTTCGTGATGTCATCGATGAGTTGTATCCTTTTCCTGAAACAATAGAAATTGAATCAACATTAGCGAATGGGTGACAGTTGGTTTTTCTTCATAGCAGGTAGGTAGGTGCTGTATTGATAGAATCGTGTTAAAAATTGCTGTTAGTTATTTGAAAGGTGTTTTCTGCTCTACTCTCGAAACATGAGCGAGATAAGACTTTAGAACAACTGTAATGGTTGCTACACCGGTGAGAATGGAAGTGTGCTTGATTAGTGTGAGGAAATCCAACGTGATATTAGTGTAAGTTCATCGTGTTATTAGAATGGGATCCTAATTTGTAGTTCAGTATGTGTGTGTCACAATGTCACGATGGACTAAATTATAAAGCAAGGAAAACGCTACCATTAAAATATGCAGAACTGCTAGAATCTTATCTGTCAGACCGATACTTCAGAGTAAAGCACGAAGACGCCTACTCGGAAGGACACAAAATACATGCTGGTGTCCCACAGGGAAGCGTATGAGGCCCACTCTTGTACGTCATGTACACCAGCGACTTGCCAGAACGAGAAGAGAACATACTGGCAACGTTTTCTGGTGACACGGTCGTGCTTGCAGTAGGCGAAACAAATCGCGCCACTATACCTAAACTTAGAAGGTACCTCAGTAAACTCCAACACTGGACAGATAAATGGAGGATCAGGATGAACGAAATCACGTCAGGTCAGGTCGACTTCACTTACCGCAAGATCGTCTATATTCCAGTTCATCTAAAAGGCAAAACATTGCCACATGCCAATGGGGCTAAATATCCAGGAATCACCCTAGATGCGAAACTGAGGTGGAAGGCTCATGTCATAAAGAAAAAGGCAGAACTAGTTCAAAAGTTCAAAATTCCAAAATGTCAGTCCAGAATAAGCTAACTTTGCACAATCAAAACCTTGAACCTGTTTGGACTTAGGGGGTGCAGTTGTGGGGCTGCACTGCTCAAAATAATGTACTGAGGTGCCGTGTAAATCCATATCGGCACACCAGAAATGTTCGGCTACTTAAAGAGCTTCAAATACCGACCATAAATGAAGTCATCAGGAAGCAAGCCATAGCCCACCACAAGCGGTTACAAGGACACGTCAATGAAGAGGCAGTTCAGTTGCTCAACGTTGACGACCTACTCAGACGTCTCGACAGGATTCAATCCCATGATCTGTGGAAGTTAGTGTAGCCATAGTGAAATCAGTTGGATGAAACCTCATTGAGACTCAAGTGCGTCAAATGGCACCACTCAATGAAAATAATTGAGACTTAGCTAAGTACCTAATTAGTCTCTCTATAATTAAATAAATACTATTATCAAATGTATGTTGCTTATACTTGGCGCAATAAATAATTATTGAGAAAAAAAACAATGTCACAGAATGCCAACCCCGGTGGTGCAGCAAACCGGTAGGTAGGCTATTCATAATTTTGACGATTTTTTGTGTTTTGTCGTTCTATTGATTTAGTTTTCTCTTAATTTCCAGGGCAGTAGTCCATCCTGGGTTTTGAAACACCCTTTGAGATAGGTAATAGGGATGCCATCCAAGGAGGGTTTGGTTTTTCTGGGCAAGCTTCACTTTCTGGTATGAAAGTACATGTTAACGGGTTGTGAATGTCAGTGAAAATTAATAGTTTAGGAATCTAGTATGTAGATAGGATTCGTGACAGGCTGGGGAGATACTCGATACTCGCCCTGTTTCAGTCCTTTTCAACAAGATAAAACTATCCTACTATCCTCATTAGTACTGCATCCCATCAAAACCTGTCACCTTCCGCGTTGTCCATCCCGGGCACACTCATGGAGTGTAGCTAAC
This sequence comes from Creontiades dilutus, assembly GCA_031894815.1. Classification (NCBI taxonomy): domain Eukaryota; kingdom Metazoa; phylum Arthropoda; class Insecta; order Hemiptera; family Miridae; genus Creontiades; species Creontiades dilutus. The sequence goes on along the minus strand of JAVIWC010005249.1, from coordinate 293,695 downwards.
GCCAGTCGGAACAGGAGGGCCTGCTGTATCATGAAAAAATAACTAGGGAAACCCACTACGGCCGATTCTGTTAATTTCTGTTAGCGTGTATTGGGCCAAAATGTCCCCAAAATCAATCTAACCCAGCAGGTTTTTACGTCCTGAGTATTAATTTGTGAGGAGCTAAATCTAAAGGAATCGTCTACTTCCTGAGAATTTCATCAAAACGACATGCAAACTGTACATGGGCTTGTTGAGAAGATTCGCGGATACACGGCGGACCCATTTCATATGTGGCAGTTTCGCTAGACCAGCCACCTTAACCTACATAATCGACACAAGCCTGATATTGCTCAGCTCCTTCTGCCCAATTAAGACCACCAACAGTACTGACCTGTCCCAAGAATGCTCGTGAAACTCGCTTGGAGTTCGGATGAGGATTCTTTGGAGGTCTTTTACAACAAAGATGTATCCAAGACGCAGAGACAGAGTTGGTTAGTGTTTTCATGAGGCAAACAAGAACTTCACCAAGCTCAACTATGCACGAGATTGCATTAATTTACACAACATGGTGAACTGGAATTTCCGTTTCCCTCAGTGTTTGATGTCCGTTCAAAGCATTGCAAGGCCTCATTGTTACGGTCTACCTAAGTGTTACAAAAGCCTGTCACGATCAAGAAGTGGCCATGTACTAAACAAATCGTACCTCCGTTGAATGGCTCGAACAAGTGACAGTGAGCGAGAACATCGAGGCAACTGTGCAGATCTGTTTTCGTTTGCTCCCTGTACATTTCAAAAATTAATTTCTCTTTGGGTAATGAATTTGAATGGCCTTTTCAATTTGAATGTCTTATCGCAGTGCCCTGTACATTTGGTTTCTTCAAAGCTATTCGTTACAGAATTCAATCTTATAACTTCATAACTCACTTTTTAATTTCATTTCAAATATGGTGACAACTGAATACATGACAAAAAATCCATTTTATTCTCATTTCATTAATCCACAGTCAATTAACACATCATATTGATGTCTGGAAAGCATCTTACTTTGAAAAGACGAAATGGAGTTTTTTTCCGTGGCTTCTCGGAGCGTTTCACATCATTCAACGATCTGTAAGAGACTTTTGTTAGAAGACGAAAAACTCTTCGAGGTCCTTGAGAGAATCCGAAGGTTGGTGTTCCGGACTTTTCATTTTCTTCTTTGACCTACAGCGGTTCTCATCTTTGGCTTTCTTGTGCTTTTTGGTCTTTGAGTCAAGCGTTGGATCCGAGTCTTTCAAACGTTTTTCATCTTTCAATTTGCCCTTTTTACGCCTCGCAGATCCGGTAGACTTATCACGACTCCCACCCCTCAGACCTTGAATGTTTGATGGAGTTTCGATAGGCGCTTTATACTTGCCATTCAATAATTCAAATTTACTACTCTCAGCGGATACCCCAATTGCGTTTTCGGGCTTCCCCTGCGAGGAAATACTTCGCTCCTGCACTAATGGTTTACTGGTGAGAGTGTCAGCAGAGCTAATCATCTCCAACGATGTAGAACTCGTACAAACAGCATCACTTTTTATCTTGCCACTGTTATCAATGCCAAACATTTGAATATTCCTGCTAAAACCTTGCCAGTGATCATCTCTGCTGTTGAATGTTGGGAAATTATCTTCGTCACCTCCACTATTCATTCGTGTCATCACCTGATTGATTTTATTTTTGTTTGAATCCAACGATGCGGTTGAGATCGCACCATATTGGTCTTCAAGTTCAATATCTTCCTGGAAATTCGCAACTAAAGGATTGACTGCTTCTTCACTCTCACTGTCTGACTGCTCAGAACTTTTTAATACTTCTTTCCCGTTGGTTGAAGAAGACTCTCGAAAGAATCCATCATCTATGTGCTCTCCATCTGGGATGAATTCTTCCACATTCTTTATCTGTTGATCGGTAGAAATGCAACTCATTTCATTCGAAATCGCTGTGCTGGATGTTTTTGGCTCAATACGTTGGCTTTGAACAGGAGGTTTGTCGATAGGTTTGTGAGATTTGATTGCGTGACCAAGACCGAAAATTACCGAGGGCGTTTGCACTGGAAGTGAATCGTCCGCTTTCATACATGCGCTCGTTTTTTCACTCATCATTTTTCTCTTCTGACTCAACGCATTAACAAAAGCTGTATAGTTGCACGACGGATTTGATCCGAACTCGTCAATTTCATTCAAGGCTGCATCGATCTCTGCGGCATTTCTGTCCATCTGTTGCTTCAAAGATCTCCGTTTCAACTGTAAAAACGGCAACGCCAAAAACTTGTATATGTACCTCAAACCAAAACCATTTACCATGGACGATTCTGTGTATCTAATCTGAGCTTTCCCGCTTGGCCGTTGGACGGATTCCACATATAACCGAACAGAGTCTTCGAGAATAGATCGTCGATGTTCCATATCGCGACAATTCCCAAGTATCAGTACAGGAATATCATCAGGAATTTGCGGAAGCTCTCTTTGGACATAGTTGAACGTCCAAGCTTTTGTGATGTCGTACACAATAATTACTCCATCAGTTCCTTTGTACACATCCAGAAACTCAGCATCAAGAGCAAGGGTGACTTCAGTTAGTTTGAGCCCCATGGGCACCGTGCGTTTTTTACCTTTGTCGACCACATCCCACACTTCCACTTTAACCACGTCTTCTACATTCTTGTAATTCCAATGAACATTAGCCACTTGTATTTCTTCTGTTGGAACATATTCCTGAATTGGTTTACCTTGCAGTCTTTGAAAAAGGGACGTTTTACCGCAGCAGGTATCGCCTTTTATTACAATCTTCATGTTGTACTGTACACCTTGGGCAAATTTCTTTTGCAAGTTTTGTGACATTGTTTGGGGTCCCGAAGATTTGTTTTGCACATTGCAGTGGCTTCTACTTTTGGTAATTCTCTTTAAGGCTGTAAGCATCCTTCGTTAACTTCTATTGATAAACCCAATCCGCATCATGACTCAAAAAGAAACAATACTTCAGAAAAGTTACCGAATTTAATTAGCTATTATTCTCGATCAGTGAGTCATCAATAGTGTAGGTTACGACGGGTTGTTATGGATGGACCTGTCAATTCATGGACTTTGGAAATTATTTCCTATTATAGTTGCTAGATCGATAGAAGAGACATGAAAAAACTCGTAGGTGAGAAGTATAATATACATGAACATTTGATGTTTCTGAGATCATTTGGCATTGTACATTATAAAAGCCAGTGTCCCTTGGTATTTCCAAAATATGGATTTTTGGTAGATTTTAGAGATGGATTCTTGAATAATATAAAAAACAGAGGGGAGAAGATTGAACAAGAGGCGAATTAGTAGGCGCATCTTCTGACAGTTCACTGGCATTGTGTACCTAAACATTTTGAAAGTTGTACACTTAAAAACTTGACTTCCTGTACACTGTTGAATATTTACTTCTGCAATTCTTTAAGGATTGACGAAAAATAGGTTCAAAATGATATGTATTCAACAAGTACAAGACAAGGTAATGTGTTACAAGGTATGTAACCCCTGGAAACGTGGTAGCACCTAGGCCGAGATTAAATCATATGAAAATTCTCCCGTCTGTAGTTACATAAGATAAGCTGTTGATCTTCTTTCAAAATTGTAAATTATAAAGACATTGTAACCATGATATCATGATGCAATAGTACGTTATTATATAAAACAGAATGCATTTTTGGTAGACGTGTAAGTGTTTTAAATTCCAAAATTCCTTCAAGTTCAATCCATGAATCGCCAAGACTTTCCCCAACAACATGGGCCAAGCCTGTCGATGAGAAAGTAACCAAAGCGAGTAGCTCATGTTCAAAATTTTATCGCCCACATCAATTTTATTTTCTGACAGAATAACATTCATCTGTTTTTTCTTGACATATTTATGCCGGCAAGCAGAATTTACCACAGTGACGGAAATAATTCTGTTCGAATGGGAACTAGTTGCCCATGGGAAAATTTCTGCTAAGAAAGTAAAAAAAACGTCTGCCAAGTGGGTGTGGCACATAGCTTCCTCGTATCCATAAGATATAGATCATTGTATAGATCATTGACAATTATTATTGACTAAAGAAGTTCGTTCAATTAGGCGATGTAAATATTGAATTAGGGTAAATTTATTGTTATGCAGGAGCATAACTTGAGAAAATAAAGGTAGGCATGTTCAACTACTGAACAAACTATAAAATATACCTAATAATAAAAATTGACATAAAATGTATACATCGTTCAATGATGGTTCATTATGGTTCGATCGAAGCTCGAGGCTAAAACTTTATTTTCTCTCTATTACTCACGAGGACCATCTTTACATCAGTCCGAACAATCCCTGAAAATTTCATCAAAATTAGTCATGAACTCCCGGAGTTATGCATGTAACAAGGATTTCACGTTTGCAGATGCGCAGAGGCTACTATTGATCCGGGGACCATGAAACTTATAGGGGATCATCTACACATCAAACCGAACAATCCCTGAAAATTTCATCGAAATTGGTCAAGAACTCCCGGAGTTATGTGCGTAATAAGGATTTCACGTTTGCGCATGCGCAGAGGATACTATTGATTCGGGGGTCATGAAACCTATAGGGGACCATCTACACCCCAACCCGCACAATCCCTGAAAATGTTATCAAAATCGGACTATAACTTCGTGTAGTTTTGCCCGTAACAAGGATTTGCTGACAGACAGACAGACACACAGACAGACACGGAACCAAAATTGTTAAGAAAGGTCTAAAACGCAAAATGCGAGTGGAATTTTTGATTTTGGAGACAAAAAAAATTTTCACATTCCGAAAGTGAAAACAATGCTTCTGCTACCTTGGGAGACTCGGAAGCAAAAGGAAAAACGGGAATAGGAATCGGACCGACCGGGGGCGCTTGGTTGTTGGGCCGCACACGTGGAGAACTGAACTGAACTCCCCTGGAGGGTCAAGCTCCTGGCTCAGCAGGAAGTGCTGAGTCGGCAAGACTCCCTTCCAGCAGCTCTGTGACAATATACTCATATAGAATGTTCTTGGCCGTGGCAGCTCCACTGTAAGCCTCCCTGCTTGATTTTGGATCCATCGGGTCTTCTGGCAAGTAAGCGGCCATGAGTTGGGGGAGTTGGTCACTTTGATGCAGTTTCTGGTGGTTTCCATTTCCAGGAATGGAATGTTCGAGACCTTTTTAAACTTGTGAGAAGTCGTCCATTTGTTACCAGAGTTGGGGATCTTTTATGATCAGGGGTGAACTGTCTGAGAAATCTCTTGTGAACTTGAAGTGTGTTCAGTTAGTAGCGTTGGAACACACTGTAGAAGTCGTGAAGTTCTCCAGAGTTAATGGCTCTTATTCCTCCCCATTAAAGCGACCACATTTCCTGTGTAAAGAACAACTAGAACTTGTGCACTCCCGTTATGGTAATGTACTAAGAATCTTGTATCTACCCTGCTGCATTGGAGTTAAGCTTGCCAGCCAGGCACTTAATTATATCCCCTCAGGATCTGTGAATGCTTAGTTTACTGTACAACTATCAAGCACACTGGACCGTCAAAGCCGCCTCACGGCCCTTTTGTAATTGTGAACTATCCCTTGAGAAGGGAACTAATACTACATTACTATTCAGTAGTTGCACCCGAACAGGGGGGTAAACTGTGTCTCCTAGTTTTTAAGAGGTCCTTATTTTTCTGTCTTTGTTGTTTTGCTCTTAGGTTGAATTGTAGATGTGCGGTAGTATCTCATCCTATGTGCGTTTCAAGAACGGTGAGTTCTCATTGCTTTACCCTGACTTCCCTGCTGCAAGTTAGTGGATTCCTTGTGGTTCCCCTACAGGGATCTTGGCCAGGATAGGTCAGCTATCAGTTAGAATCTCAAACATCTCTTTAATTGCTAAAGGAGTTCAGGTGACCCCAGGATCCCTAGGTAAGGGGGGCTTACACCACCAAAACACTGAGAGTGCACAAAGGTCTCCAGGGGAAACACCGGCACTTTTCTTCGCCAAATACAAATTTCAACTTGTCTATTTCTTGTTTAAGCTCCTCATTTAAAACAACCTGGAAACAAAAACACGATAAATACAAAATAATACAATATCCGATCCCGTGCACTGAACCTTCAGTTCTCGAGCCTTCCCCATATTTGAGTAGATGCTCACACAAAGAACCAACTGTGCTTCATGTTTGGTTTTCTTGGAGCTCTCAGATTGTTCCTGCCTCAGATTGTAAATTCCTGCCCCAACTCAAACTGAAAATGTCCCAACATTCCGCCTGGCAGGTGCTCATATTCTTCTGGTTGTATTATAATTAAAGTTGTATTTTTTGTTATTATCAAATTGTTTTCCCTCTATCAAAAGACTGAAGTCTCAATATCATTCAATAGTAGCGAGGAAAGGCTGGACTAACTCATTTAATTGATTTCAGGTGGTTTCGTGTACAAGAAGGGAGATTGTTCCGAATGTAGAAAATCCATCCCTGGTTTCAGGTCTAAAAAGAAATCGTTGGCCGAGATGAGGCAGATAATCCTTGATATGCAGATCACGACGCCCAAACAGTTTCTGTACTACACCAATGATATTTTCGTGATTTTGGCAGAAGCTATTCGCATTATCGATAAAATGTGGAGCTGCATCGAAACTGAGAAGAACACAAGCAAATGTGAAACACGGGATAAGTCGATTGTAATGTTCGCTAAGAAGATGAGCGAGATTTCCATCAAAGAGCTCGATCACGTGAAGATGGTTCAAGCGGAGAAAGTGAAATTGCGAACGATTTCGGCGCAGTTGGCCCTAGAAGTTGACGCCACGTTGAAAGCCATGGCCAGCTGCTTGAATTTCAAAAAAGGACTGTCACTGATTGATATGATCAAGGAGGATCAAATGGGCTCAATTGCGAAGCGAGTTGGCCTCGATTTTGCGAAAATCAAAACGACCGATACAAACCGAGTGGTCAATAACCACAGGAAATCCGGAAGAAACATAGGTTCCATGTTAGCCAAAGCTCATAGTAAAAGGAACTAAACATACTCTTTGAGTAAATCTGTTAGCACTAAATGGTTGTTACGAAGAGGCGATGCAATATTGTTTTGGTATAATTTATTTTTGATGTATACGATGTAAGAGCTCAGGTACTGGTGGCTAAACCTTTTCACGCAAGTCAGAATATACAGGCTGTTCATTATAAAAACGATGAAACTACAGGGATCGATTCAATAACAAATGTTTCTCATTTTCGACCGTACTTCATTGAAGTGGCCATAACTTCATTAATCTGCTGAATAAATTAAATTAGAATAGTACCGTTAAAAAAAACGTTGAATTTTTTAAAATTTTCTTTCCATGAAATTTTCTCTTAAATCAAGTTGTACATGGTTTGTTGACCTGCTTTTTTCAACAATTTCCAGCTCAACAGGTTTTGAGCGCTAACAATTTGCGAAATGGATGATTTGAATTTTGATTTAGACAAATTGCCGCTAGAATGCGCTCAAAAACTCTGCTGGGAAAGTAAAAATGGAAATTACTTTCCATTATAATAAACTATGCTGGGAAAGTAAAAAAAAAAAGGAATTACTTTCCTCCATAATGAACTCCACTGGGAAAGTAAAAAAAAGACATTACTTTCCACTATAAAACTCTGCTGTGAAAGTAAAAATGGACATTACTTTCCACTACAATGAACTCTGCTGGGAAAGCAAAAATACTCATTACTTTCCATTATAATAAACTCTGCTGGGAAAGTGAAAATGGACATTACTTTCCATTATGATAAACTCTGCTGGGAAAGTAAAAAAAGGGAATTACTTTCCACCATAATGAACTCCGCTGGGAAAGTAAAAAAAGACATTACTTTCCACTATAAAACTCTGCTGTGAAAGTAAAAATAGACATTACTTTCCACTATAATGAACTCTGCAGGGAAAGCAAAAATACTCATTACTTTCCATTATAATAAACTCTGCTGGGAAAGTGAAAATGGACATTACTTTCCATTATGATAAACTCTGCTGGGAAAGTAAAAAAAGGAATTACTTTCCATCGTATAACTCTGCTGGGAAAGTAAAAAAGGGAATTACTTTCCACCATAATGAACTCCGCTGGGAAAGTAAAAAAATAAATTACTTTCCACTATAAAACTCTGCTGTGAAAGTAAAAATAGACATTACTTTCCACTATAATGAAATGAACTCTGCTGGGAAAGCAAAAATACTCATTACTTTCCATTATAATAAACTCTGCTGGGAAAGTAAAAAAAAAAACATTACTTTCCATTATAATAAACTCTGCTGGGAAAGTAAAAAAAGGGAATTACTTTCCACCATAATGAACTCCGCTGGGAAAGTAAAAAAACACATTACTTTCCACTATAAAACTCCGCTGGAAAAGTAAAAAAGGGAATTACTTCCCACCATAATGAACTCTGCTGGGAAAGCAAAAAAAGACTCATTACTTTCCATTATAATAAACTCTGCTGGGAAAGGGAAAATGGACATTACTTTCCATTATGATAAACTCTGCTGGGAAAGTAAAAAAAGGGAATTACTTTCCATTATATAAAACTCTGCTGGGAAAGTAAAAAAAGGACATTACTTTCCATTATAATGAACTCTGCTGGGAAAGTAAAAATAGAATTACTTTCCACAATGAACTCTGCTGGGAAAAAATGAACTTTCCATTATGATAAACTCTGCTGGGAAAGTAAAAAAAAAGACATTACTTTCCACTATAAAACTCAACTGTGAAAGTAAAAATGGACATTACTTTCCACTATAATTAGCGCTGCAGGGAAAGCAAAAATACTCATTACTTTCCATTATAATACTTTCCATTATGATAAACTCTGCTGGGAAAGTAAAAAAAGGGAATTACTTTCCACCATAATGAACTCCGCTGGGAAAGTAAAAAAAGACATTACTTTCCACTATAAAACTCTGCTGTGAAAGTAAAAATAGACATTACTTTCCACTATAATGAACTCTGCAGGGAAAGCAAAAATACTCATTACTTTCCATTATAATAAACTCTGCTGGGAAAGTGAAAATGGACATTACTTTCCATTATAATAAACTCTGCTGGGAAAGTAAAAAAAACTCTGGGGAATTACTTTCCATTATAATAACTCTGCTGGGAAAGTAAAAAAGGGAATTACTTTCCACCATAATGAACTCCGCTGGGAAAGTAAAAAAAGACATTACTTTCCACTATAAAACTCTGCTGTGAAAGTAAAAATAGACATTACTTTCCACTATAATGAACTCTGCAGGGAAAGCAAAAATACTCATTACTTTCCATTATAATAAACTCTGCTGGGAATGGGAAAATGGACATTACTTTCCATTATGATAAACTCTGCTGGGAAAGTAAAAAAAAGGAATTACTTTCCATCGTATAACTCTGCTGGGAAAGTAAAAAAAGGGAATTACTTTCCACCATAATGAACTCTGCTGGGAAAGTAAAAAAATAAATTACTTTCCACTATACTCCGCTGGAAAAGCAAAAAAGGGAATTACTTTCCACCATAATGAACTCTGCTGGGAAAGCAAAAATACTCATTACTTTCCATTATAATAAACTCTGCTGGGAAAGTGAAAATGGACATTACTTTCCATTATAATAAACTCTGCTGGGAAAGTAAAAAAAGGGAATTACTTTCCATTATAATAAACTCTGCTGGGAAAGTGAAAATGGACATTACTTTCCATTATGATAAACTCTGCTGGGAAAGTAAAAAAGAATTACTTTCCACCATAATGAACTCCGCTGGGAAAGTAAAAAAAGACATTACTTTCCACTATAAAACTCTGCTGTGAAAGTAAAAATAGACATTACTTTCCACTATAATGAACTCTGCAGGGAAAGCAAAAATACTCATTACTTTCCATTATAATAAACTCTGCTGGGAAAGTAAAAATGGACATTACTTTCCATTATAATAAACTCTGCTGGGAAAGTAAAAAAAAAATTACTTTACTTTCCATCGTAAAAAAGTAAAAAAGGGAATTACTTTCCACCATAATGAACTCTGCTGGGAAAGCAAAAATACTCATTACTTTCCATTATAATAAACTCTGCTGGGAAAGGGAAAATGGACATTACTTTCCATTATGATAAACTCTGCTGGGAAAGTAAAAATGGACATTACTTTCCACCATAATGAACTCCGCTGGGAAAATAAAAAAATACATTACTTTCCATTATAATAAGCTCTGCTGGGAAAGTAAAAATGGACATTACTTTCCATTATAATAAACTCTGCTGGGAAAGTAAAAATACTCATTACTTTCCACTATAATAAACTCTGCTGGGAAAGTGAAAATGACATTACTTTCCGTTATGATAAACTCTGCTGGGAAAGTAAAAAGGGAATTACTTTCCACCATAATGAACTCTGCTGGGAAAGCAAAAAAAGGGAATTACTTTCCATTATAATGAACTCTGCTGGGAAAGTAAAAAAAACATTATGACTATTACTTTCCAAAGTAAAAACTCATTACTTTCCACTATAATGAACTTGCAGTCCAAAAAAATACGATTACTTTCCATTATAATTCCAACTAAATGGAAAAAAGTAAAAATGGACATTACTTTCCATTATATAAACTCTGCTGGGAAAGTAAAAAAAAGGAATTAATTTCAATCTTATAAATCTGATGTCAAAGTAAAAGAGGGAATTACTTTCACAGCTGAGTTTTATAGTGGAAAGTAATGTATTTTTTACTTTCCCAGCGGAGTTCATTATGTGGAAAGTAATTCCCTTTTTACTTTCCCAGCGGAGTTTTATAGTGGAAAGTAATGTCTTTTTTTACTTTCCCAGTGGAGTTCATTAAGGAAAGTAATGTCTTTTTTTACTTTCCCAGTGGAGTTCATTATAGTGGAAAGTAATGTCCCTTTTTTACTTTCCCAGCGGAGTTTTATAGTGGAAAGTAATGTCCATTTTTTTACTTTCCCAGCGGAGTTTTATAGTGGGAAAGTAATGTCCCTTTTTTACTTTCCCAGCGGAGTTTTATAGTGGAAAGTAATTCTTTTTTACTTTCCCAGCGGAGTTCATTATAATGGAAAGTAATGTCCCTTTTTACTTTCCCAGCGGAGTTTTATAGGAGTAATTTTTTTACTTTCCCAGTGGGAAAGTAATGTCTTTTTTTACAGCGGAGTTCATTATAATGGAAAGTAATTCCCTTTTTTACTTTCCCAGCGGAGTTTTATAGTGGAAAGTAATGTCTTTCCCAGCGGAGTTTTTATGGTGGAAAGTAATGTCCCTTTTTACTTTCCCAGCGGAGTTTTATAGTGGAAAGTAATGTCTTTTTTTCCCTTTTTTACTTTCCCAGCGGAGTTCATTATAGTGGAAAGTAATTCCCTTTTTTACTTTCCCACCTGAGTTTTATAGTGGAAAGTAATGTCTTTTTTTACTTTCCCAGCGGAGTTCATTATTGTGGAAAGTAATTCCCTTTTTTACTTTCCCAGCGGAGTTTTATAGTGGAAAGTAGTGACCATTTTTACTTTCAGCTTTTTTCCTTTCCCAGCGGAGTTTTATTAATTCCTTTCCCAGCGGAGTTTTATAGTGGAAAGTAATGTCTTTTTTACTTTCCCAGTGGAGTTCATTATAGTGGAAAGTAATTCCCTTTTTTACTTTCCCAACGGAGTTTTATAGTGGAAAGTAATGTCTTTTTTTACTTTCCCAGTGGAGTTCATTATGGTGCAAACTAAATACATTTTTTACTTTCCCAGCGGAGTTTTATTATAATGGAAAGTAATTCCCTTTTTTACTTTCCCAGCGGAGTTTTATAGTGGAAAGTAATGTCTTTTTTTACTTTCCCAGTGGAGTTCATTATAGTGGAAAGTAATTCCCTTTTTTACTTTCCCAGTGGAGTTATATAGTGGAAAGTAATGTATTTTTTTACTTTCCCAGCGGAGCTCATTATAATGGAAAGTAATCCCCTTTTTTACTTTCCCAGTGGAGTTATTATAGTGGAAAGTAATGTCCCTTTTTTACTTTCCCAGCGGAGTTCATTATAATGGAAAGTAATTCCCTTTTTTACTTTCCCAGCGGAGTTTTATAGTGGAAAGTAATGTCTTTTTTTACTTTCCCAGCGGAGTTCATTATGGTGGAAAGTAATTCCCTTTTTACTTTCCCAGCGGAGTTCATTATTGTGGAATGTAATTCCCTTTTTACTTTCCCAGCGGAGTTCATTATTGTGGAAAGTAATGTCTTTTTTTACTTTCCCAGCGGAGTTCATTATTGTGGAAAGTAATTCCCTTTTTTACTTTCCCAGCGGAGTTTTATAGTGGAAAGTAATGTCCATTTTTACTTTCCCAGCAGAGTTTTATGGTGGAGAGTAATGGCTTTTTACTTTCCCAGCGGAGTTCATTATTGTGGAAAGTAATTCCCTTTTTTACTTTCCCAGCGGAGTTTTATAATGGAAAGTAATTCCCACTTTCCCAGCGGAGTTTTATAGTGGAAAGTAATGTCCCTTTTTTACTTTCCCAGCGGAGTTTTATAGTGGAAAGTAATGTCTTTTTATTTTTCCCTTTTTTTACTTTCCCAGCGGAGTTTTTTTATAGTGGAAATAATGTAATGTCTTTTTTACTTTCCCAGTGGAGTTCATTATGGTGGAAAGTAATTCCCTTTTTTACTTTCCCAACGGAGTTTTACAGTGGAAAGTAATGTCTTTTTTTACTTTCCCAGTGGAGTTCATTATGGTGGAAAGTAATTCCCTTTTTTACTTTCCCAACGGAGTTTTACAGTGGAAAGTAATGTCTTTTTTTACTTTCCCAGTGGAGTTCATTATGGTGGAAACTAATTCCCTTTTTTACTTTCCCAGCGGAGTTTTATAGTGGAAAGTAATGTATTTTTTTACTTTCCCAGCGGAGTTCATTATGGTGGAAAGTAATGTCCATTTATAATTTCCCAGCAGAGTTTATTATAGTGGAAAGTAATGTCCATTTTTACTCTCTCAGCAGAGTTTATTTTAGTGGAAAGTAATGTATACATTACGTGATTCGATGCAGGTGGATTAGCAGAGGAATGCTGATACATATACGTGAAAATAATTCACTTTTTCACTGAATTGAAAACGCAAAAAGTAATGTCCATTTATAATTTCCCAGGAGGCTACTATTGATAGTGGAAAACCTATAGTAATGTCACATTTTCTCTCTCCTCTAGTATCCATAAGATCCTCTCTTCTCTCTCTCTCTCTGTATAGTCTCTCATTCTCTCTCTCTCTCTGCTCTAAATCTCTCTCTCTCTCTCTCTCTCTCTCTCTCTCTCTCTCTCTCTCTCTCTCTCTCTCTCTCTCTCTCTCTCTCTCTCTCTCTCTCTCTCTCTCTCTCTCTCTCTCTCTCTCTCTCTCTCTCTCTCTCTCTCTCTCTCTCTCTCTCTCTCTCTCTCTCTCTCTCTCTCTCTCTCTCTCTCTCTCTCTCTTTTTGTTGTTGAACACTCTCTTTTAATTTCCATATTAGAGAGTATGGTTGTGACAATTCTGTTCTAAAATAGTTTATGTCCTATTTATCAGAGCCTGAACAATGTATTCCTGTGATTTGAGTAGGGGTACTTCTCAAGATTGATCTTTGCACTACACCTAAATAAGATTTCTGATGCTATACTGGAGTGTACAAGATGTTCATATTCGGATTCCTCAAGTTTATGTAAATCTACAAAAAAATTATGAAATTGTAGGTAATGTTACACTAGTTGATAGTGATTTAGCAAATTTTTTAGTTTGGTTCAAAAGATACGATCTTGTTGTTAAAACTCGCAAAAGCACAAGTATGATCATTGGTCATGCAGGACTCACGGTCAATTTTTCTTTAGATAGAGCACCCAATATAGTTAGAAACTGTGTTTCATTTAAGTATCAAGAGGCTTGGTCTTGGTTTTGTTTCGCAAGAAATTTTGTGATGGAACACACAAACCAATATTATTTGTAGCAAGGTTTACTCTATGCTGTACAGTTTAAAAAAGTTACGCGCATACAAATCTTACAATATTTGAAAAAACTTGTGAATAAATTGGACAATATCCCCAGGAAGTGGTGAAATTTTAGTTATGCTATAAGTATATTTCTCAGGATGTTGCATAGTTGCATAGACAAACTATTCAGTGGTGCGAAGCCATATTATTGGACACTCATTGGGGATATTCATACTAAAGTTCCTGTCAGAATGGCTTCCAACAGGGGAAAAAAGTTATTAACTCTTTAAGAAGATGCTAGTCCTTCGTCGCTTTCTAAAAAATAGCTGGCGCATGGTTGGGTACAAATGGATGAATCGAATAGAGCGAGGACAAGGCAGACTGAATTATCAAGTTATGTAAAAACCCGTTTACGTCAGAATAATTTTCCATTGATGAAAAATAAATGCCAATTAAATCATTTTAATTTTGTGTAATGATGATTCACGAACCACCGTCAACTTTCATTTCTAATTAAAACCAATTGAAAAAACTAATATCATACGCTTTTGAAACCCATCACCATAAAAAAAGGGCAAAATGGAAAAATGAGTATCAATATTTAAAGTAATACGTTTGAATTTTTAATTTACTGTTGATGATCAGGTAAATGTTTGAAAATGAGCATCGAGCGACTGTCTCGATATTTTCGCAATTAACACCCAATTAAAACGATTCGAAAAATGTTTGTTCGCTCTCTCGTCATCACCGATTCTTTTGACTCAATTACTTCAACAAAGAACATTTATAATTGCAAGGTAAATCAATAAACATTTTCAGCTCTGAAGGTGCGTGTCAAGTTTGAATAACCAACGTATTGGATAAAACCCGTTTACAGTAGGTCCCCGGGATGCTTATACGAACACATAACATTCTTTTTTTTTGTACATAAGTTTTGCTTCCGACTCTACCTATAGGGAGGGAAAGCTCTGTTTTCACTTTTAGGTGATAAAATGTCATTTTCAATAATAGATCAAGGACTCATCGACCAAGGGAAAATAAAATTCAAACTCACTTAAAGCTCAATAAAACCAAGGAAAAACGCTGCGAACTCTTTCACTGGGGTTTATTATTCAATTGGCTTGCGTTCATGATTTGAATTTCTACTAAGCTTCGGAGTGTGCGTGTTTAACAGGATGGAGCGATTATTGAATTTCAGGAGATATGCATGGAGCACGTAAATCTGTTCTCAACCAAAATACCTATTTGGATTGATCAGTTGATCATATTTGTGTGCCTCCTGAAATTCAATAATAGCTCTATCCTGTGAAAAACGCACACTCCAAAGCTTAGTAGAAATTCAAATCATGAACGCAGGCCAATTGAATAATAAACCCCAGTGAAAGAATTTGCAGCGTTTTATTGCAGATTCAGATTCTACACCCTATGAAACGTAAACCATGAAATTTTCGGGGGGGGGGGGGGGGGGTTAAACTTTTTTTTCAAGAGCGATTACAATGGTTTGTTATTGAATAATAAACCAAAATAAAACTCAAACTCACTAAAACCTCATTTCCATCTCACACGTTCGAATTCTATCTAGAACTGCTAATTACACATAACTTCAGGCGAGTTCGTGATGCAAAAATGTTGTGGTTATAGATTCATATTACCCTCGTAAACAGCGAGGTCGGCCCATCCTATTAAGGTCAATCAGCTGAATAACTTAGTCTTCAAATGCGTCCATGATAACTAAGTGAGGAATCCTCGCTGCCCACCCCTTCTGGTAAAAGTTTCTCAGTTCCTTTTTGTGTTTCAAAAATGTATGATCATAATGTAGCGGATGAGCTGTTAAGGGCCCAATGTTTTATCGCCTTGCAGATTTTCGGAAAGCGTTGAAAATACCATCAATCACGCCTTGTTTATCTAAGACAGACGATGTTACGTCACCATTATTTTGAAGTATGAATAATGACCCCGAGCTTAATCTAATTCTTCTGTGTCGTTGGGTGCCGTTTCATTGAATGACTGATTCGAATGACTCGCTCGAGTTGGGGTTTCCCTCGCGCCGGAGGCTGAAGGATCATTCC
Source organism: Creontiades dilutus (assembly GCA_031894815.1). Taxonomy (NCBI): domain Eukaryota; kingdom Metazoa; phylum Arthropoda; class Insecta; order Hemiptera; family Miridae; genus Creontiades; species Creontiades dilutus. Next base: position 277,736 of record JAVIWC010005249.1, on the reverse strand, counting down.
GAGACTGGAAGTTTCATCATATTCCAACATCCTCCCCCGTCTCGCAACTCCCGTCGGAAGTTTTGGGGGATTAGCTCTCAAGAAACGCCTTCCCTCCCGGAGAAAAGCAGCTTTTCGGTTGAATCAACAACTTTTCGCGGGTGGGGAGCGGACCACATATTCAGGCTAGTGGTTATCGAGGGGGATCTTTGTGGCAGAGAATGCCCAGGATTAGCAGTACATTATTCGGTGGGCTCTATTATGGGGAGAGTTTAGTTGCAGCCCGCTCGGATAACTTTGGTTCACCACTTTCCGGAAAATGTGGAAATCGAAGAAATGAATGATTTATATCACGTCAGAACTTTGATTCATCAATAAACAACGTTAACTATTCATCTTAAGGTGGTAGCATTTGCTAACACCGCATATTGTTAGGTACCAACTTTTCACACTGCGCAGCATTCACCATGTGACGACAATTGTAAGCATCTTGCATCGTTAGTTTTTCTGCGCAGATCATAGGATAATTAAAAAAGCAACGATTAAGAAGCATGATGAATTTTTCTTAATTTATCGTACTTGAATTGTGTTGACATTTGAGCACTTTGATGGTAAGGAAATTGTTGAATGTGAAGTTTATGGCAAAAGGCACGGATTATCAGCGCCTGTCACTCACACAGTCAAATAACTTGTATAAGTGGTTCAACCTGGATAAGTGGAATGATTTCGTGATACTTTTTTCCGACACATTTTTGTAACGTTTTCGGGCAGTTAGGCGGTGGAAAAAAACCCTTGCTAAATGATACTCGAGTATTTAACGAAGATATCAGAACTTTTTTTGGCATTTTTATTTAATTTCAGAACGTCCTTCCGGAGCGAATTTGGCTACAGAGCGAATTTGGTTGGTATTCAGAAAATAACTGAATACCAATATTTTTCAGATCATTATAACGCTGAATCTGTGAAAAACTATAATTATTCGTGTGTGAGGAATTTTGTCTGGCGCGAGTTCCCATGATAATTTGTTAGTTCAAGCGATGAAATATACTTAAATTTCAATTTGAATCTACTTGGAACAAGCACGGTTCAGGGCTGCTGTAATTCCTAACTAGATACGAGGTTCAACATGGATTAGCTTAATCCCCTGGAGCAGTTCAACCAGAATAAATGAAATTATCTGAATATGTTGAAACACGAGGATAAGTGGTTAGATCTGAATAATTGAAATCACCTGAATAATGTGGAATAACCTGGATAAGGGTAATCACCTATCAGTAATCACATTCCAGTATACTAACTTGATTACTAAGAACCGTGTGAATTCCGATTCAGTTCTGAGAAGTGATTATCCTAGCTAATTTAATCTCATTCACATAATGACCGTCTACTTGATTTATTTAATTTAAGATTGCAGTGGCTCCAGCTGTGAATCGCTTCTGAGTACACATGCAGACCGATAGATCAACACGTAGCAGGAGCTTATATTAGCAATTTTGGTTTATTATTCAATATTAAATAGCGCTTGAAAAAAATTCTAACCCCCCCCCCTGAAAATTTCTTGGTTTACGTTTCAAAGGGTGTAGAATCCGAATCTGCAATAAAAATGTTCCGTCCGTCCGCCGGAAGCCGTACGCACGATTTCTCCCAAACGGCTGAAGCAAAAAAGCTGAACATTTTCAGAAAAAATGTTGGTCCGAAGACGCCCCAATTCTTGAGCCAGCTCCTTCACTCAATTTAAAGTGCCCTTTAAGGGCTGCTAAAGTTTTGTAAAATCCCTGAAAACCTCAAAACTAGTCGAATCGGCCTAAATATTTTCCTATTTGAAGAACATACCATTAGGAATCGAATGAGCCCTTCCCCAGGTCCGTAGGTCAAACCATTCCCCATGTACTTATGGCCCGATTTATGGTGCCAACATTTGCGTTATTTTGGTTTATTATTGTTTTTGTTTTGATTCAGTAACCTAGTGACGTAAGTGATGTAGTAATGTGGATACTCTAGTGAACTCCTAAAAGGGTTTATAGCCGATACACGGGTTGAAGTATTCTGATAACAATAAAAACCGCTGCAAATTCTCTGACTGGGGTTTATTATTCAATGGCTTGCGTTCATGATTTGAATTTTTCCTAAGCTTTGGAGTGTGTGTGTTTCACAGGTGATACAGCGATTATTGAATTTCAGGAGGCACACGAATATGATCAACTGATCAATCCAAATAGGTATTTCGGTTGAGAACAGATTTACGTGCTCTATGCATATCATCTGAAATCAAAAGCACACTCCAAAGCTTAGTAGAAATTCAAATCATGAACGCAAGCCAATTGAATAATAAACCTCAGTAAAAGAATTTGCAGCGTTTTTCATACAAAATGGATTTATTGATATGGTTCTGAAGAATTAAAAGTAAAATTTACAAAATTCTTCCTCAAAATTCGTTCAGAAACATTCTGAAATGATTCATAGTTTTTTCATGCTTACATATAAATACAAAAGGACGGGTTCGTTGTACAGCACTTTTTGAGGCCATTAAATTGATTAAGTTACAGAAATTGTACCAAAAAAATCACAAAAAACAGATCCAAATTGTTGAATCGCTATTTTAAGGAGAATATATAATAAATGATTAATAAAACATTAAAAAATCATTAACATCATCTCATTGCAGTTCAAAAGTAAGTTATACATTTTACGTAAATTTCATTAAAGTGCGCAAAAACTTGATAAAAATGTTACAAATTCAATAAGTCTAAAACCCTCGTTTGAATGGAAGAATATTATATACTTATTTAGAATAATTTTTTTCTTGCAACAACAGTTATGGTTAGAATTTTTGCACATGAAGGTGCTCACGTTTTATTTTATTTTAACATAAATTGTAATACGATAATTTTGGACAACTCTTTCATACGATGATTCGGCACCACTGAAACCTTTTTATCTCCCTTCGCTAGGTTGTATTATGTAATTTATTGTTTCGAATATATTGCAGTGGTGAATTCCTGACACGCATTACTGAGTAGAGAGAGTCCAGCAGGTTTGTTACTTGTCTTTGAGAGAGAATATCAAGTGTTTTGAGCGAGTGAGAGCCTACCGAGGCAAATGTGAATATGTTTTCACAATGAACCCAGCGTGAGCACTAATTTCATCGCTGTCTCGCTTGATCTTTAGCGCATAGTTCATTGTACCTTTGAGATACCTTAAAATTCTCTTTGCTGCAGCCCAATGGTTTCTCCCAGGATTAGAAGAAAATTGACCAAGTTTAGAGACTACAAACGATAGATCTGGTCTCGTGGCTTGTGCCAAATACATCAATTTTCCCACAAGTCTTCTGTAAGGGACATCGACCATATCTAGTTTCTCCTCTGTTGTAGTCGGGCATTGCTCTTTACTCAATTCTTGGCATGGGTCCATGGGGCTTGCGCTTGGTTTGCTGTCAGCCATATTGAACTCAGCCAATATTTCTCGCTGGTATTTACATTGATTCAATAATAGTGATCCATCTTCCTGTTTCTTCACCTCAATCCCTAGAACATAATGTAATTCACCTAAATCTTTCATTTGAAAATTTTTTCGTAGCATTGATTTCATATCTTCCATTGCAACAGGGCAAGATGAAATCAGTATCAAATCGTCAACATATACAAGTATGATCTTCGTCATGTTTTCCGTCTTCAAAAAATATATGCATTGTTCAGACTTGATTTTCTTCATTCCGCCCTCTATCAACTTCGTATCAAGAGTTTCATACCAGGCACGACCCGATTGCTTCAAACCATACAAACTTTTGAGTAACTTACACACTTTCTTTTCGGAGTTACCCGTATTGAGGCCTTCGGGCAGCCGCATATAAATTTCCTCCTTTAAATTGCCATTCAAATATGCTGTTTTGACGTCCATTTGATGAATTAGCCAATTATTTTGTACTGCTATTTTCAAAAACAACCTAACAGCAGGCAGACTTACAACTGGGCTATATGTTTCATCGTAATCGACACCATGCCTCTGAGTGAAACCTTGGGCTACCAATCTGGCTTTGTATCGTTCCACACTACTATCAGCATTGTGTTTGATTTTGAACACCCATTTGCAGCCTATAGCCGACTTTCCTGGAGGTAAGTCTGTCAGTTCCCAGACATTCATACTGCTCAATGACATAAGTTCTTCTTCTACAGCTTCTGCCCATAATTCGCGGTCAGGCCCGTTCATGGCTTGTTTGTAGGTTTTCGGTTCTACCTTATCTTGCGAGAGAACACAGTAGTCGTCCAAATACGCTGGTCGTCTTAGTGTTTCTCTATCTCTCAAAACCATCGAAAACCTTTGATCTTCTCCATGTAGTTGTTGGGTCTCTTCACGTGATTGTTCTTCTTCCAAATGTTGTTGCTCTTCTTCAGGTAGTTGTTGTTCCTCTTCGTTGTACCTTCCAATGGTTTCTGTTCTTTCTACTACCCCTACTTCTTCCACCCTTGGTGTTACTGGCTCGACCATCCTAGAATTATTTTCGTTATTATTTCTCATTGCCATCGGATTATGTTCAAAATATACCATTTCCATATAATCTTCTATTTTCCCTTGGCTATCGCTTTTCATACCAAATGCCTCTTCATCAAACACGACATCCCTACTTATGATTACCTTCTGGTTAGTTGGATCCCACAATCTGTACCCTTTTGTGGCTCTTGCATATCCCAACATAAAACACACATTTGATTTTTCGTCCAATTTCTTTCTCATTGTTTTAGGAACATGAACAAATGCTTTACATCCGAAAGGTCTTAAATGACGAACACTAGGCTTTCTACCAGTCCATATTGCCTCAGGAATTACGTTCTTATGTGTGGTTGGGCATCTATTTCTGATGTAGCAAGCTGTGTTGACGGCTTCAGCCCAAAAGGACTTTGGAAGTTGTGAATCAGTCAACATAGCTCGCGTTAAATCTAACAGGGTTCTGTTTAAACGTTCCGCCACTCCATTCTGTTGGGGACTGTAGGGACTTGATAACTGTCGAATGATCCCGTTCTCCTTCAAGAATGAGTCGAATTTGACATTTACATATTCTCTCCCATTATCACTACGTAAGCACTTGATATGTTTTCCTGTTTGTTTCTCAGCCATCACTTTGAATGTTTTAAAAATTTCCAACGCTTCATCTCTAGTTTTCATGAAATAGACGAACGATTTTCTCGAAAAATCATCAATAAATGTAATGAAATAACGGTATTTTCCTTTTGCCTCTACTGGCAGTGGCCCACAAATATCGGAATGAATCAGTTCAAGTAAACCCTTTGTCTCTTGCTTGCTAACTTTAGGAAAGGTCTTTCTGACATTTTTACCCCTCACACACGCATCGCATAGCTCTTTATTTGTTAATGCAGTTCTCTTATCCATACCTCTCACCATTGAATGATCATACATCAACCGTAGTGATTCGCAATTCACATGCCCAAAACGTTGATGCCAGCTGATTCTATGGGTACTTACATGAGCTAACTCAGGACTTACGACTTTACATCCTTGCAGTGTATACATGTTGGATTGGCTTCGAAATGCTGTTAATACCAACTTTTCTCTTTCAAAGACGTTGCAACATCCACCTTCTAGTGAGATACTGAACCCTTTAATGTCAAGCCTGGCCATTGATAACAACCTGAAACGAAAATCTGGTACATGATAAACATCATTCAAAGTGATTTCGTATCGGCTCTGTTTAGTTTCTGAGATAATGATGATTTTACCTATTCCTGCTATTTTACAATGAACATTTGAAGCCACTGTAACCATCTTATCATCTTCTATTGGTTCATAACTTGTAAAATCTGAGCGATAAGGTGAAAAATGGCTACTGGCTCCACTATCAAGCAACCATTCTTGCACGTCATGACTTCCGATTGACAGGCATGTTACCATCATGGATGTTTGATCTGCTGATCTTTGTGCTTCGCTTTGTGATCTTACAAAATTCTTACTCCTACAGAATCGAGCTATGTGGCCATACTTATTACATTTATAGCATTTGAATTCCCTTTCTGGCGGGACACGTCTACTTACAATTAGAGCCGAATCTACATTTTCCTCTTTCTTCATCATTTTTCGTTTATACTCTCCACACAAAATGGACTCAAGCTTCTCTGGAACATAGTCTTCATCTTTAAAAGTACAGACCATACTTACTGTAGTTTCGTAGTCTTCAGGTAACCCGTTAATGAGAACATTGCATATCTGTTCATCATCTATTTTTACACTTCCGGCCTTCACCACTTCAGATGCATAACTAAATACCCTACTTATATATGCGTCCATTTCCTCTTCCGGTGCCATTTTGGCCGTGTATAGAGCTTTCGATGCCTGAAGTCGGCGGATTCGTGTCATTGGTTGAAACTTGGTTGCTAACCTTCTCCATAATGCTCGTGGACACTTGATGTCAATGATCTCTTCCTGAATTTCTTCTGTTATTGCACGAGCGATCAATCGATATGCCTTCTTCTTGTCAATAGCAGAAATTCTTTGAAAGTCTTCGTCCTCTGCTGTTATGACGTTCCAAAGGTTTCGGTCTTCTAACTCCAATCCCATGTTGAAACTCCATGTCTTATAGTTCTTTTTGTTCAATTTCACAAATAGCCAGAACAGATCCTGACATCTGGACCAGGGGGACCATAATGGCTCCTAACAAAATTCAGAATTTTTTCGCCCTCATTTATTTAATATAGCGGTACCATACGCGAGTAGTAGACGTAAATTGCGGGAGTGGAGACAGTTTTTACGTGCAAACTGAGAGTGGGTGGTGGGCCGGAACGAGTGAAAACGGCACTCGACGTAATCCAATTTAGAATTTTCTGGAGGGTTAGAACGACGCAGGGGCCGTGGCGGGAGGGGAAGGTATGATGAAGAAGGGTTATTTACCGATATTTGGACAATTAAAAAAAATTGTGTGCTTCAGAAGCAGTTTTGAACGGGCACTTCTTTAGAACAATAGTCAATCACGCCAACAACTGAGCTATCGATGTCAGTTTTAAGATTGATTAGATGTGAGTATAGGAATGCAAGTAGCCTCTCACATCCAAAACGAACCTCAACGGAATTTCAATGATATATTTCCCCGTTATTTGGTTTATATGTGGAGTTAGGAGTTTTGCAGACAACACCAATAAGTTCTCTATATGTTGGTGTAATTGTGTGGAAACTCGGGGATTTAGGTAATTTGAATAACGATGTTTAGTACTTGAAGTTTTTAGTACGTGTTGCTACACCTCACAATAAAGAATCGACGTTTATTTCATCCTACAAAGTGTTCACCTTAACGTTAGCAATTTCTATCCTGTAGGGAATTTCTGTACTTCTTATGCATAACCTCTCCGCTCTTCTGTTTCTCTCAGTAACATGAGATGATTCATTTTGCAACAAATTAACGAAATTTCTATAAAAACGTTCAAATTACCGTATTTTTGAGGAATAGTTGGATAAAATCCTTAAATTCGCGAATTTTCAACAAATCATTCAAAAAATTATAAATTATCATTTAAACCTTGCAAAAACTAACATATTAACGAAAACAGTAGTTGGTTGATTATTGAATGAAGCCTACTTAATCACGTGCTTCGCATTTTTATACATGGTACATATAGATAAGTAGATTGTGCCTTTCTTAGTTAAAAGCTCCATCACCACGACAAGGTGAAGGCACTTCGATGGAGGTCCATTCATACTAACCATTCATACTGCTTACGGGTCTTTACGACCACACCAGAGGCCCATTCATACTGCTTAGGGGTCTTCACGACACACCAAAGCCACATTCATACAATATGTTAAAAAAAAAAAAAAAAAATTTAAAAATTTAAAAAAAAAAAAAAAAAAAAAAAAAAAAAAAGAGAAACTCGACGGTAAAATCAGTAAACCTTTGAATGCAACGTGACTATATTCGATAATATAATATACTAAAACATCCGTGATGCTTAAGGGTCTTAACGGTCACGCTAGTGACCCATTCATACAAGTTCACCACTTTGGATAGTTGCACCATTTTGATTGTAATTGAGAATGCCGTGTTTCCAGTAGGTGTTACTCTAAGGAATAGTTATACCATTTTGGTTGAAATTAGGGGACTAATGGAGTACCGTATTTCCGGTATGAACATACCATAGATGCAGCAAAACTTACCATTTTGGGCGTTTAGGTTTCTATAATGATATCATTAATCTACATCATTTGTTGATTGGTACTGCTTAGGGGTCTTTACAGCCACTCTGGTGACGTATTTATACAAGTTCTTCACTTTGTGTACAAGTGAGGATGCCGTGTTTCCGGTAAGTGCTACTCTAAGGTATAGTTATACCATTTTGGGTAAAGTTGGAGACTATTGAGGAGTTCGTGATTCTGGTACGAATATTCCATAGATGTAATCAAACCTACCATTTTGGGCGTATAAATAACATAACAATATCTACTTAGATCATTGGAATAAATAACAAATTAACGTTTCCGTTCTTCTGAATTAAGATCAATTATGTAGCAACACAAGTGCTATTTTTACAATACATTTTTACAAGTTTTTAAGACCTTAAAAACATTACATATTTTTACATTCCATTACAGTTTATTTTTTCAGTGCGTTTCTCAATTGTCCTTCCACTTATTCCAAATACCCATGAGCAACTGTTGATACACCGTCCTCCAATATTTTCCTTTTTGTATCAAATGGGGACAAGGCAATTTTATTAATTTGTGTCGTCGAAACATCGTGTTGTTTTGATTGAATAACGATCATTTGCTTTCTAACTATATTTTTCGAAAATAAGGAGTTGTAATAATCGTTGAATCTTATTTCATTTTCAACGACATTCTTACTAATACCCTTGATTTTCTTGATCTCTTTTCCGCTATCTGTTAAAATCTCATACATTTTGGCTCTCAGAGCTATAAACGCAGAAATGATTTCCCCGTTCATTTCATCTTTGAATTTACCTAGTACTTTTTTGTTTTTTATAGAGAAGCATGGGTGATCTTGAGGGTAATCGGATGTATCCATGTAGTCTATCATGTGTAGTATATCGAGGTGCAAATCGTCTGTTTTTATTGCATATATAAAACTATCGGTGTCCATGTAACACAATTTCAACTTTTCAAGCCCGAATTTCGGTATCATGACATCATAGTGATACTCGTACATCGTGGTCTTTGAAATATCAAGTATACTCATTCCAACGTATATAGGCTTATTGAATAAAATCGATTTTTTAGCCATGTGTACTGCTGCTAAGTTTTCGCTGTATATAGTACGATCCAGAAACTCAGGTTTTGCTATAAGTTTCTCCAACTTTTTAGAATCTGATACAAGATGTATAGATAGTCTGTTCCTAATATTTTCCATTGTTTTTCCAAATATAGCGTTATTCATCAACTTGAAAAGGTCTTTTTCGAAATTATTTTTAGCGTTCTTTCTCAATTCGGTGTTCAGGGATATGTATGGTTGTAACCACTGCGATTGTTTAAATTTCAATACACGATGGATTTTGGTAACTTTTAAGCCGTGGTTCATGGCTTGCTTGAGTGCCATATAATGTACTACATAGTGTTCCCGATTCCCTAGGTGGGGCGTCAATTTTGTGGTGGTATCTCCGGGAGGTATGATATTTTCTGCAAGGAAGGGGAGGTCGTTATGTGATTTATGTAGATGTCGGGGGTATTCGATATCAACTTCCATGATATATCCATACTGATCATCTTCATTCAAGCTCATTATATCAATATTATTATTACACCATTTGAATTCACCATAAGGTAGAGATTTTGACATGGCAAATCCATAAAGATTGTTACAGTCCTGGTATGTAATGAAAGTAGATTCCTCAGTATGGTTATATTCTTTAGTATATTTATTATTAGCTTTAACATATCGGTGAGAAGCTTGACAGATTCCACCTCGTATTCCTCTTTCGACCATTAAAATCTGATCGTAATCTGTTAAAAGCTCCAATGAAATTTCCGTGTATTTTAACATGGCATCCCAAGACAAACCGGGTAATGTAAAATAGTGTGCTGGGTCAAGTTTATGACTTTTATGGATTGTTTTTCTAAAATTTTCAAATACATCTGCTAGAAGGAGAACATCTGTTTTGAGGTAATGATCACTATATTCCCCTAGAGTATTAAAATTAAAGTGATCCCATACTGTTTTTGCATGTTCATAATCCTCATTTGTAATACCACGTTTTTGTAATTTACTGTAGAAAGCTTCTTTGGGAGGTAAAGCGGTTTCGTCTAGTTTTTCCCAAGATGAAACATATTCATATGGGAATACTCCTTTTCTCTTCATCAGAGCTAAGTCGTGGGGAGAATGAAACTTTGACGTCTCTCTAAATTCAGGAACATTTTTCGTTAATGTATCTAAGCTTGCTGACATAAACCTGAAGGTATCGATATAACGGATTTTGAATCCTCCCGCTACTTTTTTTGTAAATGAGATATACTTTTCTTCCGAGTTGGGAATAACCTCAATTTCTCGATCGTCGTATCCAAGCTCCTTTACAATAAAATGTGAGTCATACCCTGACAGATTATGTATTAGAACCGGGAGAAACTTTGGGTTAGTACATTTTAAATTACAACTGGTGCATGCCACCCCCCTAAACTTTGAATTAATGTGCGAATGATCTCTAACTTTCCAATTACTCTCTGTAAAATCTATGTTGCACAAGTAACATTTCTTTGCCGACCTAAAAAGCATATTTTCTTCTTCGGATAGAGGAGCCATTGGGATATTTAGAGAGTATGCTTTCGAAATCTTCTCTGCAATTGTTTTAATGTTCTGAACAAAGTGAGAAACGACATCCTTTCCCCTGTAGACAACCGGTTCTACTGGTATTTCTAACTCAACATCCGCAACTTCATCAGATGTTTTCACATAGAGACAATAGCTCATAGGTATATGCTTTTGAATTGTTTGGGTGCACGATTCTGTTGAACTTACTGTTACTGGTTCCAGTATTGCTTCAAAATCAGCATATACAACGTAAGGAACTTTCAACATTCTTTCAACATGTTCAAACACAACGTAAGGTTTTTTAATAGGCATGTCTACACGGATTGCCTTTTTATCACTGCAATATTCATGGTGATCAGCCAATTTGTCCTCTTTCGATATACCATACTGATCATCAAATTTGGTAAAACATCTTTTACACATAATTATTTTTTGTTCGTGTTTTGTTACCTGCCTCACAACCAATTTTTCAAAATGTTTAATATATACGTAATGGTGGGTACCTAAATCGTCACTTATGAGAAGTAGATCGCGGTGATCGGGTAACTCTTCTTTCGTTACTTTAAGGGGGTATAGTTTGCAATCTGCATCCAATCCGTACACATTGATAGAAATGTTGTTGGTTTTCTCGAACTTTTTTATCTGCTTTAGAGGTGTAGGAAAATCAATACAAGAAAAATCGTAGGGATGATCGAGGTCCACATATTTACTTACACGTTGTGCATTACGAGTAACAAATTTGCTAAGAATTGAATATTAGCAAAAATTATCATGATTTTGTACATTGATACATGCACGTTTATTTTCGATTTGGGGCGGGAGGCGGACATAAGTACTCCCCTTTAAAGGAATATTTTTATTAATTCTCAAACGAAGCCCATCAATATGATCCAAAGACCATCCGCTTTTTTTCAACTGAGCCTCTTCCATCTCATTTTGCAATTTTTCATTAAATTTGGTTACAATTTCATCAATATTTGTATCAACCAGTATTGTTTTATTCCTAGTTTTAAATGCTTTATCTTGTGACTCACCAACCATATTTTTAAACGTACATTCCACAACTACATTGACCTTGATTGATGTAAATTCTGATAGTGCTTCCCTTATTTTAAGCTTTATAATATCTTCTACTTTTGAAAGAAAAGAAGGTAAATCTGAAGGTGAATCATTTTTAATAAACCAAGATTGCAATCGATTCTTAAAAGCAGTTTCATAAGCATGAATCATACCAAATCCAATTTTTTCTAGAACAGCATGCTTCCTCGGTTCCCACAGCTTAAGTTTTTTGAGTGGAGGTTGATGTCCGCATTTATTTTCATGCCTTTCAAAATTTGCACGATGGCGAAATAGAAACACTTTCCTACAGTACCTACATATTAGACCGTCACGACGATCCCGGACAAGCCCCAAGGAGGGGCTGGTCACTTCCAAACACTTTCCAGTATCACAATTCATTTTTTTTTTTTTTTTTTTTTTCACTTGAGGGAGGGGGGAGAGAGAGAGAGAGATGTTCACTTGTTGGTAGTCCACGAACTAATGATTTATCCTCAACCCTGTGGCCTTTATATAGGCTGAGAACGGTGACCTCCAAGACAAGGGGAGGGGGTAGATCGGAAATCAATTTATAGACATAAGTAAATATTAATAAAATAATAATAGTAAAAAAACCCCCTCTTCTGTACGTTGTGTAAAAAATTGGAATGGGATGGAACAAACTGTTGGGATGGCTGAACTCCAATTGTTGGAGTAGAGGTCAGCCCAAGAATTAGATATGTAATTTATATATAATTGTTTATGACTCAGCATGTTATCAACCGTCTTCCCAGCCACTGAATAATCAGATTTCGGTATACAGCCTGGTATTGTTGATCATTTTAGCGGCACACACCCCTATCTCTCAGATAAACTGAGGGAGGTATGGAGCTCGAAAGCCACTGGAACCATGCCATTTGCGCGCTAGATCAACGTACTGACTGAAACACAAATCTGGGGAACAGGACTCAACCGAAATTGAATCTTTACAGATATGCTGAAGCATTAAACAAATTTCAGAGCTGGACAGGGAATTGAACCCTGGACTATCTGCATGAGAGTCAGATATCATAACCACTAGACCAAGCCACCAGCTCACAGAATCTTAATACTGTAGCAATAGGAACTGCATGCTAATGTAACCTTCAGTTCCAACCATTCGAATTCCACATTTTGGAAACCTACTTTTAAATTATTTTATCCTCATTGATGTAACAATAAATAAAAAATATGATTGCACTTGATAGGGATAAAATCTTCTCTCAATTGTTACCAAATATCATACTACACAAAGGCTTATTATTTCTGTATACTAACAGTCTATTATATTATTTTAAAAACTTTTGGAAATAAAAAATTCTCGAAAATCTCTATTTGACCTTCACATTCCCTTCCTCAATCCCTCCCACTCTTTCTATCTCCACATTAACCACTAAAAGAAATAAACCAAGATTCTTGATAAAGTCCAGGCCCCAAAAGTGTAACTTTTCAGGAGTTGGCCCTGGGCTGAAACTAATTGGTGGGTTGGTATTGGGAAGTGATCGGACGAAATTTGGGAGTTGGGGCGGGTACCCCCCCTCCCTTAGATTTTCGACAATTTTTAGCAACTCTGTCAATTTTGGGCTAATATAGGAGTTTGGGCTCAAATTAAAGGTAATTTCGTATACAATAACTTCTAGGAAGAGGGGTATACCATTTGCCAGACAGGTAGGGCAGTAGATTAGAAAAACCGTATCCCCTCCCCCCCCTCATCACCACCCCCCCCCTCCACCCCTCATCCACCCCCCCCCCCTCACCCCCCCTCTTCACCCTCCCCCTCCCCCTCCCCCCCTCCCCTACAGTAGGGGCAACCTGTACCTAAACTTTCGCACGGAAGTAAAACTGACGTCACGCGGCCAGCTCAGTCGCGATTTCGGCCTGTACCTAAACTTTTGCACTTCTGACTTCGCGACTGAGCTGGCCGCGTGACGTCAGTTTTACTTCCGTGCGAAAGTTTAGGTACAGGTTGCCCCTACTGTAGGGGAGGGGGGGGGGAGGGGGGGGGGGTGGGTGGTGAGGGGGGGGGGGGGGGGGGGTGGGGCGGGGGGGGGGGGGTGAGGGGGGGGGGGGGGGGGGGATACGGTTTTTCTAATCTACTGCCCTACCTGTCTGGCAAATGGTATACCCCTCTTCCTAGAAGTTATTGTATACGAAATTACCTTTAATTTGAGCCCAAACTCGACTATATTAGCCCAAAATTGACAGAGTTGCTAAAAATTGTCGAAAATCTAAGGGAGGGGGGGTACCCGCCCCAACTCCCAAATTTCGTCCGATCACTTCCCAATACCAACCCACCAATTAGTTTCAGCCCAGGGCCAACTCCTGAAAAGTTACACTTTTGGGGCCTGGACTTTATCAAGAATCTTGGTTTATTTCTTTTAGTGGTTAATGTGGAGATAGAAAGAGTGGGAGGGATTGAGGAAGGGAATGTGAAGGTCAAATAGAGATTTTCGAGAATTTTTTATTTCCAAAAGTTTTTAAAATAATATAATAGACTGTTAGTATACAGAAATAATAAGCCTTTGTGTAGTATGATATTTGGTAACAATTGAGAGAAGATTTTATCCCTATCAAGTGCAATCATATTTTTTATTTATTGTTACATCAATGAGGATAAAATAATTTAAAAGTAGGTTTCCAAAATGTGGAATTCGAATGGTTGGAACTGAAGGTTACATTAGCATGCAGTTCCTATTGCTACAGTATTAAGATTCTGTGAGCTGGTGGCTTGGTCTAGTGGTTATGATATCTGACTCTCATGCAGATAGTCCAGGGTTCAATTCCCTGTCCAGCTCTGAAATTTGTTTAATGCTTCAGCATATCTGTAAAGATTCAATTTCGGTTGAGTCCTGTTCCCCAGATTTGTGTTTCAGTCAGTACGTTGATCTAGCGCGCAAATGGCATGGTTCCAGTGGCTTTCGAGCTCCATACCTCCCTCAGTTTATCTGAGAGATAGGGGTGTGTGCCGCTAAAATGATCAACAATACCAGGCTGTATACCGAAATCTGATTATTCAGTGGCTGGGAAGACGGTTGATAACATGCTGAGTCATAAACAATTATATATAAATTACATATCTAATTCTTGGGCTGACCTCTACTCCAACAATTGGAGTTCAGCCATCCCAACAGTTTGTTCCATCCCATTCCAATTTTTTACACAACGTACAGAAGAGGGGGGGGGGGGGGAGGTCCGAAGTATCGAGCATCTATATTTATATGAGAAGCCAACAAAATGGGTATATATTTGTATATATATATATATACTCGTATTTTTTTTTTTTTACTATTATTATTTTATTAATATTTACTTATGTCTATAAATTGATTTCCGATCTACCCCCTCCCCTTGTCTTGGAGGTCACCGTTCTCAGCCTATATAAAGGCCACAGGGTTGAGGATAAATCATTAGTTCGTGGACTACCAACAAGTGAACATCTCTCTCTCTCTCTCTCCCTCAAGTGAAAAAAAAAAAAAAAAAAATGAATTGTGATACTGGAAAGTGTTTGGAAGTGACCAGCCCCTCCTTGGGGCTTGTCCGGGATCGTCGTGACGGTCTAATATGTAGGTACTGTAGGAAAGTGTTTCTATTTCGCCATCGTGCAAATTTTGAAAGGCATGAAAATAAATGCGGACATCAACCTCCACTCAAAAAACTTAAGCTGTGGGAACCGAGGAAGCATGCTGTTCTAGAAAAAATTGGATTTGGTATGATTCATGCTTATGAAACTGCTTTTAAGAATCGATTGCAATCTTGGTTTATTAAAAATGATTCACCTTCAGATTTACCTTCTTTTCTTTCAAAAGTAGAAGATATTATAAAGCTTAAAATAAGGGAAGCACTATCAGAATTTACATCAATCAAGGTCAATGTAGTTGTGGAATGTACGTTTAAAAATATGGTTGGTGAGTCACAAGATAAAGCATTTAAAACTAGGAATAAAACAATACTGGTTGATACAAATATTGATGAAATTGTAACCAAATTTAATGAAAAATTGCAAAATGAGATGGAAGAGGCTCAGTTGAAAAAAAGCGGATGGTCTTTGGATCATGTTGATGGGCTTCGTTTGAGAATTAATAAAAATATTCCTCTAAAGGGGAGTACTTATGTCCGCCTCCCGCCCCAAATCGAAAATAAACGTGCATGTATCAATGTACAAAATCATGATAATTTTTGCTTTAAATATTCAATTCTTAGCAAATTTGTTACTCGTAATGCACAACGTGTAAGTAAATATGTGGACCTCGATCATCCCTACGATTTTTCTTGTATTGATTTTCCTACACCTCTAAAGCAGATAAAAAAGTTCGAGAAAACCAACAACATTTCTATCAATGTGTACGGATTGGATGCAGATTGCAAACTATACCCCCTTAAAGTAACGAAAGAAGAGTTACCCGATCACCGCGATCTACTTCTCATAAGTGACGATTTAGGTACCCACCATTACGTATATATTAAACATTTTGAAAAATTGGTTGTGAGGCAGGTAACAAAACACGAACATAAAATAATTATGTGTAAAAGATGTTTTACCAAATTTGATGATCAGTATGGTATATCGAAAGAGGACAAATTGGCTGATCACCATGAATATTGCAGTGATAAAAAGGCAATCCGTGTAGACATGCCTATTAAAAAACCTTACGTTGTGTTTGAACATGTTGAAAGAATGTTGAAAGTTCCTTACGTTGTATATGCTGATTTTGAAGCAATACTGGAACCAGTAACAGTAAGTTCAACAGAATCGTGCACCCAAACAATTCAAAAGCATATACCTATGAGCTATTGTCTCTATGTGAAAACATCTGATGAAGTTGCGGATGTTGAGTTAGAAATACCAGTAGAACCGGTTGTCTACAGGGGAAAGGATGTCGTTTCTCACTTTGTTCAGAACATTAAAACAATTGCAGAGAAGATTTCGAAAGCATACTCTCTAAATATCCCAATGGCTCCTCTATCCGAAGAAGAAAATATGCTTTTTAGGTCGGCAAAGAAATGTTACTTGTGCAACATAGATTTTACAGAGAGTAATTGGAAAGTTAGAGATCATTCGCACATTAATTCAAAGTTTAGGGGGGGTGGCATGCACCAGTTGTAATTTAAAATGTACTAACCCAAAGTTTCTCCCGGTTCTAATACATAATCTGTCAGGGTATGACTCACATTTTATTGTAAAGGAGCTTGGATACGACGATCGAGAAATTGAGGTTATTCCCAACTCGGAAGAAAAGTATATCTCATTTACAAAAAAAGTAGCGGGAGGATTCAAAATCCGTTATATCGATACCTTCAGGTTTATGTCAGCAAGCTTAGATACATTAACGAAAAATGTTCCTGAATTTAGAGAGACGTCAAAGTTTCATTCTCCCCACGACTTAGCTCTGATGAAGAGAAAAGGAGTATTCCCATATGAATATGTTTCATCTTGGGAAAAACTAGACGAAACCGCTTTACCTCCCAAAGAAGCTTTCTACAGTAAATTACAAAAACGTGGTATTACAAATGAGGATTATGAACATGCAAAAACAGTATGGGATCACTTTAATTTTAATACTCTAGGGGAATATAGTGATCATTACCTCAAAACAGATGTTCTCCTTCTAGCAGATGTATTTGAAAATTTTAGAAAAACAATCCATAAAAGTCATAGGTTGGACCCAGCACACTATTTTACATTACCCGGTTTGTCTTGGGATGCCATGTTAAAATACACGGAAATTTCATTGGAGCTTTTAACAGATTACGATCAGATTTTAATGGTCGAAAGAGGAATACGAGGTGGAATCTGTCAAGCTTCTCACCGATATGTTAAAGCTAATAATAAATATACTAAAGAATATAACCATACTGAGGAATCTACTTTCATTACATACCAGGACTGTAACAATCTTTATGGATTTGCCATGTCAAAATCTCTACCTTATGGTGAATTCAAATGGTGTAATAATAATATTGATATAATGAGCTTGAATGAAGATGATCAGTATGGATATATCATGGAAGTTGATATCGAATACCCCCGACATCTACATAAATCACATAACGACCTCCCCTTCCTTGCAGAAAATATCATACCTCCCGGAGATACCACCACAAAATTGACGCCCCACCTAGGGAATCGGGAACACTATGTAGTACATTATATGGCACTCAAGCAAGCCATGAACCACGGCTTAAAAGTTACCAAAATCCATCGTGTATTGAAATTTAAACAATCGCAGTGGTTACAACCATACATATCCCTGAACACCGAATTGAGAAAGAACGCTAAAAATAATTTCGAAAAAGACCTTTTCAAGTTGATGAATAACGCTATATTTGGAAAAACAATGGAAAATATTAGGAACAGACTATCTATACATCTTGTATCAGATCCTAAAAAGTTGGAGAAACTTATAGCAAAACCTGAGTTTCTGGATCGTACTATATACAGCGAAAACTTAGCAGCAGTACACATGGCTAAAAAATCGATTTTATTCAATAAGCCTATATACGTTGGAATGAGTATACTTGATATTTCAAAGACCACGATGTACGAGTATCACTATGATGTCATGATACCGAAATTCGGGCTTGAAAAGTTGAAATTGTGTTACATGGACACCGATAGTTTTATATATGCAATAAAAACAGACGATTTGCACCTCGATATACTACACATGATAGACTACATGGATACATCCGATTACCCTCAAGATCACCCATGCTTCTCTATAAAAAACAAAAAAGTACTAGGTAAATTCAAAGATGAAATGAACGGGGAAATCATTTCTGCGTTTATAGCTCTGAGAGCCAAAATGTATGAGATTTTAACAGATAGCGGAAAAGAGATCAAGAAAATCAAGGGTATTAGTAAGAATGTCGTTGAAAATGAAATAAGATTCAACGATTATTACAACTCCTTATTTTCGAAAAATATAGTTAGAAAGCAAATGATCGTTATTCAATCAAAACAACACGATGTTTCGACGACACAAATTAATAAAATTGCCTTGTCCCCATTTGATACAAAAAGGAAAATATTGGAGGACGGTGTATCAACAGTTGCTCATGGGTATTTGGAATGAGTGGAAGGACAATTGAGAAACGCACTGAAAAAATAAACTGTAATGGAATGTAAAAATATGTAATGTTTTTAAGGTCTTAAAAACTTGTAAAAATGTATTGTAAAAATAGCACTTGTGTTGCTACATAATTGATCTTAATTCAGAAGAACGGAAACGTTAATTTGTTATTTATTCCAATGATCTAAGTAGATATTGTTATGTTATTTATACGCCCAAAATGGTAGGTTTGATTACATCTATGGAATATTCGTACCAGAATCACGAACTCCTCAATAGTCTCCAACTTTACCCAAAATGGTATAACTATACCTTAGAGTAGCACTTACCGGAAACACGGCATCCTCACTTGTACACAAAGTGAAGAACTTGTATAAATACGTCACCAGAGTGGCTGTAAAGACCCCTAAGCAGTACCAATCAACAAATGATGTAGATTAATGATATCATTATAGAAACCTAAACGCCCAAAATGGTAAGTTTTGCTGCATCTATGGTATGTTCATACCGGAAATACGGTACTCCATTAGTCCCCTAATTCCAACCAAAATGGTATAACTATTCCTTAGAGTAACACCTACTGGAAACACGGCATTCTCACTTAAAATCAAAATGGTGTAACTATCCAAAGTGGTGAACTTGTATGAATGGGTCACTAGCGTGACCGTTAAGACCCTTAAGCATCACGGATGTTTTAGTATATTATATTATCGAATATAGTCACGTTGCATTCAAAGGTTTACTGATTTTACCGAGTTTCTCGTTTTTTTTTTCCTTTTTTTTTTTATTTTTAACATATTGTATGAATGTGGCTTTGGTGTGTCGTGAAGACCCCTAAGCAGTATGAATGGGCCTCTGGTGTGGTCGTAAAGACCCGTAAGCAGTATGAATGGTTAGTATGAATGGACCTCCATCGAAGTGCCTTCACCTTGTCGTGGTGATGGAGCTTTTAACTAAGAAAGGCACAATCTACTTATCTATATGTACCATGTTTAAAAATGCGAAGTACGTGATTAAGTAGGCTTCATTCAATAATCAACCAACTACTGTTTTCGTTAATACGAGTTATGTTAGTTTTTGCAAGGTTTAAATGATAATTTATAATTTTTTGAATGATTTGTTGAAAATTCGCGAATTTAAGGATTTTATCCAACTATTCCTCAAAAATACGGTAATTTGAACGTTTTTATAGAAATTTCGTTAATTTGTTGCAAAATGAATCATCTCATGTTACTGAGAGAAACAGAAGAGCGGAGAGGTTATGCATAAGAAGTACAGAAATTCCCTACAGGATAGAAATTGCTAACGTTAAGGTGAACACTTTGAAGGATGAAATAAACGTCGATTCTTTATTGTGAGGTGCAGCAACACGCACTAAAAACTTCAAGTACTAAACATCGTTATTCAAATTACCTAAATCCCCGAGTTTCCACACAATTACACCAACATATAGAGAACTTATTGGTGTTGTCTGCAAAACTCCTAACTCCACATATAAACCAAATAACGGGGAAATATATCATTGAAATTCCGTTGAGGTTCGTTTTGGATGTGAGAGGCTACTTGCATTCCTATACTCACATCTAATCAATCTTAAAACTGACATCGATAGCTCAGTTGTTGGCGTGATTGACTATTGTTCTAAAGAAGTGCCCGTTCAAAACTGCTTCTGAAGCACACAATTTTTTTTTTTATTGTTCAATATCGGTAAATAACCCTTCTTTACCATACCTTCCCCTCCCGCCACGGCCCCTGCGTCGTTCTAACCCTCCAGAAAATTCTAAATTGGATTACGTCGAGTGCCGTTTTCACTCGTTCCGGCCCACCACCCACTCTCAGTTTGCACGTAAAAACTGTCTCCACTCCCGCAATTTACGTCTACTACTCGCGTATGGTACCGCTATATTAAATAAATGAGGGCGAAAAAATTCGGAATTTTGTTAGGAGCCATTATGGTCCCCCTGGTCCAGATGTCAGGATCTGTTCTGGCTCCCGGGGTCAATGACACCCTGGAACTAACGAGGCACGTGGGTAACAGGATCAGGAAGTTGGTTTAGCAGGAGTTCCCTTCCCAACTTTGTTTGTTCGTCGTCCAACTCGTGATTAATTCATCAGTACTGCTGTTCGATTTGACTAGTATGAAATCGGGGATGGCGCTCGTCGGTCACGGAGCCTCGACAATATTACCTGTCACAATCTGATTCCAGAAAGATCTACGATTTCGGTCACGTTCCCAATAGCTAGTTCGAAACTGCATAGCTTGATAATTGTGAGCGTTCAACAGTTAAACTTGACAATTTTGGACAGAACCTAAGACGAATATTGAGATTCAATATAAAAAATTAAGAATTCATTGGTACCTACCGTCAGTACTTAGTAGGTGTTTTGTGTGTTGACAGTGCGTCAGCTACAAAGATAACTCGGGTATGAGCGACCTCCATATCCACTATGATCTGTTCTTTTGTCTGATAACACCGTATGATTTATTATTGTCGCTGATTTGTATCAATTCCTTGTAGAGGTGTGTAAACTCAGGTCATCTGAGGGGGTAGACGACCTACAGGTCACTCAGTCCAGAGACAAGGTCAGTGGGAGAGGTTCACCAGTTCACCCCATGATTGAATGCGACCTGCAGGCAGCTCCACAGTTCAACAGTTCACTCTGAGGATGAATGCGACACCTGCAGTTCACTTCGTGAATGTCCCTAGTCATTTTTCGAGTCCTCATGCAGATTTTCATATAAAAATAAGTACTTATTAAATATAATCGACTCTATGACAAGTATAGTATCGACCAGTATAGTTTAGTATTGAGTAAATGTGAATGGTATTGGCTGTGCGATGAGGGGAGTCCTTCGTTGATTAGAAGGAAACCCGAGCTAATGACGGTGGGTGAACTGCATTTCACTTAGTGAAGACGGTTTGGCAGACCTGCAGGTCTCTGAATAGTTCAAAGTCAGCCTTGTCGCAAACGTCTTGTGATGAACTGCAGGTCTTCCCTCCGCAGGTCATTTGGGACAAGTTCACTTGAGAGAGATGTTCTTTGAGACAAGGTCACTCACTCACTACCCACCTCTAATTCCTTGTTCAAATTCAATACACGAAATATCGGTATGTTGTGGCTTCGGTTTTCTTAATCTCGCTGCCAAAAACCATTAAAAACGAACAATTTAGGGTGCTACAGGTTTCTCGATCACCTCAAAAACGCGTCCGGAAGCGGCAGCCAGACGGTTATGTTCGGTCAACTCGTTGGCTCAACACGGCTGAGCGAAAAGTCGCGTCGTTGTTGCTAGAAAAGTATGAGAAAGAAAAGCCGTTTCCTCAATAAAGGGGGGGGGGGGGGTTGAAAAAGGAAAAAGTGGCGGGATTTCAACCGTTATTAATAAACAAGCACCTCCAGGAAGACGAAGGAAAATTCCGATTGTTTTTTTCGGCTCATTCACAAGTAATTTAAATTCTTCTTGTCCCCCATCAAGGATGACCTCACCGAACTCAGTATAAGATGAGTGCTGCATTCACTTCACTTACTTGAAATCGTACAGTACGCACACTTTATATTGAAATACGAAGTTACGTACTTTCTTGTTGGAATAGGAATGCAGTAAGTAGGTAGGGGCTTAAATCCCGATAATCTGCATTATCTACATCATGGCTCCGTTGCCTGTCCGAAAATAAACAATCATCAAGAATTTGAACAAGGCCCATAGAATGTAGTCAGCATTTTACACCATATCGAAGGTGTAAGATTAGATTAATGTTAGATTAAGATTAAGATTAGAAGTGTAAGGGTAGATTCATTAAAAAAAATGTAAAAATGACTACTAAGAAACAACCTACAATTTTCGTAGCTTGCTTGAACACGAACAGTATGATAAATTCAGGCTTGGGAAAGCACAAATATAACGCGGGGACCATGTTCAATTTTTGGAATTTTCAAGCGTACCAAAATATTGTTTTCTACATAATGGATTTAAATCATCCCTATCGACACTGAAATCAT
Source organism: Creontiades dilutus (assembly GCA_031894815.1). Taxonomy (NCBI): domain Eukaryota; kingdom Metazoa; phylum Arthropoda; class Insecta; order Hemiptera; family Miridae; genus Creontiades; species Creontiades dilutus. The sequence goes on along the minus strand of JAVIWC010005249.1, from coordinate 254,858 downwards.
TGATCTCTTCTCCTATCATTAAATTCAGTTAATTGAAATTATTTTCCCAGTTTAAAACCCCTGCCGCATGATTTTTGTAACCCTCCCCCAGTAAATTGTATTTTATTGATTTATGTTTTTTTCCGCTCGTATTTTGATTGTAACTTGGGCTTGCCTGGATATAAATAAATGAATAATGGGTCCAAATGTTTGTTGGTTATGCTGATTTTCAAAAATGTAATATTCGAAACCTGATTAGGACCTTATAATTGATTCCTGACTTCAGATGATTTCTGAATCATCATATTCGAAGGGGCAAGAACCGTGTCAATAAACCTTTAAGCAAGTGTGGAGTGAGAAATTGATAGTGTGTGAGTAATGAAAACTCCGTTGAAATCTCAATAGTGCATTCAGATTACCTTCCTTGTTAGACACATCCCCAATTACGGTAACGAGAAGGAACAAGATGATTATTTCGATCTGCCCGGCATCGAGATACGCTGGTGTATTTGGTTATATTGAAAATATGACTATAACTTATGATTAGTCACACGATGAACAATCCAACGGCTTTTAATATCTAATGGTTATAACGGATTGACTGAGAGCTAACGGGCACTATTTCTGGAAATTGTATCCAAATCGGACTAAAACAGTACTTACAGCTGCGGCAGTGACAAGGATTATCGAAAATGCAGGAATGCTAATTCAAAAAGTAACGAAGGAAACTGACCTGGCGTCTAATTTGTGCGAGGCATTCTTGTAGTGGGTTTTGCCGACAAGGGATCACACGACGGTGACTCGGAGGGTTTGTTCCTGCGGGAGAATCGTGTCAGAAGTGACGTCAGTCGACGATGTGACGTCCGTTGCAACTGGCGTCGAAGCTGGTGTGTCCCTCAGGGTCACTTGCAACAGACTGAAATACGAACGAATGAAATTGATTGTTCAAGAAAGGAAAATCGTTTCGACATATTTAAAATCTTAATTCTGTAAAAGCGAAGATTTCAACTTCAAGTTCTTTGTGTCAATTTTGTGGTTTGTGAACTATTCTGCTCAAGCGCAGTTGACTTAGTTGTAGGTAGAGCTAGAAACCGCAGTTCTTGAATAAGTTCTTGCTGTTCACGTTTATTGTTCCCGGAACAGTCTCATCTCAAACGAGAAGATTAGATAGATGCAATTGTACCTACCGCAGAAAGAAGTTGACAGAATAAAAATGTTATGCATTTTCGTCTAAGGATTATCGAAGCAGATCTCACCTTAGTAGAATTGGAAACAAGCAGGTAACTTTGAGAAATTTTTAACTGTTTAATGTGAGTGGGTGCAATTTGCACCGAGTTAACTCATTAACAATGTTAGTTCGACTTATTAGCGTAGAATACGCTTTAGCCATGGACTAACTAGCCGAAAAGTGTCACGCGGGAGTGGAACGAAAAAGGGTATGGTATCCAGGAACGAAAACGGTGACGCGAGACCAATAAACATAAGAATATTTACATCCATGTGTAGTAGTGAAACCCGTTGAAGTCCGGAACGAAAAAGTGTTAACGAAAACGGTGACACGAGACCAATAAACATAAGTTCAAATATTTTTTTGAACTACATACATGTGTAGTAGTTGCTTTGAAGTGTTAAGGTACACAACTTAGTCCCATGTCTTTAAGAGAAAGTTAAACTTTCACAATCACTTCCTACACAAGTTCATGTGGTTTTACTAAGGCGACGAGTTATATCTTGTACATTCAGTAGCTTGACAGCTTCCTCATTTACATGATATTTGAGTTTGTTAAGGCGAGCAGTAGCTCACTTTTTAATAACTTCATCCACGGTGTCAACTCGAAGTTCACGGTGGAGGGCATCATTTCGGAAATACCACGGTGCATCCGTGATACACCGTTAAACGGTGTTCTGGAAACGTTGGAGTCTATTGGTTGGAGCTGTGCAGCCCCACAACTGCGCTCCACACTCCCAAACTGGCTTTAGTACTTGATTGTACAATAGCAGCTCGTTCCCAATGGTCATGGTGGATCTCCGGCCGAATAGCCAGTACATTCTTTTAAGTTTCAACACGAGTTCAGATTTTGAATTTTTTTTTTTTTTTTGTTCTTTCCCACCTGATGTTAGCGTCAGCGTTGAATTATCATTGTTGATTTTTTTCAGATTTTTTTTTTCTACCTTTTTTTTATGTTCTCACTTCAAAGTTTGACACGCTTCATTCGCGTAGAAGTTCATTTGATTTGGAAGAAGTTTCATTAGGTTTGGAGAAGGTTTTATTTGACATGGAAAAAGTTTCATTTGAGTTGGAAGAGGTTTCATTTGACTCGATAATGTACTTCTGATTTCATCTAATTACTAATTAGAATTAATGCACCTAACAGATTTCAGTTAGGTACGATCACGATGCAAATAATTGTTGGGCCCTGCAAAATGCTCTAGTTGGGCTAGAGTCCTAGTGTTCCGTAAACGAACTCTTCCTTTACTGTCATCTTGTTTCATAGCATTCGGCAGCCGACCAAAAATGATCGTTATCTGGGTGATTCTAGGCTGGTCCTATTTGGGAGTGATCCTGGATTGTACGTTTTCCTGTAATGGACATATTGGGAACACTGCCAGAGAAGCGTTACAACGTCTTGAATTTCTAGTCATAGTGCTTGGTAATTCTACAAGACTGTAGCTATTTAACCTTATGGAAAGCGTTAGTATCACCCAGACTTGAATACGCCTCCCCAATTTCATTTCCGAGGCCAATATGAGAACATGTCTTGGAAAGAGTACAAAAGACTTTTTTTGCCACATTTGTAAAGTTTATGGCAAATAACATAATGAAATAAACTCTTGACACATTATATTATAGTGAATCATATATACAGGGTGTATCAGATACGGCGCGCAGTACTTCACCCACCTATTTTACAACCAATTTCCAACAAAAGGTGCCTCCTAGCAATATTTTGTATCTCGCTTAGTTTTTGAGTTATTTCACTTCTAAGATTTTTTTCGTGTTTTCTACCTTGTCTCAGCAAAACGAATTTAACTCACATACAATATTATATAAAGTAAATGTTGAGGGTACCATTGGAAAGTGCGTTAAATTTCCTATCTTTTGAGGTCCAAACAGATTTTTTTTTTTTTGCTCACATCAAGTTGACGATAAATCACTCTACAAAGCAAACTTCAAGAAAATTTAAAAAAAGAAGGTTTTTCAAACGTTCAGTACTCCACTCTAATATTTATCAAGTGCTCATTGGCTTAAAAATGTGTCAAAAGGTCAGCTTTTTAATGGTAAATCAAAAACAATTTTTACTATTTTATTTGTCGGAGAAACCTCGTTTTAATGCAAAAAGCAGCGAAGCAGGTCGAGGTTTTTGACGCTTGGTAATGGGTTTTGAATAAGTGGTCATTTTTATGAACAAAATCAATCTGTTTTATCTCCTAAGGTGCAGTTTTGACTTTGTGCTAGTATTTTCTAATTCGTAAATGCAGGAAATCTTCAAAGTGGCCTCCACTTTGTTGGATGCAGAAATTGGTCATTTTGTGCATTGCATCAGCGGCACTTGGAAGCTCCCGTCTGCTCGAGTTCTGTGGGACGGACAACCCGTCCATTTGAAAGCAGAGATTCATTCTCTTCACCAGAGGCTTACCATCAGGATTGAGTCAATAAGGGAATTGATGAACACCTGCCTAGGCTTCTACACAATATCGCAATCAAACTTGGTGTACCTTCTGATGAGATTAATTAGGAGCTCCCGTTTTGATGGTATGCAGCTGTAATACAGGTAAAAACTACCCAAAACGAAAAAGAACCACAAGAATCATCGTTGAAAGACGATGGACCACATTTGAAGCAATTTCTGATTGTTCGCTACTAAAAAAATCGGTAATGGAGTCTAGAATTAGTTCCCTTCTGAAAAATCAAAGTTAACGTGGCTTATGAGCGATTCTTAGAGAATATTCACCCATTGTGAAACATCAGGTGTGTTCCCTCGGTCAACTCTACGTAAGTTAGATTATTTTAAAAGCAGTTAATACTTTTAACGTCTGTGTTAAACGTTAATGTCCTCTAAATAAAACGGCACCAACTGCGCCTAATTATACTGGAAGATGAACCTTCAAGAAAAACTAATCCGTCTGGGAAATGGAAAAAAGAATCAAGACTGTGTGAAACCTCCCCCCAATCAAAACGAAATCATAATCTCCATTTCTTCCTGCTTTTTTGTAAGCTATTTTTCATCTTCCTCCCATTTCCTCGGTGATCGGAATTCCGAGAGAGCGCTCATCACCTGATTTGTATTCCGTAGCCGACGGAGTTTCTTGAAAACTTCTTTTAAGAAAACTCCTCCCCGCTTCCTCGCCACCCTCATCCTTTAATGACCAAACATCCAAGAGAAAGCTGAAACTTGAAATGCTTAATTATACGAAAGATAGCGTCGATCTGCTGCCTTAATCTTGAAGCTTTTCAAGCGTAGTGGATTGGAATACCCAACTACAGTTTTTGGAAAATATATTTTCTTAGCATTTTCTATAATAGCCCCTCTCTTAAGTTCAGTTGCCGTCGCAATTTTGGAAAACGTCCTAAGTTCAAGAGTATAGTGTCAATAACGATTTAACTCAGAGGATGATATCATGACACCACCATCTTAAACAAATTCAATGTTCATCTCTGAAATAGAAACAAACGAACTAAAAAAAACTGCTCGATTGCCGAGAGGAGGTTCGGCGCCGGGTCGCGATGGTTTAAAAAGTACTGGTACGTCGGAAGCCGATAGGATACAAAGAGGAAAATACTTGGCCAGTAGGGCCAAATATCCAGGAGGGTCGGAGCTGGTTCCATGAGCTCGAGAAGCACCACGCTAACCCTGGCGGATGTAATGGATGAACACCAACAAGCTTACCATCAATGGTAATCGGTTTTCATGGATATATCAAGGATAACAGAACCACAATCAACATCGAGTGACGGTTTGACAGTGACTTACAGTGTGACTGTTCGAAAATCGAAAAAGTGCATATCTGTAAAAGTTTTATTTAGGAGTGACGTTTTATTCTCAAATGAAATGGACCCACCATATTCATAGCTTGTGTCAAAAGCTAAGAAAATGTGTCCATACCCTGTATAGAATCAGATTTCTATACAATCCTTCATGTAAAGACTACGCAAACAAACGAGGCTGAGGCAGAATGGGAACGGCGGATTACCGTTCATCTGCAACCACCAGACACAGCTGAAACAACGGAAGGTGCTGACACTGACGAGGGTTCATTCACAAAAGTATTATGAAAAAGGAAAAGAAGCAAAAAGCTATCGAACGAGAATCACACGCAGGAAGTAAAGGTTGACCAGCACCAATCGATCAAGAGCGATCCAATACCTAAGACAAGGAGTAAGACGGGAAACTATCAATTATTGTGGTGTAAATTTAGTGTTATGGCTATTATATAAAACGCTGCAAATTCTTTCACTGGGGTTTATTATTCAATTGGCTTTCGTTAATGATTTGAATTTCTACTAAGCTTTGGAGTGTGCGTGTTCAGGAGTGGAGCGATTATTGAATTTCAGGAAGTATGCATACAGCACGTAAATCTGTTCTCAACCAAAATACCTATTTGGATTGATCAGTTGATCATATTTGTGTGCCTCCTGAAATTCAATAATCGGTTTGACCTACGGACCTGGGGAGGGGCTCATTCGATTCCTCGTGGAAAGTTCTTCAAAAAGAGTCCAAATTTAGGCCGCCTTGACTTTTTTTGATGTTTTTAGGGATTTTACAAAACTTTGACAACTCTTAAAGTTCACTTTAAATTAAGTGAGAGAGCTGGCTCAAGAATCGGGGCGTCGTCGGACCAACATGGATTTTTCCTGAAAATTTCAGCTTTTTTGCTTCAGCCGTTTGGGAGAAATCGTGCGTACGGCGGACGGACGGAAAAATTTGTTGTTGCAGATTCGGATTCTACACCCTTTGAAACGTAAACCATGAAATTTTCAGGGGGGGTTAGAATTTTTTTTCAAGAGCGATTACAATGGTCTATTATTGAATAATAAACCAAAATTAGAAGTAAGAACCAACTCCGGGCTGGGCCACAGTGTTACAGTATCGGACTAGCTCAGTGATCGGTTATCATTCAATAGAAGAATGTAACAAGTAAAATGATGTAAATATAAATCTATCTATCTCCTAATTGGTTCACGTTTTATGATGCCAAGAAGTACAAAAATTATCGGATAATGGCAGTGTGTGGAACTATGAGTGACAGTTCAACATTACTAAACTGGCCTTGCAGGATCACGCGGGATGGATGTTTATGTGTACGTCAACGCGGTGATTTATGTTCGGTGATATTGGAAAACTGGGAGGGAAGGAAATTAAAAGGGTGAAAACGACCTAAGTAGAAGATGAATGAGAACTCACTTACCCTAAGTGATTCGAAATCAGTATTCACGAATATTTCAAGTATAGCGGACGGATGAACCCTTTAGGAGGTGTGACAGTTCCCTTCACAACCGAGAGAGTGCCTCTAAGGTTCCTTCCCGTTCATCTGAAGCGGCGAATTTGAGAACCCCTACCTTGGACTGCGACTCTCAGTGAGTGTGAATGAAGCAGTTTTACCAATCTATCGTTTTCTAGATCGAGTTTGACGATTTTAGTGCTGCCACTTTATTAACTCTCCCAGAGATAACCCCAAAGTATTAGCTATATTAGAACCTCATGTGTCCTTCTTCGTTAAATCTAAATTTTGTTAAATATTTGTAGAATTGATCCCCATAGGTCCGCCATAAATGTTGTTTTAAGGGTACTCAGATTTTTGTTTAGAGTCCTGGCTTCATTTCTCATTTACGGCGTTTCGTCACTATCACTTTAAACCTCATCTAAACTTTTTTAAATGCTCTCTCTGCTTTCGTTGGAAGCTCGGCAGGCGTCGTGACGAGCAGACCATCGAGTCTTTGACAGATTTCGCAACAACAAGGAACAGTTCCTCTCCAAAATAGCCCATCTATGGGGTGGACTAAAGAAGTTATTCAGGCATGATTCTGCTGAACACGAACCTACAAGTTTTAACGGATACGAAGCACGAGGTACATACTCCGCTAGAGGACGATACGAACGCCAGAGTAAATACCTGACATATTCGAGAGCAGATTCAGATTCTAGAGCAAATTTACATACCTCACAAACGGTAAACTCAAATAAAATTATTTTTATTCAAGAATAGACATAATAATTCACGGAACAATAATACGTATAAAAACGTTTTCTAATGCAAACTAAAATTTTTATTTCGATTTAAAATTTTTTTTTCATGAGACTTGGAGCGCGCCCGCAGGCGCTATGCGTAAATCCAGGCCTGAGAACAAGGCAACAACTCCTGTTGGGTAATTATATCCTGGATATTATGTAAGTATATGAAGACATGCAGCATTAAAGAAACTGGAGTGACACTGATAAGCTTCTGTGGACAAAATGAAACAAATCTCTCATCACGTGGGAAAGTCAAAATCCTAAAGCTTTCATCCAAAGTTTCGACTTTAAGCTTTAACCATGACGTTTCGAGCCGATGTAGCTAGTCTCAAGGTTCATTATTCATACGATATCCTAGAGGACCCAACTTCGTAAAGTATACAACCCGATGTTTGTTTAGCGGGTTGAACAGCTGGAGTGGGCCAAATATTTGCCCATCTGATCGAATTTAGTTTATTTTTGACCACGGCGCTCTACCCTTCCATAATAATGTATGTACTGCGAGGTTATTGTGGCATGCTAGTGTGTCTAAACAGTTGAGGTGTGTTTAACCCTCAACGAACGTTCGTGACGTTCAATTGTTGTTTTATTTCTAGTGACCCTGAGGAATAGGGAGTTCAACCCATTCAAAAAAATACAGACGATGATGAAAAAACAGCCTACCATTTGTACATTTGCCAAAGATGTTGACCATCCTATGGTCCATTTCGATGGAATAAATTGGATGCGCGCAGACCTTTTCATGCCCTGAATGGAGATTTTGTAAAAAAAATCTGTATCATATTTTTAAACATAGATTTTTTGTTTTTTCAATGGCAAGATTGCCTTTTTACGCGAATCAACGGTCCATTAATCGAAACCAGTAACTAAAAGTTGAGGAGATGAGATACAACGCCTACCTTTTTGTTCACTAGTTAATTTGTAGGTGGCAAAAGTTGTGATACCTTTGATTTCGTGAAGAGAACTCCACTGGAATTATATAAGGTTATGTTACACCGGTGTATATTCACGTAGATGAATTACCTACACAATCAAAGTGCGAAGTTACCGCCTCAGGTGTTTTTGAGCCCACTCGTGATTATTCCTCCCTAAATAGCCATCTCTCTGGAATTTATTCATAAAGACCTATCGCCTCGTTACCTTACCTTATCATAATTCCCAAATGAAGACTACACTAAAACCCCACCCAGGACCACCATAAAATCAAAATTGTACCTTTCATTGACAAACTCATTTAAGAATATAACATTTTCAGTTGAATGCCAAATTAACTTTGCTGAATTAATCGAAAAACTCTCTCCATGACCTCTAGTTTTCTTTGACGGGTCAAAAGGATGTGAAGGTGTTGGAAGTGCTTTTCGTACCTTACCACACAAAAATGAATTCTTCCCTCCACCTGCTCCGTATCCCCAGAGGAAATGTTCGCCAACAAACCAACAATTAACTACATACATTTGCTAAGTACCATACAAGTACATGGCTAATACATAACATTGCTAATCCCACGTTTGGTGTCTTCCATACTGCATAGTGTCCATTGAATCCTCAACAAATACAATTCTTAGTGGGTGTAGGTAGTGGGGTGACCACATTCACTTTGAATCTTTTGTTTGAAGCGTATTTATTTCTTCGTATTCGATAGATACGTTTCGTCCTGCAGCGAGGACTTCTTCAGTCTACAACTTACTATGTCATAAATATAAGCAGAATTTAGGCATTGACGTCGTGGTGCCACCACACATCTCTTCAGTTGTTTATTACTTGAGGCTTATGCAGGTAAGTGAAGGTGTAAAAATATTCTCTCATCCAGTAAAAATTAAAACTCATTGAATGGTATCTAATTGATCAATTAGATACCATACAATGAGTTTTAATTTTTACTTGCATCTCTCCTCTCATCCCTTTTTGTCATTCATAATAGAATTGTAATAATTAACGCAGTTGATACCAACGAAGTTTCAATCATGACACGATTTTTTCTCAACCCGTTGCTGAGATATGCTATTTTTAAGAGTTTTTTCAAAAAATCGCGTTTTTCGCCATTAAAACGCTTTTTTCTCGGCAATTTCCCAACATTTTTGCACATTTGACCACATTTTCGGAATCTGCGTTAAATTTCCTATAAGATGAAGTTACTTTGATTTCCAAAACGCATCTTCCAAACACCGAAATTTTCAATCAAAGATGAACATTTTTCGCAAAGTGAAATTTTTCAAAAACTTGGAACGCTTGGCGTGACCACAAAAATAATTTTTTTTCGTTGTCAAATTTGATAAAAACTTCTCCCACTTCTAAGCTTTCCAACGGCGTCTCAACCATTTAATTCTGATTGGAATTGACGGAGAAATTAAAGTTCGAATGCCAGAAAACGTGTAGTTCGTTTTAACGTAAGTTGGTAGGTGACGTACGATATGGGCCACAGAAACTGATTTTTCTCGATTTCAATTAATGTTTTCCGGCATTCAACCACAGGTTCGAATTGGGCGTTAAATTTCCTGTAAGAAGAGGTTCATTTTGTTTCCAAAATCCGTGATTCATAGAATTCTGCAATCCAATGATTACTATCCCTACCATTTCACACCAGTTCAGGGACTCCTACCGAACGACGCAGTTCCGAGAGTCCAGTTTTGCAGGTGGCTGTTGAACAGGGACATCGAAGAATACAGGTTTCTCCACAAAATAAAAATTGAGAATTGTGATAAATGTGTAAAAAAATTTGCAGTTTATTTACATTAAAAATGAACGATATGTACAAGATGAATAGTAAAAAAATTAACGTTGAATTTGCTCACTGGCCTAATAAAGGAACTCACAATACGTTCTCAAAATGTCCTCCATTGTTTCTGATGCCGGATGTTTCGATGTCCCTGTTCAACAGCCACCTGCAAAACTGGACTCTCGGAACTGCGTCGTTCGGTAGGAGTCCCTGAACTGGTGTGAAATGGTAGGGATAGTAATCATTGGATTGCAGAATTCTATGAATCACGGATTTTGGAAACAAAATGAACCTCTTCTTACAGGAAATTTAACGCCCAATTCGAACCTGTGGTTGAATGCCGGAAAACATTAATTGAAATCGAGAAAAATCAGTTTCTGTGGCCCATATCGTACGTCACCTACCAACTTACGTTAAAACGAACTACACGTTTTCTGGCATTCGAACTTTAATTTCTCCGTCAATTCCAATCAGAATTAAATGGTTGAGACGCCGTTGGAAAGCTTAGAAGTGGGAGAAGTTTTTATCAAATTTGACAACGAAAAAAATTATTTTTGTGGTCACGCCAAGCGTTCCAAGTTTTTGAAAAATTTCACTTTGCGAAAAATGTTCATCTTTGATTGAAAATTTCGGTGTTTGGAAGATGCGTTTTGGAAATCAAAGTAACTTCATCTTATAGGAAATTTAACGCAGATTCCGAAAATGTGGTCAAATGTGCAAAAATGTTGGGAAATTGCCGAGAAAAAAGCGTTTTAATGGCGAAAAACGCGATTTTTTGAAAAAACTCTTAAAAATAGCATATCTCAGCAACGGGTTGAGAAAAAAAAATCGCGGTTGGCGGCGATTTACTCCATTTTCCATGTAACCGAACTAAGTGCGGGAACCCTGTATTTATCGAAATTGTAGACAAGAACTCCTCGCTGCAGGACGAAACGTTCTATCGAATACGAAGACAATAAATACGCTTCAAACAAAAGATTCAAATACAATTTGCTGGGTTACTGGACAAGTCGGTATTATGTAAAATTGTATTGGCACCAATGACCTAAATGATTGAATGTGCCAAATGAAATAAAACAATCAATCAACATTCATTGGAATATATATTTGATTCTTTGGAATGTGAACTGGGGATGACTAAGACAAATGATGCAAATTATTTTACAAAAAATATTTTTATTACGCACGTAACTCTCTAACGTTCATGCTCGAGCATGGTACAATTCAAATGTTTTCCTCCAGAGGGTATGGGTGTTTTGGTATATTCTGATTGAAAAACTCGAATTTTGACATCGTCAATCGATTTAGCGAGAAACGTTCTACAAGGAGAACGTCGAAGTCCACAATCATTAAGGAAACTAAGGGCAACATCATAGCAAAACATATTTGACCGACTTCCAGAAGGAAGATCGCAAGGTGAGGACATTTCAATGTGCACCATCATGCCGGTTGTCAGTAGAAGGCACTTGCTTTGCACTAGTGAGGACAGTCGCTGAGGGCACATGATATTGACCGATATTAGTTAATCCCCCTGGGCCCAAGGGTCCAGTGACAGCGTAATTAGTCCCGAGGAACTGAACTTGTTGGTGAGAGTTTCAAACAGTTGGGTGCCGAAAATTTATTTAGTGTTGAACTTGAATGCATCGCTCGTGGACTGACACCCGATATCGAAGTGCTGAGGATTCTTTACAGGCCAGGAATGTTGTTGTTTTTTTTTCACGCTAATCATGAATATGCAATCAATTTTGAAAAAAAAAAAAAAAATCCTAAAAAGAATTTTAAGAAAAAGGAAAAAACAAAGCAAGTGCATTTGAAAAAATAACGCAGATTTACAAAGAGAGATGATGAACGAATGACACGAAAATAACCACTGAACCCGAAGTATTTCGTTATGCTAAATAAGAGTGCGACCACCGTTTATTGCCAATGGCGTCCATCTAAAATTTTGAACCAGAGAACAATTTTTTTTACATTCAGTGTGATTTGCGCTAACTCGATGCTTAGGAAAAGCCCCTAAAGGTTAGGCAAATTGTATTGCAAAGTTTGTTTTCTCTCTCATCTTAAAATTTGTAATATTTGCCAGAGTTGGCAGTAATAAATTACAATAAGTAAATAATTACGTTTGCTATTACATTCTCAAAAACGATTGGGATTTGCACGAGTGGGCCACGCGTTGGAAGATCAAGCTCAACCCTCAGAAGTCATGCTCTGTAGTCTTCACATACCTCCACATCTACGAAGAACCAGAGTTGAAAATCGGTGATGACGCCATTCCCTCAGAAACATCGGTCCGGTACTTAGGAGTGGTCCTTGACAAACGCCTAGCTTACAGCGAGCACATCACAGCAGTGCTTAAAAGATGCCCCAACCGTCTTCGACAGCTGAAGCCCCTTCTCAAAGAACAATCACCACTTACTCTTGCCACGAAAAGACTGATTTATCTGCTCTTAATCAGACCAATCTGACAGTACGGAAGTCAAATCTGGGGTGGAGCATTTGATTCCCAAGTGAAGAGACTGCAGACCTTTCAAAATCGGGTCTTGAGGGTGATCACTGGGGCTCCCTGGTTTGTCAGGAATTCAAATTTGCACCAGGACCTGGACATGCCCACCGTAACCGACTTCCTCCAAGCATCGTACGCTACCTTCCATCGCAGGCTCCCCAGCCACCACAATCCACTTCTAGCGGACATATCTGCGTCAACCCCTCCGGACCGCCCAAATCGTAGACTAAAACGGAAACGGCATACGGACCTTCTGCAGCGAAACCGGCCTCCGTGACCAGGGCACACCAGGAACTTCGGCGAACTACCCCCCCCCCCCCCCTTACCACCGTGATTTTACTAACTCTCATCTCCCCGTGTACCAACTTGCAACTAATAAACTGTAAAGGTTAGTTCGGGAGAAAGCCACTGGGCTTAAAACTCCCTCGCATGTGCCATGTGAAAACCTGCACCATGTGACTTTAACTGTAATGCTACTAAGCAATCAAGTTTTATATTTATTAAAAAAAAAAAAAAAACTATAGAAATTCAGCTGAATACGTAAACAAGTGAATTAAACCTGCAATTACCGATTAAAATTACTGTTGGTAACTGCCTGTACAACTACTTTTCCAATTACAGTAATTATAACTGACAATTGTTGTAATTAACATTTGTTATTGGAATTGAAATTCCATTTTTGGCAACACTGATTCATGCAATGATTACTCCATTGTGACACCAACAAGCTGTGATTTACAGAATGATGAATATTACTAAAACCGTTTACCTTTTTATTGGTGATTCAGGAACGTTCGTTCGATTGGATTCCACATCTCTGACCCTGCAAATAAAGATTTAATTATGAAATCGGTTGGAATAATATCTGGCTGATAACATGTCCTTCTCTGACTTAGGTAAATATCGGCAACGAACTTTCATTAGAAGCGGAGAAGGTACGGGAAGATTATAGACAAAGGTTTCTTAAAAGCACATTTTTGTTTTTGAAGTTCCTTAATTAAACTCAGTTTTTGAATACACTGAAAAAAATTCCGAGTCACTTCTGAAAGTATTACTTAGTATGATGCATTTCTTATTTCACCACCTTTGAGGTGAATGACGGAATATATTGAACGGTATACATCGTATGAAATGTATTGCAGAGTAATTATTTCCTACTCTTGAAAACGTTCGAAAAAGTAAAGAGCGTAAAAATCTTGGTCACATCAACTCGAATGGAAATATTGTTGTTAGTATGGTTTGATTGGCGAAGCTTGACTTTCAAGCCATAAAATCTTGTTGAAACTTAAATTTGTTTAGACTATGGTCCAATGTCGAATATTTTTACCAACCTACTCCCTCAACAAGACGATTATGGAATAGAGTAGCAACACCAGAGGATATGTCGAAACTTAAAGGCTCCAGGTATAGTCTCAAGGGCAGCTGTGGCGAGAAACGAAAAGAAACAGAAAGATGGAAATGGGATAAGAAACCATCCATAACGACCCCACCCCTTAACTATTGTTTTTTGAATTATCCCATGAGAATCCTTGATTTCGTGACCATTAATATTATTTCTAGGTATTAAGGATCATCCGTCCTGAACAGTACAACCGTTTTGAAACCATTTTTGAGTAAAATTGACAAACTACACATATTTAACGAAAAACCCATTTTATTATTTATGAATACTATTCGAAAAAATGTTGTTAAACTGTCATTCTTTATTTACTTGCATAAGATCAAATCCATTACTGGGAAAATGCTAATTGTTTTCAAAAGTCAATATTCGTTGAATAGCTTGATTTGTTAATGAGGAAATTGAAACAAATAATCATCGAATAAAGTACCTACCCATTGGCTAGGGTTTGGTTCGGTAATGTTTGCATGTTTTTTCCTAATATACATTGGTTTTTGGAAGAAATTTGTGACCGATTTGACTGCCGTAGGTGACTCTAATTTTAATCTTACAGCATATTTTGTCACATTTCGATTTTGTTGCAGTTCCATGAAATGGTTACGTCATATTCGGCACCATATTTAAAAATGTTGGGTATTTTCCAAGTTTCGTTAAAAAATATAGGTGAAAAAATAACGTTTTCCACACCCTAGGTATTTAACCTCTCAACATTGCAAGTAAACAGAGGCAAATGCGGTTCATTGCGTTGTGGAAGGCTGAACAGGGAATATAAAACATATTAATTATAATAAGCAATATTGTAACCAAGATAATCAAATAAATGCCAAAGCCGCAGCTTAGACCATCCGTTTCCCTCTTTTCGGTCAATGATCTACACCCCAAATCTTGACAGCCTTTACGGATGGTGTCTAGTTGATGGCCCAAAGTCCTGTCAGGAAATAATACGGGTTTTGGATTTAACTTTATGTACTACAAAGGTAGGCATTTTGAATTCGTTTCGGATATTCTTTTTTACTTTCACTAGATACTTTTTTGTAGTCATATATAGCGTCATATAAGAACGTTGTAGGTCTTTTTTCAGATCATAGTTGCTACGGTATTCTGTAAATCAGTCATTCTGATGTTTTTGTCTCTACTAATGACTCACACAAAACTTTTGGATTGTGTGAAGTCATGATTTATGGGCTGATGCTACCAATTAGTGAGTACAACAAGATGAAGCATAGTAACCTGGATGGGAAACAGCAGGAGGCATTTTTGCCAAAGTTTTCTCCGTCTTCCAGAGTTTGCGGAAGGTTTTGGTGGAGGGTTTCTGGTAGAAGGAGACTGCAGCCACCACCGGCGACTAGAAGCAGGCCCATGATGACCAGCGGTACCACCAGATGATCTTCTCCCTAACAGAGAAAACACCAATCAAAATAGGGAATGTTTTAAAAAAAGACAAAAGTCTTCCAATGCCGTAATTTGTAACAATGTTTCTCAATTGTTGGTTTCCATGTACTTTTTTGGCAGAATCGAATGAAACCATTCCCAAAACTCTATATCAATCATTCATCCAAAAGTAGCTGAAAATAAGCAAATGTTACGATCCTAATTGAGCTCGGAATAACTTCATTCTATTCGACCCTTGTCCACAACGCGATTTCTGTATGTTGCTTTGGAGATCAATGGAAAAACAAAAATCCGGGCGTCGTAGCATCGATGTGCTTTTTTACGGGTAGGTACATAAATTTTTAATTTCATCGAAAAATTACGTAGATATTGGAATGATCTATGTAATTTTTCGAAGAAACTTAAGACTACGAATATTATGTTCAAAACATTGAAGGATTTTCAGGAATATTGATATTGGAAAAATGTCCTTAATAATCTCACCTATTTTTTATGCAGCGGACAAATTGTGGTGAAAATAGTATTTTGTGAGATAAGGTAAGTTATTAAAAATGCAAATTCATCTGAAGTTAAAACTGTAAAAATGAAATGCATATGGTAATTGTGGCCTGTTATAATCAACTGGATAATTGTGGCACAAACGTAGCGTGGGTAAGTCTTTTATTTAACCTCGCTCAGTTTCAGTTGTTCTAATCGTTGATTTCTAAATCGTGTCCATGTGCAGTATATTCCACCGTTGTAGGTACTGCCCATTTCATGTCCTTAACTTCAGCTGAAATTTGGATGGTACGTTTTGTGGGAAGTCTGAAGTCGGAAAAAGGCCCTCATGATCAACTGAGTGAGCCTAAGGGCTATTGTCTGTTATAATTAACCTAGAAAGTTTATATTTTAATGCTACTATGATTAATTGAGGTTTAATCGAGGACTTGCCGACGTTACACACAAGCAATGACCCACGTTCTGGGGTGCAGAAATTTTTGAGCTTCAAGTTTTGATATCAGCTTCTGTTTCGTACAACGAGACTAGTAAAGTTTGGTGTTCACGAAGCTTTTTTTAAGACGAAGTCATCCAACAGTTTCTGGACATCTAGAAGTCAATTACAAGGTATGCAGGCTCGATGCATCAAGTTTGGATAAGTTACCACAGACTATTTCTTATATACTTATCTTATAAACTTTCATATATTGACATAGAAGAGTTATACTTACACAGAAACAATAAATCTTCGTTTTAGTTGTTAGATATAGCAAAACTAGTAGTAGATGTCTATGACCTCAAGTGCACAATATTTGCCTAGATAGTAATTATTTCTATCAATACATGCACAGCGAATGAAAATATTTTGTATTCTGAAGTTTGATGAACCAACTTTTCTCTGCTCTTCTGCCTTCTCCGTGTAACAAACCTCTATCTCATGTGGGCTCGTTTTGCTCGTTCTCCTCTTCATTCAATGTTCCTGCTTTAAAGTTGGCGGATATCAACTTTATTATAACTCAGCCCTCGGCTTTGTTGTGGAGTGTTTTCACGGAATAGTAGTAGGAGGGGAAAGTTAGTTCTAAATTTACTGTGTGCTTTCACCGCTTAATGCGGAAGTAGATGGAGGCCCTTCAACGGAGTTCAGTTGTTGCAATACGTGTATTCGTAGAAGCTGAAGGCTTCTTGATCTTAACTGGTACAGAGTCAAACAATTCTCGTGATAATTATTTGTCGGCGGTAATGTTGTCATAGTAAATGTGTCTTGTTTAAGGATATTCGTGTTTAAACTTTGAGTAGAAATTTGGTATAGTTTCTGATTACCTTAATAGCCTTGGATGATATATGTTTAACTGCTACAATTCGCGACGAACGGACAGAACCATTACCTTTTTTTCGATTCGAATGCGTTCTTGGCTGAACCTTTTCACTTATGTAGATTTCAAAAATCGGAAAAAACCATGGAACAGAGCTGAATTAAGTTTGGATCCCATGGGCGGTAATTATGTAGACGCTCTACTCGTAATCTCATAATTAATTTCATGTCATCAAAACTCGGATTGGAGTGGATATATTTGGGATTCTTACCCAGGGCCTTATACAGGGTGCCCCCAGGAGTTACGCACAATCCGACTCCTACTTGTTCCACAACTCATTTCCGACCAAAAATGCCTCCTAGCAATTTTTTCCCAGAGGCCTCGTTTCCGAGCTATTCGCGATTTAAGATTTTTTCTTGTTTTCAATGTTATGTCATTAAAACTGTCAAAACTCCCTCAATTTTTGAGATAGCTAAAATTTGATGACACCGTTGGAAAGAGGTCACCGTAAAATTTTCTATCTATTTGATGTCAGAAAACTTTTTTTAAAATTGCATTGAAGATGTGCGATTGCTGCGCGAAATGGCAGTTTTGTCAAAATCTTGATATCGCCTGTTTTTCATCTCGCCTAAAAACCCCATGAATGCTTGACGCAGAACTGTGCAGGCCTGGTAAAACGTGCGCCTAAATGTCGGCTTTCCAACGTTGTAGGCGTTTCGGTTTTAAAAAACATTTTTAGTTAAGGAAATGGTGTTTAATTGAAAAAAAAAAAAAACGTGTGTTTTCTGTTAAAATTGAGGTTTTTCAAAAGTCTCGAAGATGCAACTCATCGCAGTCGGCAATGAGTTGTAGAACACGTGGAGTCGGATTGTGAATAAGTCCTGGGACACCCTGTATCACTAAAAAAGACCTACTTAATGTTTGAAAATTGGGAAAGCTACGGAGGAGAGCATTGTCTTGGTCAGGGGCTAGGATATGCAATGACCCGCACGACCCCCAGGTCTTGAAGGAGGGGTTGCTTTGTGCGCCGTGTATTACCAACCCCAATCTGATTTGGCCATAGCATTGGGTGTTGCAATGTTGATAATTTGTTGTT
Source organism: Creontiades dilutus (assembly GCA_031894815.1). Taxonomy (NCBI): domain Eukaryota; kingdom Metazoa; phylum Arthropoda; class Insecta; order Hemiptera; family Miridae; genus Creontiades; species Creontiades dilutus. The sequence continues at coordinate 236,751 of JAVIWC010005249.1, read as the reverse complement.
TCTGACCAAATTCAGTTTCATTAAAATGTTAATTGACTCGAACATGTTATCCAGCTGTTGGACAATGGTAAGATATTGGGGTTTAAATCGAGTTCATTCAAAGAGTTAGAGTTTAAACAACATTGTTAAGATATAAATTAAAAAGTAAATATTTAAAAATGAAAAATGAAAATGAATTTAATGAATGAAAAAGTTCGTTTGTGATCAGCGTCTACGGCATTTCCAAGCTGTCCAGCCAAAGTCAGTATTCGAAGATCCGAGAGGCAGCTATTGTTAGTGTTCATTTACGATTGATTGTGATGATTTGCTTACAGTTGAGTAGCTATATCACAAGTGAGTGTGTTAACTTGATTTTTGTGTACGGTTTTGCCAATGGTAATGCTTCTGAAGCAGCAAGGGAGTCACACTCCTCCTGTGTACAACTCACACCCTAGTGAACACGTCGGATAGTATGAGGAAAAAATATTGGTAGATAATATTGTTTATGTCACTGATCCTTCATTATCTAGTAAACTATCTGTTTTTTATCTACTAATTATTTTTGTCACTAAGGTTTCGTTATTACTACCAGCTGTGTTCAATAGCTAGAGCGCACCATGATGAATGGAAATTTGCAATAAGGAAACCACGCTGAAGGAAATACAGCGAGGGAAGAGTTGGTAATGATACTGAACATTGGTATGATGAGGGTCCGCAGTGTCAGCAAAAAGATGAATACAACTCATCGCAATCAATCGTAAATGAACACAAACAACAGCCGTCTCTCTTCTCTTCGATTACTCGACTTTGGCCGGACAGCTTAGAAATACCGTAGACGCTGTTCACAAACGAACGGGTTTATGCATCCGACAAAACTAACTTAAATCGTCACTTGAGAGGTCTGGCGTTGTCACCATTCGATTCAGGGAGAAAAGTTACGTATATCCCGCCTCCAACCTTTCTTCGTCGAGACTTTTGGAAAAACCTCAATTTTAAAATAAAACACACGTTTTTCTGCAGTTAAACACCACTTCCTTAACTAAAAATATTTTTAAAAACCAAAACGCCTACAACGTTGGAAAGCTGACATTTTGGCGCACATTTTAACAGGCCTGCACAGTTCTGCGTCAAGCATTCACAGGGTTTCTAGGCGAGATGAAAAACATTTGATTTCAAGATTTTGACAAAACTGCCATTTCGCGCAGCAATCGCACATATTCAAGCAATTTAAAAACGTTTTCTGATATCAAAACTATATTGACAATTTAACGCTCTTTCCAACGGTGTCATCAAATTTGAGCAATCTCCAAAAGTTATGACAGTTTTAAACATAACATCGAAAACACGAAAAAAAATCTTAAATCGCGAATAGCTCGGAACGAGTCCTCTGGCAAAAAATCGCTAGGTGGCATTTTTGGTCGGAAATGAGTTGTAGAACACTTAGGGGTCGGATTGTGCATAACTCCTGGGATACCCTGTATAGTAGAAGGTACTGAGCTTAGTTGGCTTTCGTTAAAATCATACGATGATCATCAGTGCTAACCCTATCCAACACTGTGGCTGCGGCCATGTTTCATGCGGATACACTTTTCCGCGTCGAACAGAAAACTATGCTGTGCAGCCAAGTTACGCCAATCTGCTGCCCAAACAACATCTTCATTCACACAGAGCTGTGCGAAAAGTCGCGGCCATCTGCTCAATGGTTTGACCCAAGAAAGATGGTTTGTGTCGAGCATTCACACCTGAAGTGTAGAGAAACATTTGCTCAACGCCAGTCTCCGGAAAAAGGAAGTAATTAGAGTTGTTCCCTGGTAAACCGAAGAGCTCCTTCAAAAAAAATATCTCTGGATTCTCTAAATCATTATTAATTTCACAACCCCACACTTGTGCTGAGTATCAAACCGAAGTCCGGATTACTGCCTCAAGCATTCTAAATTTTACATCAAGTGAGATATCGTTTGATGATATTAAGGAGTGCTATACTGAATTCTTAGCAAACTTCGCGATTTTGAACCTTCGTCTGAAGTGGTTTTTCAGAGAAAGATTAGACGAAACGTAACCAAAGGAATGTGTACTCTCTTGCCACCTTTATCTTGCACCCATCTAGAATCCAACTCTCATTTCCAGCTAGTTTCCACTTCGACGGTAGACCAGGATTTGGGATTTCTCCAGATTCACAGTTAGGTTCCACAACTGGACATACTTACTAAGGTCCATAATCATAATTTAAAGGGCTTGTGGAGAGTCTGTAAGCAGAACCAGATCGTCTGCAAAAAGGAGAAACTTGATCCTCAGACTCGCAAACCTCACCCCGCCTCTGAGTTCTCCTTCCAGGTCGTTCACATAAATAGAAAAAACCTTAAGGCTTAGGTTACATCCCTGCCTGACTCCCATAGAAGTCTCGAAACAATCAGACAGCAGTCGTAGTTTGTGAAGTTTATAAATCCAGGCTGACCTATCCACTGCCAAAGATGAAATCCACAAAGAAGCAGTAGGTTTTTCACAGGTAGCATAGCCCCGACCAATTTGGTGGGAGCCCCAGTATTGTGAAGTTTATAAATCAGGGCTGACCTATCCACTGCCAAAGGCAGCACTGAAATCCACAAAGAAGCAGTAGGTTTTTCCGCTTGAAGTTAAGTCAACATGAACAAATTATCCATTTGTAGCGTAACACCGTCTAAAACCTGCCTGTTTCCAAATTTTACGAAATTTTTCTCAAAAATCCAACTTTAATCCCGGTTGTGCGAGTAACTTTGGCATCGATCAACCGTAACTGATTATATTTAAGGATTAATCTATAAAAGAATGGTAAAGTTTTTCGAAGGATTAAGATAGAAATTACTTAGTTCACTGAATCGAATGATACCACTTTGGGTAATGAAAATCGGTTATCTACGATTAGGTAGACGGTCGATCTTGAGAGCCCGTTCAACGGGACGTATGAGCTTGGTTGGCGGTTGCTCAAGTATTCTTCTGTTGAATGCAATTACGTGTTAGGGATGCGCGAGGAGTAGAGTTTAGATAATGTACCACAGATTTGCATGGATAAGTAATTTACGTAGAATAAATAATAAATAGAAATTTGATACAGAAATAATCATGTTAACTCTTGTGGATTCAGAAAGGTTCATGGTTGGAAATAACATACCAAAAATGGGTAAGATAATAGTTACTGTAGTAGATATACGTGAGCCTAAGATAACAGCAGAAACGAGGGTTACCAATACAAGGAATATTAAGAAGATGTTTGCTTATCAATGTTGACAGATCACCGAGTCACGGAAATGTTGGATTTCCCTGTCGTGTATCAAAACTTCCGAGAAAACCTCTTGTAATCGAGAGCCAATATATTGTATCTGGGCCCGTCGGCGGGAAGCATTTGTCAATTCCTATTTCAGAAATCCACCCGCTTACCCGAGACGTCTGCATCGTATTACGGATTACGGTTCAAGAGACCGCGAAGAGGAGCGAGGATGAAACATGTTGTGAAGGGCCTTCAATCAACTTGAACCAAAGTCAATAAATCCGCAGTTCGTTGACTGACATACGTCCAATTTGTTCTTTGAGGGGGAGAAGAAATTTATTGAATACATTACTGTCGTATAGTGATTTCTCCGTGCGGACGATGCAATGAAAAGACGTGTGATGAAGTGAATAATCAATCGTCCATTGCAGCAGTACGAGTCGGCATATTTCCATTTAGCTAAGCCAGTGGCCGCTGGTATCAAAACATTAACACTTTTGATTACTAGCTCCAGTATAAATGAACTGCCACATCAATCTATTGGTAAGAACTCCATTTCTCAGCTTGGGCAGCAAACCCGATAACATATTGTTGATTTGATAAGTGAAATGTTGCAAATTATTCCGAAAAGGTTTATTATTCCTTCCACATCTATGTCCACTTATTTAATCTATGGTACAATATCTAAAACTAGTGCCTCCATACGTTGTAGTTGTATCCTAGCTGTCCCAAAGGAGCTACATCTCCAAATTCTCCACTGATGGTTGATTAGAAAAGTTTTAACTTCAAGAAAAAAATGAATTGTGAAAAAACAAGTGAAAATCAATTTAAAAAACCAATTTTGAGATTTGGTTCATCATTTTCAATAAGGATCCCTTGTAATCAACCAAGAAACCAATGTTTAACCCCCCTCGAAGTTTCTTGTTTCACGTTTGAAGAAGTGTAGAATCCAACAATCGACTTTTAAAAACGCTGCAAATTTCACTGGGGTTTATAATTCAATGATTCATGATTTGAATTTCTACTAAGCTTTGGGGTGCGCGTGTTTCACAGGTAATAGAGTGATTATTGATATTCAGGTGATATGCATAGAGCACTTAAATCGGTTCTCAACCAAAATATCTATTTGGATTGATCAGTTGATCATATTTGTGTGCCTCAAATGAAATTCAATAATCGCTTACCATATTTTTCTTACCATACCCCATTATTGAGCATTTCTAACGCTACCGCTAATATTTCCAAATTTTGACAATTTCGTTGATTAATGTTCCATGCCAATAAATGTGTCTTAAAATATCTTGAGTGTATTCAATTTATTTCATAACTTCAATTTTCTAATTACACATCAAACATGACCTATTATTTTTCCTCCCAAGGAAAATTTTTTTTTTGTTCTTTCCCAATTTTACTATAATTTTTCGAATTTCACTAAGGAATAGAAAAGTGCAATGGGTAGTGGGGAAAAAACGTGTTTTTTCACAATAAATTTTGTCAACCCCACTCAGGTTATCATTCTCAACCGATTTTCATGATTCTTATTTTGTTTTGCAACCTTGGGAATTTTGGTTTTGCTGACAGGAGGGGTAATGAAGGAGATGGTAGCCAATCCTTTCAACCGCTGCTCAAGAAATTATCCTCCACCATGACTTCATTTTAATTTTTTTCTTTTGTTGAATTAGGGTTTCGGTTTTGTACTTGAAAATATTTTAGCTCATTCAATTTTCATTTTAAAAGAAGGTAAATGAGGGGGTAATAGTGATAATTTTGATATTTTTCAATGATTTCTTCAGATTTTATTGATTTATTACTTCATATAACATTATCTTGAATAATATTTACATATCAATATTAAAGAAATTTTATATTTGGAATTGGGAAGGTGGACGGCGGGGATCCATTCAAGTGCTCCTCATACATCATTGTGAATTGGTCTAATTTAAAAAATATATATGTTTATACGTGTGGTCTTATAAAAACAAGACACAGGGACGTCCCTGTAATGTTACTGCTTACACGTTTGAACAAAGAAAAGAAGTTAGTTGTATGGGAGATAAACGGAAACGTAAAATCTGACATTAAAGAAAAATGAAATATGAAAGAGTGAAATAACCCTGACGGATGAATGTAAATGCTTTTTCTGAACGACGTTGATTTAATCTGACAATATAATTTATTATTCTCAGCTTTCCGCATATCTTTGCGGGGCGGCAAGTAAACATATCCAACGCACTAGCTAAGCGCGACCTCAGTTGTCTGGTGTAAGCTCAAGTCGGATGTAAACCGCTTCTTAAACCGATTTAATATTCCCATTTCCCCGACCCCCGAGAAATCTCTTCTTTCAGCTCTCCGTACAAATGGAACGTTTGAGCTGAGAGTTGCAAATCCGATTTGAACACCTGGTCTGGTTTTCCTTTCCTCCTAACGAAACGCCCGGAGTCTTGCCAAGTTTGTTCCCCGCCTGTAATCCACAGACGAACCTTTTCTGAAGTTCTTTGAGCGGAAGAGGTGGACACAGAGCTGGTAAATGAGGGAGGGTTTGTACACAACATGGTTTTGACGTTTCCATTCCTCACTATCAATTTTCGAATAAGAACGTTTGCAATTATTACCCTACGATTAGTTATTAATTTATTTAATGAAAGAATTAATCTATTGTAAACATACAAGATGTATAAGGATGTGAAAGAATGTGAACCTATTTAACATCGCCATGTAAATTGTGATGATCAAGTCCGCTGATATAACTGCAATGGAATCATCTTTCAAGGAGTCCTTTTGACATCAAGTTTTTTCACAATTTTTTGCTGACAAGAGAGGCATAGATGTTTTTTTTTTCTCAATGAATTTCAGTCGGTCTATTCCTGGGTTTTTACGTCTACGGTAAGAAATCCACCATGTATTGATGCATTGTACATATTTAGAGTTATTTATTATGTACAGTATAGTAATGAAACACATCAATTGGCCCTTAGCATTTTTGATTAAGAGAACTCCTACTTCTCATTTATTTATCGATTCCAAAAAAATGTTGTATCCAATGCTAAATTTATGATTTTTTTATTATACAATTAGTCATTCATACGATTTTCGTTTGTTTCCTCAAAATTCATGAGAATCAATATTCCATTAATGCCAAACTTTGAGCATGAGTTGGCCCTTCCCTATTTTAGAATCTGCCGCCTTGAGGAGATGAATCGGACGCCTGCAAGCGTCTGTGACACAGACTCTGTGTCATCCTCTGAGCGTGGCAGAGAAAAATGATGTATCCACCTGCTCGGAAGGGGCAACTATACCATTCCATAACCTCACAATATATAGAGTAAAGCTTTTATTATGTACAGTATAACTAATGAAACACATCAAGTGCCTCTTAGCAATTTTTTTAAGAGACCTCGTTTCCGAGTTATTCGCGATTTAAGATTTTTTCCGTGTTTTCGGTCGTGTGTTTTAGATAGCTCTAATTCGACGAAACCGTTGGAAAGAACGTTAAGTTTCTCAACTATTTGATGTCAGAAAACATTTTTTTTTAAATTGCATTAAAGATGTGGGATCGCCGCTCGAAATGGCAGTTTTGTCAAAATCTTGAAATCGCCTGTATTTCATGTCGCTAGCAACCCCATAAATGCTTGACGCAGAACTGCAGGCCTGATAAAACGTGCGCCAAAACGTCTGCTTTCCAACAGTGTAGTCGTTTTGGATTTTAAAAATATTTTCTGTTAAGGAAATGGTGTTCAACTTCAGAAAATCGTGGGTTTCTGGTAAAATTGAAAGGTTTTCAAAAGTCTCGACGAAAAAAGGTTGGAGCCGGGATATACGTAACTTTTCTCGCTGAATCCAAAGGTGACAAAGCCAGACCTCTCAAGTGACGATTTGAGTTAGTTTTGTCGGGATCAAAAACCCGTTCGTTTGTGAACAGCGCTTACAGCATCTAAGCTGTCCGGCCAAAGCCGAGTAATCGAAGAGAAGAGAGACGGCTGTTGTTTGTGTTCATTTACGATTGATTGCGATGAGTTGTATTCATCTTTTTGCTGACACTGTGGACTCTCATCAGACCAGGCTTCCGTATCATTACCAACTCTTCCCTTTCGTCTCTTCCCTCGCTGTATTTCCTTCAGCGTGGTTTCCCTATTGCATATTTCCATTCATCATGGTCCAACCTTTGTTCGTCGAGACTTTTGAAAAAACTTCAATTTTAACGGAAACACACGTTTTTCTGCAGTTAAACACCAGTTCCTTACCTAAAAACAGTTTTAAAAAACAAAACGACTACACTGTTGGAAAGCTGGCTCACATTTTACCAGGCTTGCACAGTTCTGCGTCAAGCATTTATGGAGTTGCTAGGCGACTTGAAAAACAGGCGATTTCAAGATTTTGACAAAACTGCCATTTTGCGCGGCAATCGCATATCTTTAGTGCAATTTAAAAAAAAATGTTTTCTGACATCAAATAGTTATGAAACTTAACGTTCTTTCCAACAGTTTCATCAAATTAGAGCTAACATCAAATGTAGGTAATAATAAATAATACATAGTAGATATCTTACCTTGGACGTAAAAACCCAAGAATAGACCTACTGAAATTCATTGAGAATAAAAATTAGGAATCGTTCGGACGATTTTTAGATAATCTATAAGTGTTTGAAATATGTCAAATTTGCGCATGTGCAGGCGATAATTATCGCACGATTTTAATGATATTCGAACTGTATCTTTACACACTTTCAGGTTTTACTCCCAATGTTACGGTACTTTTGAGAGATTTACTTGATTATCAATTTTGACGAAAGAAGTAAGGTGAAACAACCACAGCTTTTGTCCCATCGAGCTGAAAACCTTGAGGGCACCATGTTGGCTCCTGAGCAGTATCAATAGCGCAAATGAATCGAAATTTTGGTCAAAAGTTCAAAATCATTCGCACCATTTTTGAGGGAATTATGCGTGACACGGCGGAAGGGCATTGGATTTTTTGAATCTAGACATCATGAAAGTGAACCATTTAAAAAATCGATTAAAATTGAAAAGTTGATCTTGATCAGACCGCAGATTGTGAAATCGATCCCAAAATCGATGTTGGTGGTTCGAATCGACTACCTACCCTAGTAGTACTACCCTAGTATATGATTAAAACCTTTGTACTAGGCTAGTTCAAAGTTATTATTTATTCACTGGTTTTGAAAGAGGATCATAAACCGTGGATATTATAAGTGCTTACGAAAAGGCCAGATCTACGGGCAGTAAGACAACTGAACCGTGGCAGAACATATTGCTTCCGAGTCCACCAAGGTAGCGGAAGCATTGTTTTCACTTTCGGAATGTGAAAATTTTTTTGTCTCCAAAATCAAAAATTCCACTCGCATTTAGAGTTTTAGACCTTTCTGATCAATTTTGGTTCCGTGTCTGTCTGTGTGTCTGTCTGTGTGTCTCTCTGTCAGCAAATCCTTGTTACGGGCAAAACTACACGAAGTCATAGTCCGATTTTGATGAAATTTTCAGGGATTGTGCGGGTTGGGGTGTAGATGGTCCCCTATAGGTTTCATGACCCCCGGATCAATAGTAGCCTCTGCGCATGCGCAAACGTGAAATCCTTGTTACGCGCATAACTCCGGGAGTTCTTGACCAATTTCGATGACATTTCCAGGGATTGTTCGGTTTGATGTGTGGATGGTCCCCTATAAGTTTCGTGACCCCCGGATCAATAGTAGTCTCTGCGCATGCGCAAACGTGAAATCCTTGCCACAAACATAACTCCGGGAGTTCTTAATTGATAATAGTCAATAATAATTTTCAATGATCTATACAGTCATGTTATGGATACGAGGAAGATAAGTGCCACACCGACTTGGCAGACGTTTTTTTACACTCATCTTATTTTGGTCGCTTCCTCTAATCATTGAGCGATAAGTCAAATTACCTTATCTTCCCTCTCTATCATTTCCTCTACTATTATCAAATCTTCCCCGATTACCGACTCAATTCCGATTGATCGATTGAGCGCGGTAGTATCGATTTTGTCCTTCTAGTCATCATTATGTTTATCTAACTCATAGATGCCTTAATTGTTTCTAGATTTTGGTGTGAGTCGGAGGAAGGATAATGGTAAAAACAATTAATAGAATCTTGAGCCAACCAGTGGTGAATCACCGTTGAAATAGTTCGGAGTAATCGGATCGAACATATAAAACACTCGATATGGGAAGCAATCAAAAGATTTTACCTTTTTACCACGATGTCATCGATGTTTCCGTACCTTTTTTGTGTTTTTATGTGCCTTTTGAGATGTCTATTCTAGGCGATCTCGAAAACTGCATCGTTAATTTGTGTCAAAGAACGTCCTTCTTGAAAGGAATCGTGATAAATGAAAAATTGGGTGCTGAAGTAAAGGATAATATTCCTCTCTGTTGGACGACTGGAAGCGCTAGCTCGATGGCCAAATATTCCCAGTTCATTCGAGTATGGGTTCATTGTTTTCAATTTTCAATTACCTCTGTTTTTACCCCACCTCAAAATGTGTGGTTTCACGTTCAATGATGTGTAAATCGAAAAATAATCCGCTGCTAATTCTAACAAATGGTTTTATCAGTTTCAGATAGCCGTTTTACGCAGATCGCTGGACTGTAGATAATTATTAAACCGAGCGTGTGGTCATTATCTTAATAAAACTCAGTAGGTACTAATCTTTTGAGAAAACAAGTGCTAAATGGACTAAAAACTAATCGGAAAACTAACTAAAAGGAAAATCGGTGATCTATGTAAATTGGACGTAGTCAGTGGTACATTATCTAAACTTGGCGCCTCGAGCCTCCGAATTTCATATTGTCCACTCTAAATGCCATAAAAATATCCCCATCTATATTTCAGCATGCTAGATCGATTAGGAACGAAATTCGCCACAAAGGCCTCCAGCTGACCACTGATTTCCGTACCTACATTGTAACTGACTTTTAGACGTCCAACGGCTATTGGAAGAATTTATCTTAATTATATTTCTGGGAACACCGTCCGTTACCTACTAGTCCATCTGTAAGAAACAGCAGCAGACATCATTGATTGTGCGGTATACTAACATCATATCTGCCCTTTTTACGTACGTACATCTACTATACTTATTATACCTACCATATTATAACTACCATTATACACCCCCCCCCCCCCACTCCTAGAATCCTACAAATGGGAGTAAACAAAAATTACTTTTTTGAATCTTCATATTTTCTTTGCAAGAATCTCAAATACCTATCATATTTGCTCACCCCGTGAAACTGCGGAACCTTGCGCGAGTGACATTAACATTCATATTTTGAATGGGAACCCCAATGTTTTATTGCAAATTCAGATTCCAAAATTTCATGAAAATTTGATCCCTCAACCACTTTTTTTATTGCGCGCAACCGGTTCAGTGAGCGCGCAAAGTTGCGCAACATCGAAATTGTCAAATAGTGGATGATGGTGAACTATAAAGTATGGCACATGAATTTTCATTTTTTTAAACTCTGATTCACCTGATGCTCTCGTTTTGTGATTCGACTCAATTTTCACGGAATAATGACCGAAATGTTTTTGTTTCGCGTTTTTTTTAATGTTAGGCGCCTATTTTTTCGATTTTACTGTCAGATTGGGATGATTTTTTACTTGATTACTGATGAAGGTTTCAAACTCAAATTCTTATATTTTTCAACCAGACCTCGAAAACTAATCCCTGTAAAAATCTGAAAACAGGCGCCTAAAATTGAAAAAACGGACGCGAAATAAACAAATTCCGGTCATTATTCCGTAAAAATTGTGTCGTGTCAAGAAACGGATAGCATCACGTGAATCATTGTTGAAAAAAACGCTGCAAATTCTTTCACTGGGGTTTATTATTCAATTGGCTTGCGTTCATGATTTAAATTTCTACTAAGCTTTGGAGTGTGCGTGTTTCACAGGTGATAGAGCGATTATTGAATTTCAGGAGGCACACAAATATGATCAACTGATCAATCCAAATAGGTATTTTGCTTGAGAACACATTTACGTGCTCCATGCATATCTCCTGAAATTCCTCTAATCGCTCTATCCTGTGAAACGCGCACACTCCAAAGCTTAGTAGAAATTCAAATTATGAACGCAAGCCAATTGAATAATAAAACCCAGTGATTATTGAATAATAAACCAAAAATCGTATATTCCAAGTCCCCGAGGAGGGGAGCAGGTTGCCCTGGGAGACGCTCCTCATTGGTGGGGGCCCCTTCACTGGCGCGGTCGAGAGAGGGGGGGGGGGGTTAATTCCACCCAGCGGTTGCCCTGGGAGACGGTCCGGCGCTCCCCTTCAGGGGTGGGGGTGGGGGGTGGCGGAGAATTCCACCCGCCCAACGTTACCACCCCCTGATATACCTAACTGCTCTGATATTTTCGTCTGTATATAGATTGATGATGATGATGATGATGATGATGATTGATCGAAACTGACGCTGGCACATTGGTACGCCGCCTGCAGCGCCGCGCCTCTTGAGAGATAACTCTCCTGCAGCGCGGCGCAGCTGGCGCCTGTTTCGGTAGGTACATGAAGAAATCGCAAGCCGCAGACGCCGGCCGCAGACGCATCATGGATACCATACCTCGACGCCGTGTCTTAAGTGAAAAACGAACGCGATCGACGGGGGCGAGCGGGCGCCCATCGCGATCTATCAGAGCGATCATACAGTACAACTCTACAGATGTGTCAGACGTAACAACGCGGCATCACGTTTTCGTGCCGCGTGTTCGATTTTTCTTCAGTCCAAGAATTTTCCTCAGCCGATCAGCCTTCACATGTGATACAACCATCAACCTTCACGCGTTCGCGCCAACCTGAATCACACCGGCGCTCGCGCAGCCGTCTGTCGACCGCCCTTGATTTTTCAATGATTATCTTGCTGGTTTCTCTACTTTCCATTGCAGTAAATACAAAAAAACTAGAATGAAATTCGAAAAGCGCTGCAAATTCTTTCACTGGGGTTTATTATTCAATTGGCTTGCGTTCATGATTTGAATTTACACTAAGCTTTTGAGTGTGCGTTTTTCACAGGTGATAGAGCGATTATTGAATTTCAGGAGATATGCATAGAGCACGTAAAGCTGTTCTCAACCAAAATACCTATTTGGATTGATCAGTTGATCATATTTGTGTGCCTCCTGAAATTCAATAATCGCTCTATCCCTGTGAGACACACAAACACTGCAAATTAATATATTATAAATTATATTGATAAATTATATATGTTTTTATCGTGGGGGGGGGGGGGGTATTGATGTAAAAAACGCTGCAAATTCTTTCAAAATTATTCAATTGGCTTGCGTTCATGATTTGAATTTACACTAAGCTTTTGAGTGTGCGTTTTTCACAGGTGATAGGGCGATTATTGAATTTCAGGAGATATGCATAGAGTACGTAAAGCTGTTCTCAAACAAAATACCTATTTGGATTGATCAGTTGATCATATTTGTGTGCCTCCTGAAATTCAATAATCGCCTATCCTGTGAAACACGCACACTCCAAAGCTTAGTAGAAATTCAAATCATGAACGCAAGCCATTGGATAATAAACCCCAGTGAAAGAACTTGCAGCGTTTTTTTATTGAACCTCAATCCCCCCCACAATAAAAACATCTATGATTTATCAAGTCCTTTATCACTCGTATTGCGTTAAAACTTCCCCAAATCCAAATTTAAACGATGTAGCCAAAGGTAGACAGATATCAACAACTTGATGAGGCACACAAATATCATCAACTGATCAATCCAAATAGGTGTTTTGGATGAGAACCGATTTACGTGGTCTATGCATATCTCCTGAAATTCAATAAACGCTCTATCACCTGTAAAACACGCACACTCCGATTAGTAAGATTCAAATCATGAACGCAAGCCAATTGAATAATAAACCCCAGTGAAAGAATACTTATTTACCCCAGTACTAATATTGAATAATAAACCCCAGTAATGAATATTGAATAATATTTACCTATATATTATCAGAATCTATATATTATCGGCTACTAACTACACTACAAGTTTCACATCGGCTATCACTCCAGTATCCACATTCACTACAATGAAATAATGAACGAAAAAACGCAAATGTTGGCACCATAAATCGGGCCATACATCGGGAATGGTTTGACCTACGGACGTGGGGAAGGGCTCATTCGATTCCTAATGGTATGTTCTTCTAATAGGAAAATATTTAGGCCGATTCGACTAGTTTTGAGGTTTTCAGGGATTTTACAAAACTTTTACAGCCCTTAAAAGGCACTTTAAATTGAGTTAAGGGGCTGGCTCAAGAATTGGGGCGTCGTCGGACCAAGATGGATTTTTCCTGAAAATTTCAGATTTTTTGCTCCAGCCGTTTCGAAGATATCGTGCGTACGGCGTACGGCAAACGGACGGAAAATTTTTATATGCAGATTCGGATTCTACACCCTTCGAAACGTAAACCATGAAATTTTCAGGGGGGTTAGCATTTTTTTTCCAGAGCGATTACAATGGTTTATTATTGAATAATAAACCAAAAGTTAGTATATCGCATAAATGCGCGGGGTGCGCAAATATGTTCCAGATCATTCCAAAAAAAAGAAGATTTAAACAAAAAAAAGTTTGTTGTTTACTCCCATTTGGACGATTTTAGGGGGGGGGGGGAACAAGCTCGTGGGACAACCTGTAGATGACAGCCCACCATGGAAAATTGCCTTTGCTACTTCGACGCAACAAGTACATACAAATTGTATTCATCGCATGATAATTGTGATTATGATGAACCATCCATTTCGAAGGGTCAGCATGTACACATGTTGTAGCCCGGAGATGTGAGTTTCGAAGACAGAAGAGCACAATCATGTTTACACTCGCTTCAATCATCTGTTTTTTATTTATTTCAATCGTAGACAGGCAAATGATGCATTATCGACGAGGATGAGAAAGTTCAGAGGGCTTGAAGGTTCCAATGGGAGAGTTTGTGTAGTTCATTTAGAAGGCGTCAAAATAGCCAATTGAATAATATTCCAACCCCAGTGAAAGAATTTTTACAGTTCTATGTGATTTGGGAAAAAACACGTTCACTTGATATTTATTATGTATACAATACTATAACAATAATGTAATATTGTAACAATGTAACAGGGACTTTGCTGAGCTTAGAATTACACTTTTGAATCTTACCAAATCTCTATTTTGAAATTTTCAAGTTCCAAAATGCTATCCAAGGTTTCAAATTAATCATTTCCGAATTTCACGCCTTCTCCATTCTTTGACATCCAATCCAAATAATTGAGGGATTTGGATTTTGAAGATTTATCTTAGTAGGTGTACTTCATATGATTCCCTAACAAACAAACAAAAAAGGAAAAAAGACGATGTTACTATGTGCGACAACGCTCTCGAAAGTCGCGTAGAAGATTATTATCTTCGTAATAATTACGAACAGAACTGAACTGAACAAGTTAGCATCAGTGCTACGTCTCCCATAAATTTCGTTGATGTCGGATTAAATCCAAGATACCACGAGATTGACGTATTGGTGGTACCACGGAGCGTTGGCGAGATGCCCAATTCGAAAAGCTCCGTGGCCCCATAATCGCACCACTTATTTAGCCATGACTTGACCGCCACCATTACCTTTCCTCTCAGATATCGCTTGCCACTGGTCATTCAACCTAAGGTTTTTTCATGAATTCAGACCTGGAATAATAAAGCTAGAAACATAGAGCCCGCGACACTTGAAGATTCGAGATTCCAGAAGGGTAAATTAACCATATCCATCACATTGCCAAAGAAGTAGTTCCCGGTCGCACAAAGCTAAAAAAAATCCTACTTTTAATGTAAGAAATGAGACCACTCGGGTTGCTGTACGATCATACGTTCGCTCATGTTTTGAAAAATCGGTCAGGTTTTCGATTGAGTTGAAGAGCCCAAAAGACTTGAAGGAGTATGACGCATGGCTTGACTCCGGCCAAATAGCCAAACAGATACTACACGATTATACTAGTTATCCACAGCGCCATATCGTCATATCCGTAGGCATCAATTCTGTTGAGGAGAACAAGCTGTAGGGATTTCAAATCATGAACGCAAGCCAATTGAATAATATCTAAACCCCAGTAAAAGAATTTGCATAGCGTTTTTTCCATGGAAAAATGCTTCCGAGTCACAACGTCACTAGGTTACTGATAGCAACACAAAAACAATAATGAACCAAAACAAACAGTAGGATAGCAGGAATAATAATTTTGACATAGTCATGACCGGCAACTTCTGAAATGAAAGCATTTACTCAAAATTATGTATCTCGTTCTTAAGAAGCAGTATGAAGAAAAAGTTGAAATTGACTTACATCCACAACCCTCATATAAATTAGATGATTAAATATATGTGATCGGAGTGGGAGGATTTATTTAGACGGCGGCCGACCGTCGGTGTCGGATTTTACGGACCGTGAAAATCTGAAATCTACGACTCGCGGCGGTGAGGATATAAAAGAATTCGCGGGGGGATTTGAATCGTCGATCCTTCAGCGCGAAGAAGGTTCTGTGGCAAGTGGCCAAGCAGACGGTATCAGCGGGATTTACGGCTCGCTTGACAATCGGAATTCGCTCCGGCCGCATTGAGGGGGGAATATCCCGGCAGAAGAAAGCTGTTCTGAGGCCCCGTACAAAGCATTTTATGCCGCATAATAGAGGTAACACGAACTAATTCGAGATAGACGTTTGTCGAGTAGGTAGATACCAATCCCAGTCTTGTTATACATGCCATCGTCCCAGGAACATACGTTCGTTCCAATTTAAACCCGCATAAAAGGGGTTATATATTATATTGAACGTGATCAATCATTGTTCATGCGCTACATTACATACCGGGCCATGATAGTGACAATTCATATTTAATTATTCACCGTAATATTCATCTGAATCAAACTGCTCTGTGATAACGTGGGTGATGCGCACGCCTCAAATCAGATCATGATTTGGGGTAAGACATTTATTTGCTGTGCCCAAACTGAGCATGTTTGTAATTACTCAAATTATGTCGATTTTCAAAACAGTCCAACATACATAGTTTTCAATCTTTTCAATGTTTCTTATGTTCAATTTCACAATCGCAAATAACCAATTCGTTTTTCCATGGAAAACTAACATAAAACAGACATAGAGACTCATGGACGTAGTGAATTGGTAACTTTTTGGTATTTTTATTCATTAATAAACCTTTGTTAATGTCTCATAAAACAATTTTATAACCCCCCTCACCAATTCGTCATTTCACGTTTCAAAGTGTTTAGATTCAAAATACGGACTAAGTCACTCGTGACGAAGTTATGGAAACCCATTTCAATAAAAACAGAGTAAAATAGAACGTTGTCTATATTTCAACGAAAATAATGAGTACACAGTTGAATCGATTTTAACGGTTAGGTCATCATCAGTAACAGACTCGAACTGAAAGTACGTCACAGATAGCACATCTTATAGATAGCAGATCTTATATAAGATGTGCTCTCTGTGATCCAGGTGAAAGGAGATTGAATCCTATTGGCTCAGGGAAGTGAAAGAGGCGGGGAGGACCAACCAATGCCACTCAAGGCTTACAAAGTGAAAGGGGCAAAAACAGTGACATTATGGAGAAGGGGAGCTAAACTTATTGCAAAAATGAACCCATTAATGGTGACATTTTTGAGGAATAACTTCATTTAAACATTTTCCTGACCTACCACTCTTAACAATTTCAAATTTTTGTATCACATCCAACATACCCTTTGGGAAAAAGTGAGGAAATTCTACATACTGCCTGTTTGTCAGATCAAAAATAAAGCTATGATTGGACTCATTCAGATGGCTTGCAATGGCAGAATCACCTCTGTTGTCCCTGAAATCCTTTTCATGCTCTTTTATTCGTTCCCTGAATTTCCTACCAGTTTGACCGCAGTACTCAAGCCCACATGAACATTTTAGTTTATCAACCCCACTTTTATCCTTACCCTAACCCAAAGTAGCTTTAAGATTATTTTTATTCTTGAACCCAACTGGACGACAGAATTTTACAGAGCATCAGAAATTTTCCTATAATAAGGTATATTAATCCACTTTTTCTCTTCCAACTCAATTTCTCTTATTAAATTACACTCCCCTTCCCTACTCTTTTCCCTACTCCTTAGAACCTTACTCAAAATGGAATCAACAAGTTCTCCTCCATATCCACTACTTACGGCTATACTGTTTTATAACAGATTTTTCTTTCAATAAATTTTGATCATTCATTGGTATAAACAGTGATCTGTTGATACTATGTAAGAACAACAATATGATTCGGAATTGCTAAAAGTGATATGTCAGGAAAATATTTTAATAAAGTTGTCCCTCAAAATAATTCAGCATTAATGTGTTCATTTTTGCAATAAGTTTAGCTCCCCTTCTCCATAATGTCACTGTTTTTGCCCCTTTCACTTTGTAAGCCTTAAGTGGGATTGGTTGGTCCTCCCCGTCCTCTTCACTTTCCTGAGCCAATACGATTCAATCTCCTTCCACCTGGATCACAGATAGCACATCTTATGCATAAGATCTGCTATCTATAAGATGTGCTATCTGTGATATATTTTCAGTTCATGTGTGTTACTGATGGTGACCCAACCGTCGAAATCGATTCAACTGTGGAAATATAGACAACGTTCTATTTTACTCCGTTTTTATTGATTTAGTTTCAAAACCTGCTATGTCCGCCCCCCGCCGCGCGGGCCACAAAATGCCTCAACATTGGTGTAAAAAGTCCGTTCTTCCCCAAAAAGGCTCTGTTAGAAGAAGCCTTAACAATTGCAATGTAACGTGTGGTTAACAATACGCCGACGAAGGGAACCCAAGAGAGGAGGATTATGGGTTTTCCCAGGTCACGGCGGAAGGGATGAGAAATCCCACACGGGAGTCAGAACACCACATAAATAAGCACAGACCAGCCGAAGGGGATTCATTCCGATCCTCACTCTTATTTCAGTCATTCTGCTTTAAACATACTCTGCTCTTATAAAATTTACCCCTGAATTCACGGGTGTTGCAGCTGCTCTGCTTGCTCCACCTGTCTCTTGATCTTACTGTTATACGGTAGCTGTTATACTTGTTCCCCAATATTAACAGTGAGGTTGAGTTCTGAGGAACCCACTGTACAAACTTCTGTACAAACGAGTTGTAGCAGTATTTCCGGGGCGATTGAGTTGAGGGAATGGCTGTAAAGCGCAATGATTTTGGGCGAAAATCGCAATGGTTTTGGGGGATAGAATTGATGAGAAGGAAATGGGTTTGGGGGATTGAAGGAAAACATCAAAATGTGTGATATTCGCTGTTATGAGTCCGGCGTCG
This sequence comes from Creontiades dilutus, assembly GCA_031894815.1. Lineage (NCBI taxonomy): Eukaryota > Metazoa > Arthropoda > Insecta > Hemiptera > Miridae > Creontiades > Creontiades dilutus. Next base: position 218,173 of record JAVIWC010005249.1, on the reverse strand, counting down.
TAAGAATAATAAACAAATCAGTCGCATAGACTTGTTTGTGGTCAAAAACGATTATTTCGCCATTGTAGTGGACGCTGACAGCCGCCAGTAGTTCGATGTTCGATCGAGTCGTAAACATGGGTATATCGTCAGCGTTACGGACTGTATAAGGGTCATTCCATACCCAGGCAGACCCGACCCCCTCCGATTTTGTTCGTACTTAGTGCAGTTGCTTCCATTAACGAATAAAAAAGGCCTGTCAGGTCAGTTCCTATAAAAATGAACGGTTTTGGGAGGTATAGCAGTACGATATTTTGACGAATTTTGCGTTTTTTTATGACCTAAACATGGTTTTTTTACTATATCTTCGGTTCCAATCTATCAAATTAAGCGTACGCGGTCTGATTTTCTTCGTAATAAAGTAAAGAATGCAACGGACCCTGCAGAAAGCTGGTATGAGCGTCCGTTTTTTTGTCTGGCGGATAACGTCCGCAAATCTTAAAACCGCGATTTCTCCCGAGTCACTCAGTAGAATTAGGCATTCGAGGTCTTAAAATGTTGGTAATTACTTGTTTCACAATGCTCCCGACGGGTTTTGAGTGTTATTTTCATTTGACGAAGTTATAATGATTTTAAGGGCTTTGCACCGCCATTATTTCACTTAATTTCGCCGTTTATCGATGTAAAGCTGAATTATCTGGAAAACCGTTCGATATATCGAAAATTGTTATAAAAGAAAAGTTGTAGCTCTTGAAATTTCCATTCTTGAGACTTCCTTACACTTTTCCATAGCTCCAACCGTTAACGAGCTATGATCAAAACTAAGTCTGCCCATTTACAGGTATAGGTAAGAAGGTTGCAGTGGCAAAGAGAGTTTCATGGTCAGTAGAGCTCCAATTTGACCTAAGTAGAGCACCTAGAGTTGACCTAAGTAGTTTGACCCGTAAAACTTGAAATTTTGGGTGGGGGTAAAAAAAATATTTAGCATCTTAAGAAAGAGGCCGGTCACACCGCTCCGGGAGAGGGGCAGGGGGACCCGAGAACTATTGTTCGTTTTAAAGATGAAAAGTACAAGTTTTACGGGTCAAACTGGTGTTGTACCTCATGGGTAGAATTAGAGCGGTACTGACTATGAAACTCCCTCCGCCGCTGCTACCTTCTTACCCATACCCGTAAATGGGCAGACTTCGTTTTGCTTATAGCGCGTAAACGGTTGGAGCTATGGAAAAGTCGAAGCAAATTTCAAAAATGGAAATTTCAAGAGCTACGAGTACAACTTTTAATCCATGAGGATTTTCGATATCTCGAACGGTATTCGAGATAATTCAGCTTTACATCTATAAAAGGCGAAATAAAGTGACATAATGGCGGTGCATAGCCCTTAAAATCATTATAACTTCTTCAAATGAAAATAACACTCAAAACCCGTCGGGGGCATTGTAAAGCAAGTAATTACAAACATTTTAAGACCTCGAACGCCTAATTCTACAGAGCGATTCGGGAGAAATCGCGTTTTTAAGATTCTATTACGTTCATCCGTTAGCTCTCCTTAAGGACTAGAACTTTAACAGAAAAACACCGCAACATGAATGTGAACTTGAATGTGCTTACTCACAGTAAAAATCGCCTAGTGAATTTTGACGAATGAATTTATTTATTTAGCTATATATACAGGCAAGCCCAATTTACAATCAACAATACATTCAAACGAGAAAATAACGGAAAATAACTGAAATTGAAAACAATACAACAACTGGGGGAGGGTTAGAAAAACACGCAGCAGGGCGTTTGAACCGAAAAAATAATTTCAATTGAAGATCTGCTGATATAATTGCGATGGAGTGTCGTTTTCAACACTACCCTTTCGAAATCGACTTTTAAAACCATTGTTATACATTTGAAGCGCAGACAGGGGTTTCATTTGATCTCCGTGGGTTTCAACTCATTATAGTTATAACTATATACCGTATAAATACCTTTGGTGTAATCCTTTGATTTTGAAGTACAAAAAACTGTACACTGAGGGAAGGTGGTAATCGTTGTTATTAACGTAAACTACACAAGGAGTTGAACAAGATCCCCACCATTTTTTAAAAATCTGCATGTTTTTTATCAAAGAATAATAACACCAGCGCAAATGTGAGCAGTTTTTTCTGTCGAGAACCTCCATTTTTTCATTTTTTATTACAGAGTTGGATTTTGAGCTTGATTTCATGATTTTTCTGGTGAATGAATGAACGAATAGGAAATTAATTCCGAAAAAGAAACAACAATTTTTTAAAAGATAGCATTCATGGAATATACCCCACAACCATAAGGCATAAGACCATAGTCTTGAAGGGGGGGGGGGGGGAGGTTTATTTAAATGTATAATTCATCTTATATATGAATGATACAGTGCCAATACTATTTTGAGGGTTTGGGGGCTGTTTGATTGTTTGTTATCAATTCTGTTTGTTTTTATTTGATTGTTTTCAACTTTTTCTATAATCACGAATGTAAGAGGTTTCTCCGAAGGAGTGAATTAGACTCATTCCTACAATCCTATTTTTAATAGCTCAATGTAGAATCCTGTCTTTATAGGGCAACTCAAACAAATGTGCCTGGGAAGGAGTTGGAGGTCACGACCTCCTTTAAAAAAAAAGCTCAATGTAGTAAATAGGGCAAGGCTATAAATTCTTTCAATTAATAAAGTCCACCAGGGCCCTCAGTGGTGTTTTGGTAAAAAATTAAAGGGAAACGTACCAACCATTTGTCTTTAAAAGGGGTTTTACAACCCTAGATCACTCTAAAATCACCAACTTTACAAAAGTTCTGCCTCACGATCACAGCATCATCCATTAGAGGATATAGAAAGTTCTACATTACGGAATGGGTTAGTTGAAACGGTTTTCTCCTTGAGTGCACATAATGAAGGTAGACTTAAATTACTCGAACCACCAATAATGCGCACTTTCTATTCGGAGCTCTAACTGAATGAGGTTGCGCTCCATCGAAAAATTCCTTCTGGATGAAAAGCTTCTATATGCATACTCTTCCAATAGCATCGAAAGCCTGCCCCTCGCTCCTAACACTCCCTCCTGCCCATAAACTAATTGGGGGGATGGAAAAACATTCCGCTGGATCTCGAACGTTAAACAAAATTCTCTCTTGCGAAAGATTGCACTTTGTTTTCCCCTTTTCATGCATCTCCCCGGAAGAATTCGAGATTGAAATTTCTTCATGAAAGGGGGGTACAGAGAGAGGCACCTGCGGACTCCTTTTGAAAAAAAGACGGGAGAGAACCTTCAAAGCCCGTTCCAGTTGGGGGCGGGCGCCCCTTTAGAGGCCTGCGAGCAAAGCAGGTCGCAGACAAAACCGCTCTCTCGACCCTACGCTCCATTTCCTTCTTTCAAATCCGACAGTCGGAGGGGGGAAGGTGAGGGGGAAAAGGCCTGTTTTTTACCGTTTGGTCCTTGACGTGTCCTGAAGGAGAAGAGCGCTATGAATGGGCCCCAGCCGGCCGGCGCATCCACATGTTGCCGGTCTACTTCCTATCGCTTGCACTCAGCGCATTCGTTCGCCATCCACTGGAATCTGGCAGTGAGAGACAAAGGGAACTACTTTGATTTTTACAAAGAAGAGTACCTGTGCTTCACCATGGCAATACCTAGTTGAAAATCGTTCCATTGTTATCCCATCCATTGTAGAAAGTATGGACTTTTCTTTGGGCTGTACTGATGCACCACCATATGGGTGATTCTCATTCGGGACAATCGAGGTTTTGATTCTGACTGAAAAATTTTGTTCTCCTAAATTTTTGATTTTTTTATTAAACAATCTAGATGTTACTCCAATGGTATAGTGATGCACAAGCACGCATGATTTTCGTTTGTTTCCTCAAAATTCAGGTTTTAAAATTTCGTAGGACACGACAATGATATGTATCCAATACAATGAGCTCTGTCAACCAAATAACGATATAATTATGTAAACGATGTGTAGGTAAGGTTGAATGAGACAGATATTTGAACCAAAAACATTTACTACCACCCAGTATTAGAAGTATCAAAATAATCAGTTTTTCCTTACTTTGTGCTAGAACAAGTATCACATCTTATTATTGGTATTTATTTAGTATCAAATACCAAACTTGAAAAAAAAAAAAAATTGTTTCAAACAGCCTTTTGTGGTAGCCACAACAATGAAGTTTAAAATCGCCACGACAATGAAAAATCAACATTAACATTCCCCAATTAGGAATCTAATGAACACTTATAGAAATTGAAACTTGCATTAAATAGAGTTTTTACATCTTTATCCCAAAATGAATGCTAAACAAATCAATAAGATTGATTAAGGGTGATTCTCGAACCCATAACAATGAGAAGTATGAAACGTACATAATGTTTCAGAAACGGATAACTTAATTTTTGAGCCCTATCTCTATAGAAATGGCGGAAGCATGGAGTTTTCTCCAAGTGCAGGTTTACCAACGCTGAAAAAACTTTGAATTGTCAAATCAACTCGTTCATCATTGAAGAAGAAAAGACTACGTTGAGAAGAGGAGAAAGTACGCAAACAAGCGTATCCTACAGTATCAAAATATGAAATTGAAAACTGAAACTATCAAACAAGTACTCTCTAATGTAGAGAAATGAGAGACAATATCGACAGACGAAACAAGCTCATAAAGCGGAGCCAGACGTTTCAAGTTGTAGGTTTTCAGAGTTAGCGTCCAATCCAACCTCAGAACCAAATGAGTCACCTTGCTTTCCGTTCTCTTTCGTGTAATTGAAGGCGGATCACGCATTGTTGTACGTGACAATCAATAAAAACGTGCAAATCTTTAGAAAAACAATGGTTTATTTTAAAGAAAAAAGACCTCATTGATTTCTACCTAGCCTTCACTTTTCGAGTTGATAATAATCTAAAGTGCTGGAGCTTTGCATTTTGTGTGGAGGAAAAAGGGTCGCGAAAAATTCCTTGAATCCACGCCGAAAGACATATTTATGTCACGAATCGACATGAGCTTTTGGAAATGTTTTACTTAATGTCAAAAGGTCAACTTGCAGCTACATGTATGTCAAAGAATCAAGATGAAGGAACTTGACATTCATATTCTTGTTCGCGACGAACAAGGAGATTTGTTTCAAAGAATCCCAAAATTCGTTGTGAATTTCCTTGTTATTTTTGTTACATTACTTGCAACTACATGTGCTGTATTTCCAGAATCAAGATGAAGGAACTTGACATTCATATTCTTGTTCGCGACGAACAAGGAGATTTGTTTCAAAGAATGTAAACCCATTTGCGTTTTTTGTGAACCTTTCGTCCAATAAAGTGTAAATACACGTGTACATTGTGAATATATAGGCAAATATTATTCAATATTATTACTTTTATCAATATTATTTTGAATTTAAAAAAACTTCACGTAATCGATTCATCCAAAACAGGAGATGGCAACCGTTTTCATTCGTTTAAATTTGGATTTGGGGAAGTTTTAACGCAATCGAGTGCTCCTAAATTTTTTTTTGCTATTTCTAGCACAGGGTTTTTTTTAAGATTTAAGGACGACAAAACTTCAGATCAATCCAAATTCAGAACAGATTTACAATTCCATGCATATCTCCTGAAATTAAATAATCGCCCTATCCTGTGAACACGCACACTCCAAAGCTTAGTATCAAATCATGATCTTGAATAACAACTTTCAGCAAGCATTTTTTTTTTGTCGGCTCCTTTTTTTTTGCTATTCTAGGTCAACTTTTTTTTGTATTTTCGACCTTACTCTATTGGAATGGCCATAACTCTCTTAATTTACGGAATAAATTAAATTTTAATCCTACCGGCGAAAGGGGCGTTCAATTTTCTTTAAATTTCATTCCATTAAATTTTCTCTTAAGTCAAGTCGTACTTGACTTTTTTTTGTAGCCTAAACTTGAATTGTCGTCAACCTTTTGCTGTTTTAACAATGTCTAATGGTAATTTACCCCCATACCATGTACTGGAAAATGGATGAAATCTACGGTAAAAATATCTGAATTTTATCAGCTTTCTATTGATCTATTACATTTTGATTTTAGGGCAATTTTCGATAGAGAAATTGGTGTTTGAACATGGAAAGAAGTGAATTTTTTAAATGGAACCAGCATTTTGGTATGAGATAAGGTGATAAGAAGTGTAAATATAATGAAATACATCTTAGGTGTTCAGAGTACCGACTGAAAAATCGGTTGAATATTGTAGGAGTAGAGATTATTACAAGGAGTTGCGGACCCACGACAGACAGTCAGTTTTTGTACATCAACTTTCTGAGGACCGACCGAAACTGTTCCACATTGAGGTTGTTGGCAAGAAAATCACAAATTGATGGAACTGCATAAGTTTTAAGCTGCTTGTAGGAAGCTCCTGGTCGCAATTGGTTGCCTCGGCACAGAAGTGTTTCCCACTGATCTTGGAAGGATCGCTCGGGACAAATCCATCTCTTTTCAGAATTGATGACTGAACGGTGAAACTGCAGACCACTTCCAGTCTTTTCACGATTTAAACAAGTGAACGCCATACAGGCTATTATAATTTTATTGAATGGTTTTCGAAGAACACTTGAAAATAAAGCATGAAATTTGAAGACTAAGGGACTAGAAATTCAAAATTCCACGTCTTGAACGGAAGTGAAATAGAATCAGTTGAATTGACTTGAAGTGACGGGCACACTACTTGTGTTGACGGCCAGGGATGGCTCGGGTTGATACTTGGTTTGGGGGGAGTGGTTGGTCCTCGACCACGACCACATGTTACCCTCGTTAAATCTCTTGTTTGTACTTCTTCCCAGCTGTCCCTTCGAGCAAACAGAGCCAAACCTCTCAGTAGCAACCTCAATCAATATTGTAACAAACCTTATCGACATAATTTGAGTACAAATCAAATTATAAGGCCACGAATACCGGTGAATTCTCGGAAGTAAGGGCGGAATTGACGACCGCTTCTCACATCTGCCCTGGGCTAAGGGAAAGGAAGCGTAGCCCTGTGTACCTCTATACCCATTGCTGCGGTCCGGCGACTATTCACCAGGTGTTCCTTGACGAAGTCTAAACCTTTACAAGTTTCACGTTATACACCAGCTGGGTGAAGGGTTTGGGATCATCGGTGGCCACTAGTTTGGGATCAAAGCGCATGGGCCAAATGAAATGTTTTGGATCGCTTCTCAAATGGGGCATTCACTGATTCAGCCAGTAGTTTCTTCATCTTCCTATCGTGCGTGTGGTGAGCGACAAAAAATTATACATGTCGCGATCAGTGAGATGTTTCTGAGTCGGCGAGGGAAAAAAGTAATCGTGATTGACGGTTTCAAGTATTCCGAATTCCGTACATTATTCGACGGTAGTGTCAAGTTTTGCAATCGACGTAGTTCAGCGGTCTTCACGGATGTTTGGCGTACGAGAGTGCTTTTGATGAAAATCGAGCATAAATTGAACGGACCTGAGTCTGATGAAGCGATCGAACTGAAGACTTGTTCTGCAAACCGAATAAGTTCATTCGTAAAGAACTGCAAGCATCGACGACCAGTACTCTGGATCATGATGATTTCAGAAGACTTAGGGATAGTGTGCACGACGCAAGACGAATGGCGTTACCAGCTGCTCCTTGATCACTTGACGAAACCATTTCCCAACTACGACATTCTGAGATTTTATTCAAGGACGAGAAATTTATATTCTTGACTCCTTGTGATATACCTATATTCACTACTCGCTCAAATCTTCAAATCCTCGCGCGGTGAGAGCACGTTCTGGCTGAATGGTGCTGAAACAATTCACGACGCCTTTGACAAACAATTTAATACTCCTCACCCCAACATCCATCTCATGATCTCCGTATTGAAAGAAATTCAAGTGGAAAGCGAGTTGAAAATAGCCAGCGTAAACAATGTTACCCTCAAACCTTACCGAACACCGAACCGAAAATTGTTATCATTTGTCTGGGAAAACTCTTGATTCCCTTGAAGTCATCACGTTCTGGCGGTAGCCTAGTTTTTTTCAATCATACATTTTTTCCGCGGGCGGCGCGGCGGGCCGGACCAAATCCTTCCGCGGGTCGTAGTTTGGAGACCCCTGTTCTACAGTATAAATGGTCCATTAATACAAAGTAGGAATTTCAATTTCAGCATATTGATATTTCAAGAAGTGAATGAATGGAGTAGTGAATGTGCCCAACTGAGCACGGGTTGAGATTCCATGATTTTTTGGGATTTCAATGGTTTTAATCATCATTCCCATTAACTGAACAGGGTACGATCTATTGAATACCTAATGTAAGTACGGGTAATAACAAATTAGACTCAGGTTCTCAAAGGCAAAATCCCGCTTTACAAGGAAATATTTTTCGGGATTCACTTGCATCCACTCACAAATTATTCTAATTAAGCTCGTCAGATGCGGGAGAATGATAATATGCTACCTCCTCCATTTGCAAGGTTGTAAAAACTTGCTTATAAATCACAATCAAGGTTGGTAGCTGCGCAGCCATTAGGTCAAATGAATTTGTTGCCATTAGAGTCGAGTGAGTCGTGTATGTGCAGTACATTCATTTTTTAGAAACTGGATGGGGTAGGTGGTGGATTCATTGGTTTCATTCGGATAAACTAAACATACATAACATCACGAAAAAGCCCCAGTAGGGTGAGCCATTTGGCTTTCTCGAATCCCTAACATGAATACGAAGATCATTGACATGTTTTGAATAATATTTTCAGGTTCCATAGTGAGTGCTCATGGTTGAGGAGAACAATGAATTCAGATATCGCGTAAAATGTTAAACGTGAACGGAGTAACCAGAACGTGATTTCCGACGTCGGTGCGACAGGAATAAACCTTGAAAAAATTAAGTCGAATGTTGTATGTTTTTCGCAAGCGCAATGAAAATCATTATTATTATTTTATTTTTTGTGAGGAAATAGAGATCATCTGCAGCCTACTCCGCACATCCTCCAAAATCTAATCAAAATCGTTTGAAACCCGTATAAATTAAACAAGGGTTCTATATTCGTGGTAGTATCTGATTGTATGATCCTCTTGTATAATCATCAGGAATTATTAAAGTACCTTTTTTAGGTACCTTCCAAATCAGAGCGAAATGAGCCGCCTAGGAATCGAAGAAAGTACGTTTGACGGAAGCAACCTTAGCATGTATCATGCATCTCATAGGAGCAAATTTATATCCCAACCCGTGCATTTGCTGAAAAATGTGTAGTGAATTGTATCATCAAGTTAAACCAAAATCTGGATCAGTGAAAGCCCACACGTAAACTCTGGCAGAGCTCCATTCACATTAGTTTTCTATTTTTTCCCAGTTATGTAAAACTCATACCACTGTTGTAGGGGTCACCGAATCCCACTATTGACCATTTTTATAAACAAGATATCTTATCTTCACAAGGTCAAATGTTCTCGTTAGGTCCTAGTAGATTGCACCAGTTTTCCTACTCGCATCAGGTACTCCTTATATCGACACTTACTCACCTATACAAATACACACCTATACTTGTTGATGGATTTCAAAAAAAAAATTTTAATCTATCTCAGTATTTGGTGGTTCATATTTCAAGACACATAGATTTCAAAATGTTTATGAAATTTGGCGCAAAATCATACGTTGGTCCGGGAAGTGCCAGTAACTTTGGAATACTGATTAGTTGATCCTGAGTTGAAATGTAAAAAAATCGGAATTTCAAAATCTTTGCCTGTAAGAGAGTAGTTATTAGTTTGCAGGAATTTGCTCCTTGAATTGAATGATGCTACTCGGGTTGCTGTACGAGCATCCATTCGCCCTCCAGTTGCAAAAATCGGGAGCTTTGTGTTTAACACGAGGACTGAGAGTGATTTCTAGAACGAGTTACTGGCGACAGCTCCTGAGCGAATTGGCACACTACTCTAACACACACTACCAAAATACCAGTATTTTCCGGACACCTGAAACGTTAAGCCGCTTTTTATAAACTTGTCAGTGATTGCATGACAGGTTTTACAATGAAACAAACCCTCAAGATTCCCAAAATTTCATGTTGATTAACGGCATAAAAGCCAAAATTGTTCCTCCAGCGTACGACCAGATCTTTTCTCGAAACCTAACTTCATTCGAACAAATAAAACAGGCCCTTATTGACGCGTACACAGATTTAAGAGACGACATTACCCTAGCAATCGAAATGGTAAGCCTCCGACAAATGGAAAATGAAACGCCTTTCAAATTTTACGATCGAATGTCAAAAACCCTCTGATAATCGCATATTTACAAACGCACAATGCAGAAAACATAGAGACCCAGATAACAGACTACAAACGTTCAGCCTTGAGATGTTTTGCACAACAACTGAAGGAACCGTTAGGAAGCATAATCAGATCTCGCCAACCTCCTGACCTCAACTTGGCATTAGCGTGGCTGACTAACGATTACCAAAATTTTATGTCAAATAAGACAAAACCTTCACCAGACCATGTTAAACCACAAAACTCAAATTTCAAACTACAAAATTTTCCGTCGCTATACCGTGCCCCTGTGGTCACATAAAACTATGCCCAAATTATTTAAAAATCTTACCTTGAAACAGACTGCGAGCATGAAATAATTACTCAAGGAGCAACAACGAACTGTAAATTTGTCAAACTCATCACTAAATCAAATCACGTACCATATAACGCTGAATAAGCAGCATAAGTCCTTCAAGCCCAAGGACCTCAGTCTTCTTCACAAAATCAAACCTCCCGTCTCGTTGTAGCTTTTTACCTTGTGTAATTAAGTCAACGTTTTTTTAGAACTCATTCTTCTAGTGAACCCATTCAACTTATATTTTCCTAGTATTTGAAACTAGAGAATCCATTTCGGGAGGTTTCTGTGTAGCAGCTCTAATAGGCGGCCCTCCATTGACGAAGCCTAGTTACAAAGGAATGTTCTGCAAACTTATGAGTGATAGACGTTCTAAAAACTTATGCCTGAGGCGGACAAGACACCTTGTTCCAAATCTTACCATGTAGTTTACGACGGGAATGATGACGGGTCCTAGCATTCCAGCGACGGAGCTGGTGCTCATCCCAAGGCCACGCACCACGGTTGGGTAAAGCTCTGAAGCCATCAAAGGAAGCACCACGTACGACGACGATATCCCCATCTTTCCTATGCAGTATAAAACCAGCGTAGTCATATCATCTGTAACAAAGAAGATTGAGTAATGTATTTTGCATCATATCATGGCTGAAGGTTGAACCGTTGTAATGACATGATTTATGCATCATGTAGGTGGATCATATATTAGGGGAATTTCCACACAAACAATAATGAAGTAATATTCCTATAAAAAGTCTGCAAAGTTGACTGTGGCACATACTTTCTTTGTCTAGGAGACACGAATGTATAGATTATTGTACTGTTCTGAATAAGTTCGAAAGATGTACAATATAAGCTTGTGAAGTTTCAAGATCTACAATTATCGATCAGCCATTGATCCAGACACGTTGATTTCGTAACTTTCTTCGAATTTGCTCTCATTCGTCCTTCATTATTTACTACAGAACTACTTTCGTTCCATCCTCATATATCGTATTTCTGCAGTTAGGTCCCCGCTAAAGCATATTCATGATGAAGAACTTAAAACATTTCTCTACACAACGGTTTATTCGGTATTCTAAGTATATAACCTCAAAATCAACCATCTTTCTTGCCAAAACTTCAAACAGAATGTAATTGGCAAAATGCTTAATTTATTTGGACTCTCTATTGTAAATCAAACAAAACCCCACTTTCGTCTTTAATGAAATAATGGTGGTGGATGTCAAATACGAAACGTTGTAAAACAAAGGCTTGAAATGCAGGTGGGACCAGAGATCTTTGATCACTTGCGTTTGAAGGTCTCTCAGCGTCTGGTTAAAGCAACGGCTGAAATTGGCGTGGTATCAGCTCACGGGCCACTGTGGTTGGGATAATTACGGAAATGAACCTCGCGGCACGGTACTTCGCCCTTTGAAAATACGTGCCCCGGGTTCGTAGGAGAAGGAAGGCATTTGCAGATTGGCACGGTGGTTGGAAATGGCTATGATTGATATGCTATTTCAATCAGTAGCGTTTCAGATGTGGTGCAGTTTGCAATTCATACGTTAATTCATCTTGATGACGAAGGTGCGGCCATGAACACGAGTCAGATCTCGGGAATTAGGGAACGTATATTTGCGTCGTACAGTGGTTTCGACACCCCGATTCATCGTGACAAAACCCTTCAACAGAAAATTGAAACGAAAATCGACTGAATCTACAGGAAATGATCTATTAGCGCTTGGCTGGAACTAAATTGGGGAGAAGAAGCAGCTTCTGGCCGCGAAATGACAATGATTTCTTGCAGCTTGCAGTCAACTGCAAGAAATTTTACTTTCGGGTGCCCAAAGGGGGGGAGGCTGTGACGCAGACTGCGTCATTGAAATTCTTGAGGGAGGGGGTTTCCAAAAAAATTGGGGGGCTAAAGTTGATTGAAACAGTGTTTAACGTGACGACATTCAAAACTGTTTTAGATCACTAGTTAGAACGTAAAATTTCTTTATTTAATAATAATGAACCTAGTAATCATTCAAGTATGGTTTGTTTTTCAGATAGAAATACAAAAGGCAAATAATTCAACATTTACATATCTAACAAAGGATAAAGCTGAATATAAATGATGATTGTTACTACTATATTAACTTACAAACTCAACTCTTTATCTATAGGATAGAATCACTCCAACAATAACATGTGAGTGGTGATCAGGATGATGTTGGTTGGATACTCATACTCAAATACGACCTTGTGACAGGTGGAAAAAATTTAATTTTATTAAGGGTGACAGTCATAATTGAGAATAGAAACGCTGCAAATTCTTTCACTGGAGTTTATTATTCAATTGGCTTGCGTTCATGATTTGAATTTCTACTAAGCTTTGGGGTGTGCGTGTTTCACTGGATAGAGTGATTATTGAATTTCAGGAGGCACACAAATATGATCAACTGATCAATCCAAATGGGTATTTTGGTTGAGAACAGATTTACGTGCTCCATGCATATCTCCTGAAATTCAATAATCGCTTTATCACCTGTGAAACACGCACACTCCGAAGCTTAGTACAGATTCAAATCATGAACGCAAGCCGATTGAATAATAAACCCCAGTGGAGGAATACTTATTTACTCCAGTAATAATATTGAATAATCATTTACCTATATATTATCAACGTTTCATGCATATCAGAATGCTTCAAACCGTGTATCGGCTACAAACTACAAGTATCCACATCGGCTATCACTCCAGTATCCACATTCACTACAACTCGATGCTATCGGCATCACTAGGTTACAAACAAACAATAATAAACGAAAAAACGCAAATGTTGGCACCATAAATCGGGCCATACATCGGGAATGGTTTGACCTACGGACCAGGGGAGGGCTCATTCGATTCCTCATGGTATGTTCTTCATATAGAAAAAAATTTAGGTCGCTTCGACTTGTTTTGAGGTTTTTAGGGATTTTACAAAAGTTGACAGCCCTTAAAGGGCACTTTAAATTGAGTGAGAGAGCTGGCTCAAGAATTGGGGCGTCGTCGGACCAAGATGGATTTTTCCTGAAAATTTCAGATTTTTTGCTCCAGCCGTTCGGGAGAAATCGTGCATACGGCGGACGGACGGAAAAATTTTTATTGCAGATTCAGATTCTACACCCTTTGAAACGTAAACCATGAAATTTTCAGGGGGGGTTAGAATTTTTTTTCCAGAGCGATTACAATGGTGTATTATTGAATAATAAACCAATACATGTAATAGAAATAGACCTTAGTGAATATTGACGAATGTTTTATGCTGTATGCAGGACTGAAGAAGTCCCCATAGCGGGACGAAACGTTTCCGAAAAAGAAAATGAACCTATTATACGCTCCAATCTGATGTCTGATTGAATTGGACCACCTTGGGTTGCTGTACGACCCTCCGTTTGCTAACTATTCGAAAAACTTCACCTTTGGATAGGGGAAATTCGGTCTGGTACACAGTCGAGCCAAACAGAAGGCTACAGAGCGCGTTCAACCGGAGGTCTAAGCTCGACCGCGCGGCGGACGGTAGCTCTGGTACCAATATTCATCTTGTTCATATTGAATGTGAGTACAAGATGTAGGGGCGCTAGATGCCGAGTTCATTTAATGTATCACAAATTACGTCCAATATGAATGGATGAATGAAAGAATTTATTTATTTGTATAAACCGATTTGGCATCACAAGGCTTGGTAATACATTTTACTAATTAATACATTACATTATAAAATTAAAATAACATTTTCAAAATAATTGTTTTCTTTATGTTTTAAATTGCTTTTCCTTTTTCCGAGTCATTGTGTTTCACTTCTTCCTTGACCGAACTCCCCGTTGATAAATTATGTACAAAAACGTACATCCACAAATAAAACAGGTTCAGTAGGTATTTTGGCCCCCATCCGTCTGTTAAGATGAACTGGCGCATTCGAATAGTGGTCTGGACGAAGGCGTTGATACTTGTGAAGTCTGTTTCCTCTCTCTCTGATGACCTCAACGAAGCGATCATGATTTATAGTGAGGAGACCGAACCATTTCACTCTCTCCGCTCTGAAAAGCCTGCACGACCAGATCAAGTGCTGGACTGTATCCCTGTCGTCAGCATTACAAATTTGACAGGATTCATCTCCGTCAAATTTTGTCTTCACACCTGCCAAATAAAGAGAGGACTTTTTCTTTCCCGCATTCTAATTTAAGCCAAGAGCCTCTTACCGAAGAGTGACAAAGATGCGAGGTACTGAGCTGGGGAGCCAGGGGTCGCCGGACTGAGATGAACTGGCACCAAGCGTTTGAAATACTCGTTGAATCTTCCCACATGAACTTGGGCGTTATCTTTTCTTCTCATCTCGTTCCCTCTGCCCTCAATAAGACTTGGGATGAGCTTTCTAAACTTCCTATGGTCCATTTCCGAGAGAATCCCCTGATTCTGCCCTATCGCTTCTTCACCTGTGTCACCCAATTGAGCTTGATAGAAGAGCAATGATCGAGTGCCCGAACCCTATCGAAACATTTTCTCCGAAACCTCGACTCATCCATAGAAAGTAGTTTCGCGACCACCAGCTCAGGGGGTCTTTCATAATATCGCACTTTGCGTGATGTAAGCCAAGATCACTCCTTACAAAATTTCTGGGGTATTCCAAGGAATAAAGAGCAGCGATTTATAGAAACGGATACTCACACGTTCTATTATATCAGTATAGGGAAGTCCCCAGATTTCTGCTCCATAAAGGCTTGTGGATAGGGAAATGGAAGAGAACAGTTTTTTCCACACATCAAGCTTATTATTGCGGGATTTTTAAATAATTGAAGCAACGTTATAAGCAGCAACAAGCCCCTTTCTCCTAGCATCATTTGCTTAGGCCCGGAAGCACCAAGAACTGGAGAAAGTGACACCAAGGTTCAGATACATCTATTTATATATCGCGTACAATGATTTACGTAGAGGAGCCATCTAATACGAACATAATAAACCTCTGTGTAATAATTTGCTGCCCTGAAGCGATCAGCGGTAAGGGATTATTTTTGGGGTTCAGTCTATCAGGACATGTAAATCTAGAAAACTTTTTTGCTTTTGATTGTTCGCTTCTATTTAGATAGAAATTTGTTCCATGGATCGAAAAATACCAAATCGTCCGCTCACTAATCGCAGGTTTGTCTGTAAATGGGTGGATACTAAACGCGACCGGATACAGACATGCTGCATGAACCCATCAAGACCGCTTCATTTTCATTCATCCCTCTCCCTAACGGATAGAACTTTGACAGAATAAAAGATCATCCATAATAATGTGACTGTGAACATATTCGGACATATTAAAAATCACCTAGTGTCATATGAGGATCGCATCAGCTGATATTCCATTCCATTCTCCCCCATGTTACAAGTTACGAACAAAGTCGCGTATTCAATAGAAGAAAATAGTGCCCACATTTTCTTGTCACCAATAATTCTAACTTATTTTGAAGTTCTTGTGTTTTCTGTATGTCAAATTCAAGTGTAAAGTTTGAGTTGTTAACCGTCTTAATGTGCAATTCCAGAACATGTATCTCCAAATTTAAAATTTGGATTGAAAAATAAAAATTCCGATCTTTATAAGAATTGAATTGAAGTTTGAATTTTAATATACTTAAATTTGTTAGTCTTATAGTTTATTTTCTCCTTTGCACAATGGCATTTGCCAAAATGGTGTCTGGCACCTTTGTCACCGAGATCTTGGAAGTGTTGGATATATTTTTGGTTATTTGTAGCATCAGGTATTGGTTCCGTGGAAAAAAGTGTAAGTAAAATTATACAGTCAGTACTCCGGTATTCCAGCAGCATTGCCCCCTCTCACATTCACAGTCATATTGAAATTTATTCTAATTCGTCCCAAGTAAATTCCATAGCTGGCAGTTCATGAACTATTAATTTGCAGTTCACGTCCAAGGACGCAGTGCAGTTGATTTTAGCCAATCAAGGCCTTCAGAAGTTGGAGGAGTGTACATGACAGATATTCTCCAAGAGACCCCGTTTGCTAATGAAGTTAGTCTCCAGCTATTTCACGAATGAACATTAAGGTAGAACAAGATTGGGTCACCGATTCTAATTAAACATCCTGAAGTGGAAGCCTGAATTCAATGACCTTTAGTGGAACTATTTAGGTTTACCAGAGGTCGGTAAACGACCGTTGAAAGGTTTCTCAACTGGGTTCCCCACCGAGTTTCAGTCTGTTTGTGCTGGAGAGCAATATAGGTCAGTAGGTTCTACCGAGTGACGCAACCCTCGAGACCCATTTAGTCCATTTAGTTTTGTTAATCTAGAATGTAAATTTTCATAAATGTTGAATCCACTAGTTACCCACAAGGTGCGTGGTAGTAGCCAACATGGAATGCGGCTATGCGGAAGCTTAATTATACCCTTTTTTTAAATTATATCGATCGTCTAAAATAATTTGAAGAATCAGACATTCGAAATTCGAATTCTTTTTAAATATGATTAATGTTTTCAAGTTTAATGTTGGTGAGTGTCGCTTCAATTAGTCCAATGAAACTCGGATAACGTTCTATTTCATCCATCTGGTTACATTTTTAAAGATTAACTACTAGATTAACTTCGAGAGAAAGAAGGATCTTCACACGAGTGTGAATGTGCACGTGACTGAACAAAGTAAAAATCCCTGCAGAAATTGAAGATAATGAAATTTGCTGATACAATTGAAATGAAAGAATGTTTTCTTGAGTTCCTTTTGAAATCGGGATTGTTAAAATAAAAGCGGAAATGTGAAGGGTTGGTAGGCTTGTTTTTGCATCTGATGAAATTTTTTTTTTTTTTTTTTGCACTTTGAATTGTTCTAAATGTTTTTGGCTCACGTGTGAAAAGCGATCGAGTGGGTTAGATGGAACGATCAACTAGACTCTAAGTGGAGTCCATTAAGGAAGAAGGGAGTTTTAGATCATATCTCAAGTGTTTCAAGGCCAACAATGCAGATTTCGAATCTACGAGGAGAGGGGGGTTATAAAAAATGTTTTATACGATTACGAAGATGTTTTTGTTGGTCAATTACAACAATTATTGTTGCCTGTTGGAAATAGCAAAATGAGTGTTCAAATGATGAAACAACGATTTATTATTTGCAGGAGCGAACTCTGGGCCCCTATTTAGAAATTACAATCTGGTTCGGAACAAACTTTAATGATTCCACGTATTGTGTGCGTTACGGATCCGATAGACTGTTCCCTGTGGAAATCTTCGCTCATTCATCCATAGTACACCTGCGGAAATTTAAAATCGTCTACGCCAATCATTCACTGATCCTATTACGTCGGATCCGGAATATTCGAGATGGGTCCGTGGACATGCTCGTAGTTTGAGCATGAAAGTCCAGTGGTTTCAAATATCGCTCTCACGGCTTAACCAGTGAGCTGCCAAAACGTCTTTACAACACGAAGCTTCCACTATGTTGATCTGCTTTCGGTAAAACTTCAAATACATGTATAATGTGGGTTGTGCTCTGAACAGTAAATTCTTGAACGGGATTCATTTGTGGCGAATAAACGTAAAATTTACAAAACATTCTACACTCCTCAAGATAATCAAATAATTGCTTTACTATAATTATTATTACGATAATGACAAGCATCTTGAGTCAATATTTTCTAGATTCCCATATCAGCAAATGGAGTAAAACAGTCATAATATAGATACGAGAAAGCTCTGAGTACCACAACTAACTAGTCTTAGTATTATCGTAGAAAAATTAACCTGATGGTAGGACTTGTTTGCTTTGATTGTTTTACAATTTACTCCTGTCTCATCTTAAGTTTAAAAAAAAGTGTTGATGAGTATTTGGATCGGGCCAAATAACATTGTGATGTCAGCTGCCAAACTCGCCTTGAACCGTTGAGTTGTTGGAAAAACAAGTCGCTACCTAATGAAACCGGTTTCAGGTGGCGTTCGTACTCCACGTTTGAGGTGGATTCGCGTTCAGCCGTTCCATTTGCTCCCATTCAGCGGCCCGCCATTATTTCAAAGTCCCATCGGGGACATGGAGGCCTCCAACAATTACACTCAGCCAGCTTTCTCACATAATGGGTATAAACTATAACCTCTTCGGAACCGCTCTAATAGAAACGGAAACTCCTGGCCCAACAAATCTCTTTTGTGCTGGGAAAATGTGCCGTGAACAATGGACTCGACCCAGTCTTATATTTCACATAAAGCGGTCGCCCGAATGGGATTTTGAAATAACTACACTCAGGTGGTCGTGGAGGTCTCTTTGTTTATTTCGTTTTATTAAGCTCGTGGTTTCCAAAACAGGTAGAGATGTGATATGATCCCCAAGTATCATCAACAGGTCTGAGGTTCCTATCATCCACGAGTAAGAACATAATGTGCGTCGAAGATACTTAAAATAACATTTAAGTTGGAATCTACGAGTGGACTCCATATTACTATCGATCGGACTACATTTGAAATAGTCGCTTTTCACTTGTTTTTCTGGAGAAAAATCAGTACTACAGAAGAAGAAATACGAAAAACATATTACTGCTATATCCAGAATAATATCCGCTACTTTCAGCCTGAAAACAAGCTTTCCCATTGAAAAAAACAAAACACTTTATCTAATAAAATGCTCCCCCATTATCCTGACCTCTCAACGTTAATTTGAAATACCTAAGGCACCAATTACAAGTTAGATACCTTGCTAAGGAATTTGTAATGAGCGAAGCAAACTCACTCTAGTAGGTAATGTTGGGAACAAGCAGTGCAATTACTGTAGAAGCAGATATTGGAACCACATGTTTCAGTGGACTGAATAGATCACGACTCCTCGAACAGTAAATCTAACTCCTTTACTCCAATAAGGATTTTCCATCCGCTTGCTCCGAGCTACACCAGTGGAAGCGCGCAGGTGCACTAACGAGGAAGCAGGATGAAGCGTTTTCCAACCGCCACCAGTGCAACTTCGGACACCTTGCACTGAATTCCAACCTGCCAGAGAACTTGCTCGGGACTGCCCCAAGGCTACTACAGCCTGAGGCCGGAGCAACTGCACTGATCATGAAGCCTGGGGATAACCTCCTCTAACGTCTAACCTTCCTCATATCATTTTCGTTGTTTTGTGCGGTTGGTTTGTACTTATTTTCCAGTGCGATGGAGTTATTGGAATTCATTGGTTAAATGCTCGAGAGAAAATTCTTTGTCGGACACGGAGATCCTAGATATTTTAGCCGAGGAGCTAATTAATAATTAGGAGCCTAGGAGAAGTCCTTAGGAATGAGGAATATTTCAAAAGAACCGTTGAGCAGTACGACGCCAACGATTTTTAAAGGTTTGAACGGTATTTAGTAACACTCCCGTGATTAAGGATCATTTGAAAATTAAGGAGTGTGAAAATAAAGGTGAGAAAGGTTTCACTTCCTTTAATCCTATTCAGAATTTGCCTCTTAAAACTGTTAAAACTGACATACATATCAATATTAACATTGGAGTCATGAAAGACATGTAAAGCTCTGTGATAGGCATTATTTTTTGTACGCTCATATTCAAGCTTAGGCAACTGAACATTGGATGACAATGCCCTGCGCGTATGATCGGCAGTACTTCTATGCGAAGGAACATACCAGTTTTATAAACAATCAAGCAGGATAGATATAAAAACAATTGCCGTACGTCGAGCACATCAAACTCCGAATAAAGTAGGATAGTGGGGTATCGTGGAGACTTACGGGGGGCGATTTTCAAAATAATGTTCAGTGCAACTTGCAGAGATCTTAGCAGCGATTTTCCTGCACTTCTCCATACAAAAATACCGTACTTTACCAAAGAAAATACTAGTCCAAATAAATAAATCCTGTTGGTAGCTTTTTTTTGGCTGTTGTTTACTGTGGAGCTCTTAGAGAGTCGGCTAAAACTCCAGTTTCCCCGTTATGGTCCCTCTGTTTTTCTTCAGGATCAGAAATGGCAAAATCTGGATCATTTGCGTTCATTCCGTCAACTAGGCTTGCATTTTCTTTTTCAGAACGTGGCACACATTCGTCCTTTACCTGAATCTCGGGGGCTTGCAATATTATCGTGACTTCACCTCTACTAACTACGACACCCCTGCAGAAGGTCATGAATGGAATCATTTTGACTCCTCGGTAGTATTATAAGGTTAAGTAGCAATCTACCACCGAAATTTAAATTTGTTAACACTCTCTATAACGTCAACTGTCTGAAATGTGGGGCAAAGAACCTACAGATTTGAGAAAACATTTTTCACGAAACACCATTGCTTAATTTCGTGAAAAATTTCATAAAAATGATGAAAACCAACTTTTTGAGAATCTGCTATTTTTGTCAACATATAATTTGAACCCCTTTGAAAATCACATTTCAGATTTGTTCGGTCGAAACGAAATCAATATTTTAGTGCGTGAAACAACTAATTTGCGTAGGCTAGTCCTGTGAGGCTACGGCAACTTTTCGGGAATGTCCCTTCCCTCATCGCCTCCACAGTAAATACGAGGAAAGTAGTTCGCCTAAAAATTGAATTTGATTATTTATTTTTTAAGTGATCCGTAGTGACATGCATACATTCTTGTGTTTCAGATTATAGTGTTACCAGGAAATGGACAAACTAAGGACAAAATACATAACTTCTCACTAGGACAAGTTACATGTCGAAAACGCAAGTATTTAAAGGTCTCTTCAAGGTTTTCACGTGAACTTTGAAAATCACATCAGATATAATATTTTTAGCAATAGCATTGATTTATAGAATTTACTCTCGAATCTGTATTTAGAAGAAAGAAGCGTGCCAAAGGAGTTGAATCGAACAGCGACGGCTTCATTTACGCTTGATTTTCCATTACAATTTTTATTTTCTGATGAGATCAAAGGGATCCGTAACGGCTGCCTTCGACCGCTCGTTCTCACTTCAGCCCTGAGGGCCGATCCCTTGATGAGTGGTTTCCGTTCGTGTCAGTTGCACCGCCTGGCAAC
Organism: Creontiades dilutus; assembly: GCA_031894815.1. Taxonomy (NCBI): domain Eukaryota; kingdom Metazoa; phylum Arthropoda; class Insecta; order Hemiptera; family Miridae; genus Creontiades; species Creontiades dilutus. Next base: position 196,645 of record JAVIWC010005249.1, on the reverse strand, counting down.
CGATTAACTAGATTTGTTTGAAACCGTTCATTGTGTATCGGAGCAACTACAATGGTTGTAATGACAGATTCCTCTTTCTTCAGCTACGCATTTTAGTTTTCTCTAGTTACGAATTTGTTTACCAGGACAAGGTTTGGACGTCGAAGGTTTGGAAGGAATTTACTAAGAATTTAGCCTATCTGCAAGAACAAGTATTTTGAAAGTTTGCGACAAGTTCTATTCAAATCGAACAATTAATAAAGGGCAAATTTATGTACAACAATGGACAGGCTTGTGATGCCTACAGTATTCCCCTCCCAGTGACTAAGTCGCGATGGAACTTGAAAACCGTTGAGGGAATCTGATTCTCCTTCCAAAGCTGGTTTGGGGAACTTCTCCATCTTTTCTTTCTTTTTCATTCTGATGGCTTGAATATGGTTGCTCGATCTTCTTCACCATATTATGCAGGTTTCAGACGGTCAACCGATATTCGTTTCTCGCTGCCTTTGATCATTAACTGGAAGGTTTTGTCTGCCTCCGCCAATTACCGCATAACGGGGATATGCTGGCTCGAAAGCTTTTTTCACTCTATCACCTCTTACAAACACATGCGTACAGGAGGCTAGATCTTTATGCACGAATATGTTGAGGTTGGATTTATGATCCAAAGATTGTGATGCCTACAAACCTTTCAAGGGACATTTTAAAGCTGATGGAGGCGCTCCTGGCCAGCTGAGTGAGCCCAAAGGCTAAGCCCAAAGACTGCTGAAATCCGGGTTCTTTTTATAAAGGAGGGTTTTCCACCTGTATTGGTTTTTACTTACATCCATGTTTTCCCTATTTAGCTTTCCGGCGTAGCTCAGTCGGTCCCATGAATCAAACGCTATGGCCGATTAAATAACATATAAGATGATGAAAATGGAGTTGCCTAAAATCTTATGTGAAGTCATACAAATGCATTCAAAGAAATTGAGCGTGGAATCTTGTTAGATGTAAGAATTCTTGGTACATGTGATACAGTGACTTACTTAATTTCTTCAAAGTTTTGTTAAATTATCTATTTTTTAATTCGTTTTTGGCACAGTATCACATGTACCCGTTCCTCGAAAGATTGGTACCTTATAGTTATATTTACATAACCACCATGCACTCCATTTAGTAATCATCTTCATTCCAGTAATCTGCTTCAAAAGGCTATTTCAAAATAATAAACCGACTTGTTAGAATTATCAGCGTTTCTTACTAGAATCCTATTTGAACCCATGGTGACGGCTCAGGGTCTGATGGACGCCACCAGTGATTCCACCATGCCATCTAGTTTTATACTGCATGTAGGTGATCTTATCCTTCATTTATGATTGTTATTAATATTATTGTTGTTAGTACTATTTTCTTTCCTTATTTGTTCGTGGAAATGATCAATTCAGTCCTTAAATTGATACAGAATTATTTGACTTATCTATTCACTTTCGATCTCCAAGGAACTTTGCTCTTAATACACATACAGTGTGCTTTCCTATAATGTCAACCTTTACGAATTATTTCTGCAAAAGTAAAATCCTGTAATACCATTGAGGCTGGAGAGGCTCTTCTGAATAACCAAATGGACCCATCTCGGAATTGCAAGAGAGGGATTGGTTCAAGAGGCTTCTGATGGAGATCTCATCACAAAAATAGGATGCGCTCCGCCATCCGTCTTGCCCTTCTACCCCGAAAAGCATTTACGGAAAAACGGGGAGCCAACACAGATGGTGATATACGAGAAGGGTCCGCTCCGCTCTGAGTTAGAGAATGTTAGTGAATTGCCCTGCGTCTGTATGCAGGCTCTAACTGCTAATGTGTTTCTCTTTATTGAAAGGAGATTGTGTTTCAAGTAGGCACGCCAAGGCATTCTCTTTACTTTAGTTATCTCAAATGATGAAAGAAATGTTCATGAATTTAGATTACTTTCAATTGCAAGTCGAGGAAATTGATGGATCTACAAGCCCTAATCTCTGTATCCGAGGACTAACTATTTAGAGGCTAGTATGTTTTATGTGGACCCCCAGGTTAGGAATTTCATTTATTATTTTGAATGTTTACTGTGTCTACGGGTGGTGAACGTTTGGACCATTTTTACTCTCCCTTAACCCCATTTTCGGTGCGTATGAGAACACGATCGGAATAAGGACGACGGAGTTATCGGCGTCATGGGGGTCTTAACAAGGATGGATTCTATGATTCTATGAAATGATCACTGTTGTAAATTTATATATTCGGAGAAATTATTTAAAATAGTTGTGCAAAGGTTTAAGCATATTTAGAATTTGACTGCCATTTAGAAATTTGGATTCTACATTTCGCCCGGAAGTGAGCAAGCGTAGCAGCTACGACACGAATAAAAAAAATGAATTTAAATTTTGCGGAATTTCGCTGCATTTGATTTTGGCGGCCCTATAGGGGCAAGGGATCCGTGGAGCAAGCTGTACAGTTCCGATACGGATTCGCACCGGAGCAGGGGTTCCGTTGACTGAGGTAAATTGAGGAAGCAAGCCAGGCAGCCACCACCTCATGGGACAGGTGGCGCAAGCTAAGCAGCTACGACACCTGAAGAACTTGGGGTTTTGGATTGATAACGTTGGTTTTTGGGCAGAGTGACTGGTGCTAGAGCGAAGGATAGAATGATTCCCTTAGGGTGAACCCGAGAATACATATACGGGGCACTTGACCAAGTGGTCGGGAAAAACTTAATGGTCATGTTTATTTACACAATGGTTTTCTCCCGACAATCACATTTACTCCTCGATATTAAACCGTTTTAGCTGCATAGCAAAAAGTAAGAGTACTCTCAAATAGTCAATCGCAGTATTTAGGGTGTCCGTAGGAAATAAGGTTTCGTCAACAAAGGGACGCCTATTCGAATTGATCCAGAGGGTGTGGAACAACGAACCATGAGCATTTTCAGACCATTGTTGGATCGAATTCGTGAACAGAAAGTATTGTTGTATGTTTGAGTGTGTTTCTGATCTTATGCATGATTCAGTGGATGGTAGGAAACTTCAACAGTGCTCTGAATCCCCCATTTCCACAAAGTTATAGAATAGGAGCGAGCTTGCAGCTCATGATCATCATCATTTTCATGCTGTTCGGGGAGTTACGTATACAGGCACCGCAGTGAGGTAGGGTAAAAACAAGAATCTTTATCATGTGGTGAAGCAATGTACACGAAATCCTTCACCGCGTTTCACATGATGTGGTTTCCCAGCAGACTGGTTTCTGCTGGCTTTGTCATCCATCGGATGTAGAGAAAGAGACAGTACCGTATGTTGAGTTACCACAGCAAGAACCAAGAAATCGTTGAAGTCAAGTCCAATGCATCTACCATCCTCCAGGATGTCCAGCTATCTGCGGCAGCGTGTGCATGGAGTAGATCTGGCGGGTTAATATAAGTAAATATACACTGCGGCAAGTAGTCAAGTGGCAGATCTCAGCTAAAAGGAGTGTCGTCAAAAACCGTAACAGTACTGATGATGTTGGGGGTAGAGAGTTCTACTGGGTTACTCGAGTTTGGTATCCCACCAAAAGTGCTTCGTGGTATCATCGCCCTTGTCTTTTGGGGCTCTTTCCTAAATAGGTTGTCATTTTATAGGGCCACTTTCTTTCACCGCTTCATCAACTCTCTATCTTCCTCAACCTAGGACCGCCGTATGCAGACCCCACTGTTTTTTTATTCATTCATCTTGTTCATTATTATTTTAATCACTCCTTAAGTAAATATTTGTGACGAAAGTAAAGAGAGATATAAAAACGTTGCTAACTCTAACATATGGTTTTTTAAAATTTTATTTGTTTAATGATGGGTGATTGTTTCTGTCATTGTGAAGTTTGTGGGGTCAATTTTCGGTTCAAAACTTGCGATTATTCGCTTTAGGTGAAACTCTTCACATTAACTTATTTGGAATTATTATTCCTTTTAAAAAAGCTCATCAATTCGTTGTACGCATTTATAAAACTACAATATTTCATTAGGACCTCAGCTCTAAATTCGTTTGAATACGAGTGAACTCTTTTCAATTCTGGTTCCTTCATGTATTTTGATGTCTATACTGCCTCGTTCTATTGTTCTCACTTTCTGGGGATTTTCCTTCAAAATCAAAATTTCCACTAACATTTTCCGTTTTACACTAATCTGTATGTCTGAGTGAGTGTGTCTGTCCCCGCGTTCGCAGATGCATGCAACAAGCCCGATTATTACAGTTTTCATCCGGTTTTGATGTACGTTTCAGAGGATGTGAGAGTTTTATTACTAAAAAATCAGAACAGTCTGTGCATGTACAAACGTGAAATCCTCCAACCGTCATTTTCTCTGGTTCTGGTGGTCCGATTGCTCCGGAATTTTCGGAGTATTGGAGGAAAAAGTCTATTAACCTCAGATCGATTTCGAACATCAAATCATTGTAATAAGCCTAATCCCTTTGGTTTCATCCGATTTTGATAAAATCTTCAGGAAATTTGATGTTATGAGTTTCATTTCACACAATTCAATTTTTCCCCGAGCATAATTTTCCCTGGTTCTGGTTTCTTCGCTCGCACTATAAATTTTGAAGTAGTCGGGGAAGAACGGTCTAATAATTTTATATCATCAGATCAGATTGTATTGTGTTGTGTACCAGCTTTAAATTAGAGGGCCAGAGCGACAATACATCTCGAGAAACCTATTGAAGGCGGTGATCTATCCCGCATTTTATCTTCGTATACTGGTAAACGGTTTAATTTAGACGATAAACCAAAACGAATTAGCCGTTTGAGCTCAAAAGCACTACGTAACGATGAGATAGGACTGAAAACAATGGAGTACCGAGAATAGGCAATACCCGCATGACAGCTCAGTCTTGAAGGCGAGGAAGACCTCGAGCGCCGTCCTCAGGGGAGAATGTTCCTCCACCTACTCCGAGATGTGAGTTGGAATACAAGCGGGTCACCAAGAATTGGGATAATGAAGTGCCCATCCGCGTAGAGAGATCAGACTAACATTGTCATCGCAATCGTGTTAGGATTAACTCCAATAAATCAATAACAATTCCAATCAAATTCGAGAGATGAATTAAAAATTCAATCAATCTACTATGTATGCAGGCGAGGAAAATCCTAATGGAGTAATTTTAATTCTAATTATTGCCAATATGCAATTCGGTTTACACGCTAAACGATGACCAATTCGGAATATCATTAAATCTAGCTGGAAACGCGATTTTCAAAAATCGTGTTAAAATCGACCTTTTTTCGAAAATTTATTGCCAATATGAAAATTCGGATTGACAAGTTAAACGATGACAAATTCGGAATATCTTTAAATCTAGCTTGAAAACGCGATTTTTAAAAATTGTGTTAAATCGACCTTTTCTATAAGCCTTCATCGTTTACGGAGTTAGAGTAGGTGCCCAAGACACTAAGAATATAATTTAAGAGTGGAATAAGAAACAGACCAAACTTTAAATTCACCAAGTTCAAGACTGAACCTCCTTAACCATGTCTTTCATCTGCAGATGTCCAAAATCATCATTTCCCCTATACCTGAGCAAGTTATAACTAAATTGATTCCATTACTTACTATGAAAAATTAAATAGGAGAAATCGGTTATCCTCTCGTCCTCACAGAAATTTCCAAGCACTTTTTAACGACTTGGTTAGATGAATTTAGATTTTTCCCGGTTTAACAAACTTACTCCCCTATGTAGATAAGTGCATCAATCTTCCTAATTTTTGAACACCGTTGGAGTATCCAACAAATATCACCACTTGAAAGCGCGTTTTTCCGTGTATTATTTCGCTATTAGATCCAATTTTCGGATTTTCTACTACTTTTTGTAATTTTATTACACAAAATGAATTCTCCAGAGGTTAATAAATTATGAGCACATATTTCAACTGAATGTCGAACAATGCTTTATTGTTCTCGTTTAATTGATATTAGGGTATAAACATATATCAGTGAAGAGGAGTCGTTGATGAATTTGTATGAGCCTCACCCCCCCCGTTCGGAAATTCAATATACCACATAACACACAAAAGGGAGTGTGTCGAAGTAACCACATAATTTTAATAATCAGCTAACGTTTATCAAACAAATCCATTGTTACCAAACAAATATATTCGTGCCGTGATTCATTAGTACGCCATATCATATTGATTGGAAAGAGTCATCTTCTCTTGCGTTTATAGAGGCTTAGAGAGGTATAAACCAAAATAATTGGAAAGCTGCGATTGAGTGGGATTCACGTCCATCGTATGGAGTAATTACATCCACAAGGTTAATACCACCTATTTAAATCAATCCGACCACTTGATTCCATTTAGTGGGGCATACTAAACAAAAATGAAACATGGCAAAAATATTGTTGGATGAACACTAAGTTTTCATATACTAAGTGTTTATAAGTCCTATAAAACGACTGAAAAGTCTATATCTCACAAGTAATAGCTTAAAATGACAATTGGCTATATTTTTACAGAAAAGGTTTATTGTTTCTGCGTCAGATAGCCTTCAACGTTGGTCACTGATCTAAGTTGAACGTGGTCAATGTTACATCATCTAAACTCGGCGTTTCCATAACTCTCAACTCAATTTTAAATGCCTTAAAAATAACTCAAATTCTATCAGAAATCCTTAGATCGATTGGCGGAAAAAAATAACCAAAAAGGTCCCGATCAAAAGAGTTTCCATACCTTGCAATTGACTTCCATAGTCCCCAAGACGATAGAATGACTTCGTCGTAACTCCGTAAACAATCAGACTTTCCTAAGCCCTCATTACTTAACAAAAGCTGATATCTAAATATCTGCAATACTGAACTGCACTCTGTATCGAGGAAAACGTATTTTATGGTTTCATTGAAATTACAACATTTTTTGAAACAACTCTATAAAAACCGATTTATAACAAATATCGCACCGGTTGCGATAGTTCCGTATCATCGTCTTAGGAAAATTTCGTGACTCGATACCGTTCCCGAAAAACGTAATACTTTTCGGCAGTTAGGTCAAGGCTAAAGCATGTTCCATGCTTTAAAGATGATGATGAAATAAAGATGATTCTAAAACGTGATCAAATTTACGAGCATTTGACTTGACATCCTACGTGTCATCGTCTTGGAATCGCATGAAGCTCATTTGATTGTGGTGATTCAGGACACCAATAGGGTGAATTAATGTTCTGCCAGGTAGAAGCAGCTGTGGCCTCCCTAACCGCAGTACTTCCAATTGTCCAATGATTGATTGCGTTCGGGCATAACAATTCGTGAACCACACACTTGTTCTTGTGAAGAGCTGGTCAGCAACGTGGGATTCTCGGGTTAACTCGTGTTGAAAGTTCCGGGGATTCGTAGCAGTTACCGTAACTGCTTTGCGAATGCGGACGAGTAGCGGTTAACCACACCGCCTCCTCCTTCACGCCCTCATGAGGCAGGTTGATGGATTAGTCGTTCCCTCGCCGTCTATCAACTAGTAAGTGTATTTCCACTATTTGCGGTTCTCTTCTTAACCCAAATTCCCTCTCGATTTCATCTCGAACCCATACCACATTGAAGGAAATCTTTCTACTAACTACAATCAGATTTGTTATTCACAAAAATACGCTATTCACATTTTATTTATATTCTCAAAATAGTAGGTATTATTGAAATTGGGCATTTTGGGTAAAAATAAGTGTTGATTGCTAAAGGTAATCGTTGAGGACTGGTTTTAGGTAAGCAGCCCTTAAACTATTGAACTTTCCCTTTTTATCAGGTAATTGTTGGTTAGGGTACCTTCGTTCGGTGTTACCGGATAATATCTGCCCTCCCGATCGGAGGAGGATAGGAAGTGATTTAGTCGGTGATCTGTCCTCCCGACTAAACCTTGAGAAAGTGTTAGCCGTCGTTACCAAGGAGAGATCTCCTTGCCCTTACCGTACACGGTATGAGGAGAGGGGCCTTGACACTTCGGAGGTGCAGTCGTTACCGGATAGCGTGATCTGCCCTTACTGCATCCTAGGTGAAAAGGGGGAGAAGGTACCAACTGACCTAGCTAGTAGGAGAAGTTAGGCTACGAGTAACAAGGCAAAGTGTTCTGTTAATACTCCCAGAAGGGCTTCCACCAACTGACTGACTTCTGCCGGGAGGCTGGTCGTATAAATACCGCCCCGGCTCGGTTTCCCCGTTCCGGGTTTTCCCGAAGGAATCGTCCGTTGGGGGTCAGCGCTAACGGCCGGGGAAAAGCCGGCTTGGTGTGCCGCCGTTCTGGTACCTTTATTGCTTGAAATGATGAACATACACGTGGTTCCCACAGTAATTACTACATTTTTTTCAAATTCAAAGACTTTGTATGGTAAACCTCGTCATTAGGAGGACATCAGTGTCTTAATGTCTTCAGGGATAAGTGAGAATGATGGTAATAGATCGGTTGGATGAGTCTCATCTCTTGGATGAATGATCGCCGTTATTGTGGGATTCAACTTTTTCAGTTTCCTTATCTGCAAGAGCATCTTCTACATGAAAGAAAGGCAGCACAGTTGAATCTGCAGCCAGTAAGGAAGTAGAGATAGAGTAAAATTTATTCAGTGCATCTGTTACTGTAAAAGCCCGAATTGCGGTAAATTTTTTATCAGAAAATCCTAGCGTTTCCTAATACTGTTGGTGAGAATCTATATGAAAACGGACATTTACCGGTAGATAGTGGGTTAATCTTAGGATTGACTGACTAATTAGGTGAATGCCCAACAAATCTTGCGTGAATGAGGCATTTCGTAATTTTACAAACCTATTTGGCAAATGTGCGGATTTCCCACGACTCGTTGGTAAATGTAGTGCCTACATCGTCACGTAATCAATTCGAAATTTTTGCAGAGACCTTCGTATACTCTGAAGATGTACCTGATGAAGAAATAAGCCTTCGTGCCGCGGTTCGGAAACGATCATTGGGGTGGCCAAGGTTTCAAGAAATGCAATTGTTTTAAAGAGCGTTCTACCAAAAAATGCCTCTGTAAGGCAGCGAATATGAAGTGCAACTCGAAGTGTCATAATTCCCTACATTGTTGCAACAAGTAATTTATTGTAAATTCCTTAGTGTCACTTTGCAGGGTTTCACTACGTGAAAATAAAGCTTGAAAGTCTACAATGTGAGCACATTTACATTGTTGATTTATAAGTTTGCAAAGCGGAAATAAGATTTACAAATTTACTACCGTTCACCTTTGTTTCAGCTTTTACCAACAATAGTCCCAACGAGTCGTGGGGAATTCGCACATTTTCCAAGAGAGATTGGTAAAAGTCCGTAAAAGTCATTCACACATGGTTTTTTGGACATATACCTATCAAATTGGTCCGTCAATCCTAAGCTTAACCAACTGTCAAGCGGTAAATTCTCGTTTCTTATATATTTCGGGCTTTCACCAACAATATTGGAAAATGCTAGAATTTTCTGGTTAATCCTAACATTTACCCCACTTCGGGCTTTTGTTACATACACATCAAATATGCATGTTCTTCCAAAAATAAGAGATATAGAATAATGTACCCCATTCTTAGGCAGAGCGGTTACTCCAAGACGAAAGAAGTATCCCCAAATTCAGCGAAAATAGTCTTCACATTTCTAAATTTAAACAGGTCTTGCATTAATTGAAAGAGCAATTAAATCAAAAAAGTATCTCGAAAAGATTAAATCAAACACATAAACGTTTCAGCATGTTCTTTGCATTTCGTAGCCCCAGGCTTATCAACCAGGTAAAACCAACCAGGTGAGTGATCCTGTTGTTTACGACCAATGTCAAGGGCGGATTGGAGGAACTTATCAAACTCATTTTTATGAATTAACAAATTTGCGACGTAGTTTTAAAGAATCATAACTCTTGTTATTTTTATGGCATTTCTGGTGGGCCCACCACATTTTTGCGCAAATTCCCAACCGAAAATTCCATCCATAAATCGTTGAAACTGCTCAAGCCTTGAGGAACCAAAAAACGTTGATTTTCATAAGAAAAACCACATGTTTCCGCATTAAAACGCTTTGGTCACTCCAAAACTTAGACAAGTAAAATTGAAGGAGAAACGGAAGGTTGAAATCTTGGCGCCATTTTTTGTGTCAAGGAAAATTTAACGTTCTTTCTTACGATATCCTCAAATGTAGAGTAGCAGTGCAATTTAGAGGATTTATGTTCATTTTAGAGTGGTCGTGTCGAAAACGCTCAAAAAATCTTATAAGTGAAATGACAAAGAAACTAAGCTTCAAAAAAATTTCTACGTGGAATTAACCTATCAAGTTTTGCGGTGCTTAACGTGGGACACCCTGTATACACCACCACCTGGAAATACAAACACGAAACTTTTTTTGTAACTTGGTCTAAAATCTGAACAGAGAATGAACATTTTATTCCGATGAAAATTATTTTTTGTTGTTTGGCAAGAGAAAACAATGTTTCTCTCTCGTGTAGGTTACGTACACTCGGTAACAATAGAATGTGAAAATTTAGCATTTTCCTTCCCTTCATCAATTGTTTACTTCATACAGTTGGCAAACCGTTTCGAATGAACAATTAGTGTTGATAAATCAATTGCCGAGGCCGTTTCGGCTTCATTCGAGACTATGACTGTTGCGCGGGCAGTGTGAGTCGAGAACTTCTGAAATTATATTGCAAGGGACAAAAAAGAACAAGCAGAGCCATGTCGAGAAGAGCATATTAGCGGAGAAGGGGCAAAATGGGTAATTGTTGGTTATGACTCCAGTGTTTCGCAGGCGTTGCACCCTGAAATTGCTCATAAACGCCACTACGACCCTCAAATCCGAGTATAAAAACTCGGAGCTGGAAATAGAAGAAGAGAATAAAAAAGCCGACCGCGGGATGAATCGCACTAAAAGCGGTTTTATACCCTAGCAGTAACAATTCCGTATGATGATTCCAGAGATGGTTGGGCTCGAAGACGAACGAAGGTGCTCCCAACATTCACCATTGGATATTCACGATATTTGATTCACTGGAAGTAGCTCTGTTCGTGGCGTTTCAACGTTTGAAAGCGGATCGGGACCCAAAAGTTCGGTTGAACACCCTCGGTGAACTCAATCTTGACTCGTTATGACAATCATCCGACTCAGACCATAATATAGCTTTGCCAGAGCGTATTGTTCCCCGAAGTTAATGACAACAAAAAGTGATTTCCTAGTTGTTTTCGCACAGTTGGAAATCATTTACTGCTAAAACAAATAGGATTTGTTGAATGATGCAAATATTAAAACATGAATAATATTGTTAACTGTTTCTGTGTGCATACCCTTTCAATTTTTAATGTGATTCTCATACCTATTAGATACCTGCATGTAAAGGAATGAATAAATGAACAATTTATTCCCCAAAAAAGGTACTAAGTATTTTTTGAACGCTTCTGCAGTAAGGGGGAAGATGTAATGTACGATTCATCTATACATTTCATATTATACGAGCAATGATATACGTAAAAGCATACGTTGATCTATGGCTTCAACGTTTACAAATTTGTAATTCCATATAAAATAATCGAATATGAGAGAGGCGTACTGTCTCACAATGCTGTTTAAAATGGAGTGACAGTTTTCTACTGGGTGAGAAATTATAGAGAAGCATTTTTTGGCCGATTCACTACAGTCTGATGGTGATTGCATCTCACCATGCACACCGTAAACTGTTTAATCCTTGGAAATTAAGTCGAAATGAGTGGAATAGGGGTTTTTAATCATCAAACTCAACTGTCACAGTCCCGTAAACAACCTTTCAGATATTCAGAGAACAGCTACAAGCTATCATGGAGGGAATTGATATAGATGTGATGAGGTAGTGATATTTACAGACTCGAGGGCAGCATCTAGCGCTCGATACCTTTCACAGAGGCACAGCTAATAATTACATTTTATACCATACTGCAACAACCATAATGCAGAATCCAAAAAAAGGCTGTTTGCGTGCAATGCATCCCAGGACATGCCAACGTGAGAGGAAACGATCTGGCAGACAGTGCAGCCTCTCTGCGGTGTGTCGACTCAGGCATTTCTGTCCCCCTCTCTGATGCGCTTCTATTGACTAAGAAAGCAACCTATGAAGAACGGCTACGTCAATATGAACAAATATCATTGGACGAAGGATACCACCTCTTCAAAATCCAACCAAATGTCCATTACGAACCACGGTTCACCTACTCAATGAATAGACAGGACTTGGTTCAGCTAGTCAGAATGAGGACAGGACCTGGTAAAATAAATAGGAGCCTGTGTCTTGTGGGAGCTGCCGCTAGCCCAAATTGCGACCATTGTGCGGACACAGATGATGACGTCAGTCATAGGATAATGGAATGCCCATTCTATCATGGGAAGAGACAGGAAAACGCAACAACATTTGGTTACCAGGAGGACCTCTTAGTTATGCCAACTACCCCGTCTAACGAAACAATTTGAATTTTGTGAAGAGAGCCGGTTTTAATTTGTGAAACAACAAAGACAATGATACATTCAGTTAAGAAATGAGAACAATTACTTCAATTTCACGTACCTAAGACATTTTATAAAATTTTATTTTGCATAATTTTAGAGGAATGTGTGAATGTTATGTGTGAAAAAAACAAAGTCAATAAAGGAAAAAAAATTCAAAATGAGAATTAAACAGAAGATATGTTGCCTGAAAAAAAAGGATTTGGATCCACGCTTGGGCAGCGATGAATTGAAGTCTTTAGACTTTTTGTAATAACCATGTTATTTATTTTCGGTACACTGAAGATACGAATATTTTATCACGCCCTTTTTGTGATAATGTTGAGCGTGAACTCGTCTCCTACTTAAATGAAACCCGAGCGTCGCCCGGTAAACCAGCCGTGGTATATTATTAGGAGGAGAGGGTGTTCAGTTGGTTCTATAGTGATTCCTTAGAAATGCAATATTCGGTAAACATAAATTCCTGTGCGAGGGCGGTTCGCGGAACAAAACCGTAATGTATCCGTGAATTCCTGTAGCTTTGCCTATAGAACAGGGAACGGGTGGGCGATTATATAGGAGCTAAGAGGTATGTGAAGCTTTTGTTAATAATAAAGAGAAAGGGTGAGCCGGAGAGGGAATGGAGGCGTAATTATCGTGTGTAGACTGTTCTTTTGAGCGGCTACCTGGAAGTTGAAAGGTATTTGAATAAGTTGGAATCGTTTGAAATGTGTTTATACTTTTGGAAATTATGAGGTCAACCTGGAGAAACCTCATTGGAGGCAACTTGGGGGGGGTCTTGTACTGCAGTTTCACTCTAAATAATCAATTCCCGAATAAAACAAAGTCTTGGAGCAAAGAATAGGAGATAGCTAAGTTACGATGAACTCGAGTAACTGAGAAGTTAAATCCATTAAATTAGACCACTGTTGGAATATTATTGTTCAGAAGGATATTTTAACTTCCTTACGAGTGATTCGATTTACACTCATGCAACAGCGGGAGTACGAAAAGCGACAATGTTCGTCCTGCGCTGAATTAGCAGAGCCCGTGGTGATAGCCTTAACTTAACGGCCCTCCACACACCTCTAATGAGGGGCAGAATGTTTTGTGTTCTCTTTGCAATATGATGTGGAACCTGAAGACTTCTTGGCGGTTTGTCTAGTACTCGGAGAATTTAGATGCGACAATTTCGTAACAAACTGTTACAGTAGACTTTATTGTGTATGGTAAATGGGCAGGGTGGTTGCAGCTAGCAATATTTGTCAAGCTGCCTGAAGGAACAGAGCGGAATTAGTACAAGAATTCAACTGGGGCAGAAGTTGAATCGGACATGGTGTTCTTAAATGGTCGGCATTTTGTAAAAACCGATGAATAAAATAATGATCCAAATATATAGAAAGCAAATACGACACTGTGACAGCCAGGGCCGTGGAGAGATGACTCGGGACCAGGGGCGAAATTCTCCCCCTCACAACCACTGAAAAAAACAAGCATCTACGAATTACTGTAATTAAATTAAATTGTAAGTAATTTCGACAGAGAGAAAATTAAGTCCTCCTCTCTTCCTCCGTATATTACAAAAAAAATCTCAAAAGGACCGGCGGAATCGGGTCCAGTCCCCCCCCCCTCTCCATGGGGCTGCTAAAAGCATGGCATAGCCCATTGCTAACTCCCATGTGTATCTGTTAAATTTATGACATTCGGTGAAATTTGTACATGGGTTCTAGTGGTTCCTGAATGTTTGGCATCGTTTTTGATCAGCCGTTAAGTGTTAAATTGAAGAACCCAAATATTGCAAAATCGATATTTCAAATGAAGAATATTGTTTTATGTTCGTGCTCGATAGGTATTGTTGTAGAAGTAACGGAATAATACCTTAGACAAGTGTAGTATTCAGTATTCAGCGCAAAACATCGCAATACTATTGTGATATAATGAGAACTAAGATTTGAGACTGTATTATTGGTAACTGGGCAAAACATATGGAATGTTGATAATAATATCATCACATTCTCCCCCGTCACCTTTCCACCTGTAGTCCTCAAGGTACTTGGGTGGACTCTTTGGTCTAGTAGAGCGTCTCAGAGTTTAACACCTGCTGGTTCCAGAGGAGTAAGATCAGGCATCGAAGGTTCTGGAAGGTCTTGCTCCGGATTATCGTTGACTCCTTTCTCATACTGATGCTCAGTCATAGCGAGGCCCTCTTGATACTCTCTCAATACTAGCTCCACTTGAATCACTGATGGTTCATACTTCCTACACCTCACTTGACTTTTCATGAATATTGGGCCAGGAGCCGACAGCATCAGGGAAATTGACGTCCCATTAGATGATCTTCTTTGGTGGCTAATCATTCTTTTATGAGGGACAGTGTTTATAGATGTGCAGAGTATCCATATGATCGAGTGCAGGGCTTGGGATAGGATCCGCTCTTACCCTTTGATCTCTTAGTGGGAGTAACGAAGAGCGAGTCGTTTTATTCCATATCATTCCATTCTAACGCTCCACTCGGTCTCAATCGAATGAATTGAATAGGCCCACCAATGGCGGCCCACCAGGATCGCTCCATGATTTCAACTACGCACCTTGAAACGTACATTTAATTTGGTTTTTCTTCTCTTGATCGATTATAAAAGTTCTTCATTGAAAATAATAAACCAAAAGCGCACATTAAATACCATCGTGCATCATCAGATGAAATAGCCGCGGTAAGTGGTTGGATTTGAATGAGAGCGGGGACTGCAATAAGTATCAGATGACCGACAACGGGGCTTCAACTGTTGAGATAGGTAGGGATTATTCCGGCCTGACAGTCATTTGGGACGGCTGCAGGTTGGTGAGCCCATTCCATTTCCTCGAGGTATTAAACGACCGGATTTTAAAATTGGGAGGCTGGGAAGCAGATCAGCCCTAGTCTACATGAGCCTCCCGAAAAATGTTTCGAGTGGGGTTGATTCGTCGAGTTTTATGGGGGTAAAGGTAAAATTACCTTGAACACATTTGAACCCCACATTCAATCAAATCGAATGATTGAGAAATTCGATGAAAACGCCGTCACAGATCAAGATTATTGACGAGCAGTCGAATACTCTGAAAACCATACCAGTAATATAGGCCTATTGTGGAAATCACTACACTTTATACTGCAGTATTTAGTAAAAAGTAGAGGTAGGGGAAAAGTGTGGTGTTATTGCAAGACCTCTTTTGATCTAACAACCTATAATAGGATCTCTGGGACCATGAGCTTTATTATGGTCAAATGATCAGAGAACTCGGTTTCAACTCAGCTGAATAACAAACCCTTTCATTCTTCTAAACTAAGATGTGAACATCCTGAAGTGAGAATTAGAAAAAAGTATAAAATTAAATGTGTGCGGGTCATACACCTGTACCGTTGAGATGGATCAAACTTTAAGGATCGATTCTACAACATATTTACAAGAAGTTTTGCGCCATAACAATTTTTTTTTCACTCCAGTAGGAATCCGTCGTATTTACAGTTGAAAATGCTTTCTTGTTTCTGAACTCGCGTCACTAAAATGGTCACTACCCCCTTAATGAACAAACCAAACTCAAATTTGCCGATACAATATCCTATCTGTTTAATGGAAATTCAACTTCCGTAATGCAGTTTTCAAGGGAACCAACTACTGAAGTCGAAGTTTTAAATTTTGTTACAAAAACTACCGATTTAAAGACTAATATTCTTGAAATAATTAGTGTCCTGTTGTAAATAAATGTTACGAATCCTAAATTGTAACCTACGCTACCGTTACTTGGAAAAATAGCCAAGAATTTTATCTTTCCAACAGCATTATCAATTTCGATTTGAAAGAAAAAATGACTTCTAGGTTAAAAAATTTTGATTTTTGATTGAAAACCTCGTTTTGAGGGGTCGTCAGGATCATTTTTACTCACATCACCCTTGTTTTCAGTGGTCCAGAAGCCTAGGACGAAAATTATTCCAAATTTCTAGGGATGGTTTGGGATTATATTTGGAAAATTCAGTCCGCTCAGTGTTCATTCCAGTCTAATTTGGAGTCAAGTGTCAAACCAAAGTATTTAACTGCTTCAGTTTGGCGGTATTTTATTCGAATTGATCTCAACATCTAAGATTGGGACTTTTCGGTAAGTGAAGTTGATGTGGGCTGATTTTGATTCGTTCAGCTTCATTTTCCACATCTTGGTCCACTTAGAAACCTCTGTAGTAGACGTCTGTAGTTTTGCGTGTTGCAGCTTCTATGTCATCTCCAACAGAGAGGATAGCCGTATCATCTGCAAAGGTGGCCACAGTTGTGCCTTCTTGTTGGGGTAAGTCCCGTGTGTACAGGAGGTAGAGTACTGGCCCTAAGACACTCCCCTGCGGGACCCCTGCTATTATGGGCTTCAAGCCAGAGTATTGGTCATCTTGCTTCACCCTGAAATATCTATTTTCAAGGTAGGACTTCAGGAGTAAGTAGTACTGTCTTGGGAGATCGCTGTGTACTCTAGTCCCTCGTGCCAAACCTTGTCGAAGGCTTGAGCCACAACCGAAAAGATACTGCCACATATTTGTTTACCTTCTTAAGGCATTTTCAATTATATTAGTAATTCGATGGACTTGATCTATAGCAAAGTGCCGTTGTCTGAATCCGAATTGGTGATTTGGGATCAAATTTCTATCTTCTATTAGTGGTTTAAGTCGTTTAAGAAGCAGCCTGTTTCGACATAACAGGGAGGAGGGATATTGGCTGGTACCCCGTCTTCTCGTTTAGCGACTTTCCTGGTTTGGAAATCAAAATGACTTCCGCAACCTTCCATTGGGATGGTACATGTTTCAGCCTATAAGTAGCATTGATTTTGTGAAGCAATTTTAAGCACTGCCTTTTCGGGGAGCTCTTTCACTATACCATCTGATATCAGGTCGTAACCGGGAGTCTTTTTAGCATTAACGTTGATTTTTAATTTCATCTTTAAGTTCTTTCAGTGTAACTGGCAGTATTTCGAGTTCGTCCTTTTTTCTGTACGAGTTATATTTTCGTCTGATGCCGCTGAGAATGAGACAATTTTTGTCTACCATCTCAAAATTGGTGGACTACAAACAGGTAGCGTCACAGAGATGGCTGAAATGCCACGTTCCAAAGAGTTTCGCAAATTAATTCTGAACCGAACAGTAATTCTTATATGTTCTGAAATAGTGGGCCATGATTACGAAGTCAAATTCTCACTATTTAGAAGGATTATTTTGAAACTATATCTACTTTTTTCTTCTTTTTTTCACCTAAGATATTTCTTTAGAATCATTAATATTTCACTAAGTTGTTCAACGAAGAAATCAGCCAAGAAGACCCCCAAGTAGATCATTGCGCTGCCAGAGGTAGAAATAGTGTTTCAAGCGACTCGAAGGACCTCCATTTCCAATTTCAGCACCGTAAGTCGATTAGAAGAGAGAGAGACCCAGGAAGGCCCCTCAGCGAACCACTCCATTCCATGAGCCATTCCGAAACAGGATTTTGTGGTAGTTGAGTGAGTGGATGACTTTTCCATTTAAACAACGTTGCTAATTCTAACACATAGCGTTATTATTTTCAGATAGTCCTTTTGGGCCGATCACTGAACAGCAGATAATTATTAAATGAAGTGTATGGTCATTATATGAATATACCGTGGTAGACAGCAATTTACAAGGGAACGAGACGAATTAGTGAATGAGCCATAACTAATAACTAATGTAATGAAAGTTGCGTTGATTAGGCACAAAATTAGTCATAAAGCCATTCAGCTTATCAGTGATCTCCATCTTGTAACTGAGTTCTAAGTGTCCAAGGACAGTATGATGACTTCGTCTTGAATGTTACTCCAACATGGTCCCTTTTTGCGAAACAGAAGTGGATATCAAAACTTAATTAAGCTCTGCACGCCAGACCTTGGTTATTCCGTATCCGAAAATTTAAATATTAGACGTAATGTCGGATGCAGAGTGGTGAAAGAATGTTGGTCGAACAGGGGGAAAAAAATGATAAGAAGCGTCAACGACGATAACACTGCGCAAAAGGCATACGTGAACCTATCTGTGACACGCATCGCTTAAACGGAGGATTGAGAAAGCAAGCTTCTCATCTCGCCTTTCTGCTGAAATTTCTTGACATTCCCCTCCTACTATTTGACAATTCTCCTGTTTAGTGTTTGTTTAGAGTTCATCAACTGTTCTCCTCTTAAGTAGCACAATGCTTGTCAACATTAAATAAACGGTAGAAGCTATTCGTTTGAAATTAACTCTTCAAATGTTCAAAAATTAAGGAGGTGCCACGGTAATAGAATACCTTCTAAGCCAAGTGTTTGAAACTCCCGGCGCGTTGAAAATTGTATGTTAGGTTCAGGAGCAAATGTGATTGCTCTTTAACAAGACTTAGAAACACCTGAATCCGACTCTCGTGATTTCGCTGAATAAACAACAGCCTCGTAAGGAAGCTGCGTTCTCTTATTGCTTGGACGTTTTATCTCTTGCCCTCGGAAATCCCATACACTTCATTTATTAACGCCCTCTCAAATTATGCAACCCCACCGTCCGCTAACGGCGTTTACTGAATCATTTAGCGGGATATCCCCGCCCAACGAATGGGAAGACTAGGAAGAGGGAATTTTTTGCCTCTACCGCAAAGCTTTTCCATAAAAAATGCAAAGACTCACCTTGTTGGGAGAGGACGGTGGCGAGGCAGGCGCTCCCTCCAACGAGCATACTAATGCATACGGTCCACCGTCTCCCAAGTTTCTGCATGCTCGGCCAGAGGACGAGGTATGTGGGTAATTCGACGGCCCCTGAAAATAAACAAATAACCCCGATATCAAAAGAATAATGGCTGACCGACGCATCAGCGTCTTGGTAAATGAGGGTAGGCAGACGCTACCTCTTCAGTTAATTGGAATGCATGAATTATGGTAATTTGGAGCGCCGGTTGTTAAAAAAATGTGATAAAAATGCAAACTAGGCGGGATGAAACGGTACTTCTCTGTTTTGACAAATTATTTATTATTATATCCAACGTTATGGCTCCTGAGTTTTAGACGGCTATTTTGATTAAGAAAGCACCTACCTCTATCAATGAAAATGTAATTTTACGAAAAGCACTTTAAATTATTGTACAAAAATTTATCTTTTATGTATTAAACACATCGTGTATGTAACCCAAGGAAGCAGATGATTGGTATATAACTATTAAACAAAGTACACAGTTGAAAGGCAAGCATTCCTACCGCTATCTGCCTCATTTCCAAGTTATCAAGAGCAGGATCAATCCATGTAGTCTCTAATTTATTCGACTCCTTCAAAAACATACAAAAAAGTCTGCTGATTCGGTCGTGGCACGTATTTCCCTACTGATAGGAAACATGTAAATCATTTAGGAGAGGTAGAGGTACCATCCTAAAATATGTAGAGTGCAAGCTTGTTTCAACGATTCATGGAATGGAAATGCCGCTGGTCATGTTCCCTCAAACACAGCAGGTCGGTCTCGAAGATAGATAATGATAGTATCAAATAAAATCGTGATGAAATTCACATGAAATCTTCCCTAACTGCCCCAGAAGCTTGAGCGAGATTGGACCACTAGAACCAGGAAAGAAGGGGCTCAGTAGAAGGCGCATAGAGATATATTCGTTTTTGGGCAATGCATTTTTGAGTAGGTACCTTGCACCACTGAGCGAGGGAAAAATTGCCCAGATCGATTCGTGACATTCTTGTCGATCCACAGGTGTGGGAAGAGGGTTAACTGACTTTTATGTTCAGCCCGGAGGACCCTCACCAAAAATTGTGGGTGAAGAGGGACTGCTTTCTAACAACTGATAAATTCACTACCATCACGAATCCAACCTCAGAATAGGCCACCTGAGCTATCCTCCGTCCAGAGCACACTAGGCATAGAAAAGTTGCAGGCCCGATAGAGTCAACCGCTTTTAATGACTAGTTGTCTCCTGGGTGAGGGGGTTGCCCCAGTATTCAAGCAGCCATTACGTCTCTTTGCTCGCCACCTGGGGCCAGAGGCCCAAACCAATGGCAACCTTCACTGTCTACTTGTGGAGCAAACTAGTCGATATTCATCTTCTCTGTAGCAAGGCTTCCTATTAGAATGATGTTCTAACCTAATAGGGGTGTGGGGCAATCCAAAATTTAAGAAAAAATAACTGAATACAAATCCGTTTCACACCATTTTAAAACCGATCCATGAGAAAACGATTGTTGCATGTTGGTGCGTTTGCATTTTTGGAGCATCTAGGCAGGTTGATGTTCAACCGAATTATGTGTGAGAGGGTCACCTTCGCCCCGTTTTGTCACTAGGATAAGGTGAACGTGGTGGATGACGAGTGTATTGTCTTTGGATCAACTTTCATCCCCGACTTATCGTACTTGTAGTTTGGCGGTACATAAAGGTAGACTTCTTAGGTGTTGCCACTATCGCTGCAGGCAGTTTGGAACTTGATAGAGCACTATCTCCTGCTATCAAGGTCCGCTGAAGTTACAGCAGAACCAACCACTCCTTCGCTTTTACTGTCATAGCTAAGCTAAGAGCTGGTCTTTGGTAGGCTTACCGCCGAAAAGCTGCTTGAGCTGGATCGTCAAGTTTGCTCTCCTTTACGCTCTTCATCAGGTTTTCCACTTAGTGTCCGAAATTCTTATGTCTCCCAGTCAGGGCTGATGGGCTCGGCATTGTCTCTAAGCCTGTATCAATTTCTTTGCCACCAGTGCAAGCTACTCCTTAAAGGCTGTAGTTCGGAGGTTGCACCCACTGCTATTGACCTTAAGTTCGACATGAGGTGGTTGTGGTGCATCTGAGCAATTTGAACTGCTCCACAACTCAGCTCGTCTATTGAGTTTACTGCTGCCTCACACGACTCAGTGGAAGGTAAAGATCCCCGAGGTGCTCTGAAATCCCCATTTCTTCCCACTGGTTGGAATAGGCATCAGAGGGCATGGGTGATAGCAACTGTTGACGTTTTCAAGCTATCCGGTGAAATGTTTTAGCGGAAGTCGTGAGGCAGTAGATATCCTTTGCCGTGCCAGTCGTGGTAAAATTATAACCAGTATCATATGGTGAAGAAGAGCGACCACATTCTTTGATGTGGTTACCAAGCAATCTGCAGATGATTAGTCGTCCAGTGGTCGATTTCGGAAAGGAGATAATGTTGCCGAGCAACCATGGGAAGAAGCGAGCTGTCGTTTCCATCATGCCATACGTTTCGGCCACAATTCTGGATGCCCGATGCACCGTGAACAATGAGCAGACCTGGATAAAATAAGTAAGTATGACAGGAACGACCTGCGACATGTGCTATCTGAGTAACAACGGAGTGGTGCCTAAAAAAGTTGAGGTCTGGCTCAGAGTGGGGTTCGAGAAAAGTGCCACTGAGTTTTTCGGATTGGGCTGCTCGGCAGGAGTTCTTCCTTCCTCTGGAGGTCATATCTAATCTGGATTTATTTTTATAGGGGCACTTTCTTTCATCCGTCTCTTTCCATTCGAATTTTATGACGAAAAAGAGGAATAGAAGGGGTCAACCTGAAAAACTTGAACATACAATTTTTTTCGACGTCACGCAAATTATTATTGCTTTGACGATTTTTGTGATTTGTATTTTGTATGTAGCGAGAATGCCACGCATCGGTCTGGAAAACGATGAGAAAATGTTTCTTACACAGGGGTATGGCATACTAAAAAATGGTCAATTTTTACTTTTCGAGCTCATCCCTTCACGTGGAATGCACCAAATGTTTCAACAACGAAATAAGGCGCTATTTTCATTCTGAAGAGAGTTGGATTAATAGGAGCTCAAACTTTTAAATATGACTGGAGGAATGTAATCAGGGAGCTTCGGTGAAGTTGAAATCCTTCGCGGTTCTGAACGAATCAATTAAACTCCAACCTCGTTGGCTCTGCAGATCGCAGAAGAAGGATCTAGTAGGAGATAACTCCCCACGGAACTCAGTAAATGGCTAAACGTTTCTAACTTCGTTTCATGGCCGCGTTCAGACAAATTATAAACGAAATTTTCCGCAACTAAGAAAAAGTCGCTCCGGTTTTATAAATGTGAATTTCATAGATCAAGGCGTCGTAGCGTACAAACGAGAAGTCAGCTCATTTAACCGGTGATGAAATGGAACAGAAATCCCCTGGTGGAAGAGAAAAGAGAAACGAAGCCGTCGGGAATGGGAAAAATATATCTGGAGTTGAAAAGAGTCAAACGCCAAGGGGTAAAAGAGTTGATTGAAATAGTTGAAGGGTTTCAAAGATGAACTTTTTTTTCTATTCAAATAAGAAAGTTTAGAAAGGGTCGTAAAAGGTATTGAATATACGTGACAACAATCCACGGGACGTAAAAATCGCGGGAATTCATCCAGAGAGGCGCGACACAACCCAAACATGTTGAAAAAATAACTCAATACAAATCCCTTTCAGACCAAAGGCCGGATCCTTGTCAAAAACGATGTGTGTATATTTGCGGGTGCGTGTACCTTTGTGTATGTGATCAGTTTAGTCGAAGCTGTCCAGCCTTCAAGTCTTACCCGATTTTCATGATTCTGGCTTGGTTCGAACACAATTTTTGTCTACTTCAGGCGTTTCGGGTCAAAACCGGACAACTCCACAAAACCAAATTTTACAGAGCTGAAACGCGTTTGGGGCTGTCAATTCTATTTTTTTTATTCCTTTAATTATTGCATATTCTTACTAGGTGCGCCCTAATTTATTCTCAAAATTTCTGCCCGGTTCAACTTGTTTTTACAGAGCTATGAGAAAAAAAAGCTGTCCAGTTTTGAAACAGTAATTGGTGTGATTCCGTTTTTGAAACAAACCCTACCCTAATTAGAAATTTCGGTGCCAGTTCGGTGTGCGTTCTATCGTTCCATTTCTGGTTCGGTATGCGTTCTACCGGTCCGTTTCGTCGAATTCACTACGAATGACATAAATATACCAAAAAAGGACTTTTACCTTATGCATAGAAGTTCTTGATGTCTTCCAACAGGGCTAGGAACAGGTCAGGGCTGTCTGCACGATACATTCTCCAGCAGAGTGATCGAGGAGTGGTGCAAGTGGTGCTGAGGAACGCCCTTCATTTTTTTCAGCAATTTAACCTTTGCGTCCAACCACGGTCTCTCTATGCTCTGCGTGTGAGCTCTATTTTGAGGATTCACGTATGATTGTTGGTGGTTCACTGTTTTGTGCACAAATCCGCGACTTGTAAGGCACCGATTTCAGGCGTCTGAATGTATGTGTGATCCGGCTTCACATTCTCGCTCAATTATTGGAAGAAGAGTGACCTTGTCGCGACGGGCAACATAAAAATATCTGCAGTCTTTTCCTTGCTTTAATCCAGATACCGAGGGCCTATCCACCCGTACACCATGGTCTCGGTTGTTAACTACGTCGGCATCAGAATCCTCCAATGATCCCGCGAAACGGGATTCGTCAATCTGAATCGGCTTGTCTGCGGTTCCCAACATTTTCCCTTGTTTAGCCAAAACGGCAGTGCAAACTTCCCGGCAGAAGTTGAACCAATCAGTCGCGCACTCTCTGCCTCTTCCAGTACGTTCCATTACAGTGTCGAAGGGCAATTCTAGTGCGAACATGAAGATGAGTGCTATAATTTGGCAAAGCGCCCAAATTGCTATAATTGCTTTTAGAACGCCCGTTCAAGTCGGTGTAATGAAGACCTGTGTACCGATCGCAGATAGGCAAACAAAGGATAGAGTGCGACGGGACCCTCAGAAAGCAGGCGGGTCATAGAACGCACACCGAACTGGCACCGAAATTTCCTTTCAATAACCGAAATTTGAATACTCTTCACTACTCCACTTAGCTAATTACGGTTAATGGGTGAGGGAAGTGAACAAAAAACAGAATTAATATACAAATATTTCAGTCTTTATTAGATCGTTTCCGAAATTATCAATTTATGAAATTTGAATAAAAGTGTCAGTCTTTATTGTTACCAAACTTTCTTACACAGGTACATAGGTACATTCTGTATTTAACAATATACAAAAATATATATTTTTTTAGCTTCCAAGAAGACAGGTCCTAATTTTGAAATCACATGAGGGTGTTTCTAAATTAATCGCACTTAGATTATTGAAAAACAAATTTATCGGAGACACCACCCATCATACCTAGTGGCCATGCGAACGACCAGAAGTCGGACTCCCCCACCACAGCCTTGCACCCCCGGGACGTTAATGCCTTTTTCCCGAAGGGCTCAGTCAGTGGGTCAGTCAGAGTCAACGAGTCACGCTCAACGCATATACCTATTTGTCAAAGAAAATATTTTAGAGAAGGCAAAGTCACACAGTGGGAGCTAGGCATCCTTTCCTTGTTATTTAAATTCATTTTGTTATCTATGCTGTGATCATCCCTTTCAAAATTTCTCATTATAACCAGTTAACCGAAAAGTGTTATGAATCGATTTACGCCCACACCATCTTGCTCAGATTACCCAGAAGAAGGTGAAATACGTTCTGGGTACATCCCTCCGACAATATTTTAAGCTTCTCAAAAGCCTTATTTTCTAAATTCACTGCAACTGGTAGTACCAATGACTAGTCTCCAGTCTATTTCTGGAATTGAAATTTCAGTCTCAATTCCAACATTTTCAAAATTCCAAATTAGCAAAAGCTGAAACAAATGTGAGTCTATTGACAATTTTTTCGGAAACAGATCCGAAATAGGTGGATTCTGGCGAGATAAACTGGCCATATCAGTGGTGACTGGGATTACACCTGAGAATAACCGTGGCGAACCGTACAGCTCTAAGATGAAATAAACCGAAAGTTTGCTGCGTTATTTCTCCTGGTTTTAGTCTAGTTATGGACCCAATCTTTTGAGAGCACAAAAATGCCATCACAAACTTGCAAAAAATGTGAATAAATCAGTTTCAGAAATTTCGGAGGGGTCCACTATTGATCCCAAACGCCACACTTGTGAAGCAAACGTTTGACGTTTTGATTTTGCTGGTAGAGGAGAAAGAGAAGGAGAGGGGGGGGGGGGTTAAAAGCAAATCTTTTCGATCGCTTCTCAAGCAACAATTCTTGACAAATTCATGTCATTTTTCTTCTTCAGTGGAGAAGATTCAAAAATCCAAATGTTTCAGCACATTGAATTTCCATTATGAAGGCAAGTGAAAGGGGAGGGGGGGGGGGGGGGTAATAGAGATATCGGCATTTTTTTATTTATATCTGATTTTATAGAATATTTCAAATAACGTTTTTTTTTCCACTTCCAATCTTAATCAATTTTGAATTTTCTGACACATGGGGAACTCCAATCTGTTCAAACGTCTTTGATACAACTTAAGCTGTAGATTTTCTTGCATCTCTCTTGTTCGATTAAAAACATTGGTGTAGTTTGATATGGGCCACAAAAGACTTGAGAATTTATGTAAGAAATCCGTTCTTTCACACACAAGAGGTAGAGTTAATTCTACGTATAATCAGATCGATCACACTCACAGATACCCTGTACTTGAAAAATTATTTTTAAAAATTGGTTGTTCATGGTTTTAACTGACATAAACAAGTGGGGTTGATTTTCCTAGTAATTCTGGGATAGGTCTCACATCCGTATATTACAGCCAAAGTAATTAGTCGCAATTTCCGAGCCTAAAACATCATGGTAATCAGAAAAGAATAAACCTGTGGGTTGGAGTTAGCGGGGTTTTTTGAACCGGATCAATAAACGGTTTTTAACGATTTTGGACACACTGTATCTCATTAGTCCAATTTGAGTTGGTGGATACCTGCGTCTGTGTTAATATACTAAAGTTCTGATGTGCCACTTGTTAGTTCCTCAATGTAAGGGCCGACGTTCAACGGTTATTTAACTAGATAATTTACCTACCGTGGAATGAATTTAATCATTATCTACGAATGACCTGAATGGATAGAATATATAATACAATGTATATGTCATATCTAATGAGCCTTTGTATATTACTCGTAATTAGCAGTGTTTTGAAGTTGGAGGTTGTCTGTTGCCCCGCTCTGTGTTCGAGGAGCTCTGAACCAGGCGGAATACAAAGAACATCAGCTGGTGACAAGATGATTCGATAAACTAGCGATCCCATCCGACCGCATCTCTTACCACAAAACGATTAATAAGTTTAAAAAAACAGGGTTTACCGAACCTAACTGGCCGAAAAATGCGTCATCGACTTTTTTTTAGAGGTTCCGTTTCCGAGTTGTTTTACTAATAAGAATTTTGTAATATTTTCGATCGTAAGTCACTAAAATGGCCATAAAAGTAACAAGTCACTCCAAAGATCGCATTTCGGGAATTTCCCACTTCCCGAGAAAAACCTCTCCATAATTTCAACTTTCCTTTTTTACACATGGAGAAAACTGTGCTTGCTCTGGAAAATTATGGTGTTCTATTTTGTGTTACTTTTTTTTCGCTGAATCGATCGATAATGAGACTTGAGAGACCAGAGAAAAAGATATTAATATAAAATGTTATTATGGAGGAAACTTCCGAGTCTACTAAAGTTCGGAAAATTATTTTCTATTTTATGTAACTTTTTTTGCTGAATCGAATGGCGTTTTAGACCGAACAATTTTGGTTCCGAGCCTCCACACCCAATAAATAAGGGTTAAAAAAAACGTCTGTTTATCGAATGATGAGACTTGAGAGAGCTCAGAGAAATAAGATATATAATTGATGACAGTTCACAGAATAAAATGCCTTATTATGGAAATTATTTTTTTGTATCAAGCCGATTTTGGTGAAAACCGTCAATTTCACTGTATAAACCGACGTTTTTCCTCATTCAAACATTTTCTTCAACAAATTTCATGGGACAAACTTCTGTATCTTTTACCGTTGGAAAGCTGAGATTCTGGGCTGGTTTTTCCTAGGAAAAGGGAGCAACAACAGCTGTTTATGATGAGCAAGAGAAAGCATGGGAATTCTTTTTCTTAGATTCTCGAAATTTGACCTTCCGAGTAATTTGACACGTTCCAAGTCAGGTTGAAATTTTCCGATTTTGCCCCAAAGGAGGTGGGAAATGATGTGATCTTTACAAAGTTGTCATCAGAATTAATTTTAGAGGAGAGGTTTAAGAGGGTTAATTGGCTTGAGATCGTAAACACGAGGAAAAATTGTATTCGTCAAATAACTAGGAAACTAAGCCTCTAAAAAGTCTAATACGGATTTTTGATAGGAATGACCTATAGAATAGATGCTGAATTTTTTACCGTAAGATTTGTCCTTCCAGCTCGATAATTCGACCGCCACTCGCTACGCTCCTTCACTTGCTCCCACTTCGACGTCCCTCTCATTGATTGAGTGGGTCGTCAAAATGGATAGCTGCAAAAAAATAATATGAAAAGCTGTTCGCGGTTGTCTCTTTTTGTCACAGAAAAAATCCCTGTCACTTTTCAACGTCCTAGAGTCCACGAGTCTCACGATGACAGTCGTGCAATCAATTCACCAGCATGGGGCCGCGGGTGTTGGGAGATGCCCCTAACATTGTTCATTACCGCAAAAAAATGATAGCAGTCCAATGAAGAGGAGCACTAAGGGTTGAATGTGCTCATTGAATAGTATCGGAGCGGGACGTTACAAAACTTATGGCTGCTGAGCGTAAACAAGTTTTTGAGAGACATCTGGAAGGGAGAAGAACACGTGTTGTTAAAGAAGAGAGATAGAGCAAACTAAAACAAGCTGGCAAGAAATGTAGGCTGAAGAGAAAAGAGGGAGATGGACAGCACGCTTGATACCACACGTCAAAATATGTTTAGAGAGAAAACGTGGAGAGGTGAGCTTTTTCCTGACACAGTTCCTCACAGGACATGCGCTAATTTACTCCTACTTGCGCAGAATGGGAAAGTTGATGTCCCAGCTTGTCCAAACTGCCGTAATGCAGACGATGATGTGTTCTACGTATAACTAGTGAGAAACAGAAGGAACACGGCTGCAAGATGATCTGGAAGTGTCATCTCAGGACATGAAGCCAGAGGAGTTAGTGGCCAAAACGCTTGATGAGGAGAAACATTGGGCCTCTTCGGCTATTCATGTTGATGCCATTCTAGAGGAAAGGATCATTGAGAATGAAGCACGTCACTTCATTCGTCTCTTCTGGTCCCAGAAAAGCTCCAAATCACTTTTCAACGGCCTGAAAACCGTTTCACAACCATGGAAAAGCAAGATTTTGCCATAATCGTGGTTAATATTTCGGTTGCTGGTCAGCGGACCCAATACTTCCTAAGAATGGGAAAATATAGACATATCAACAACCATTTAATGAAAACCTGAAGTCTCCAAGTCGCCAGGGGCCCGACATCTCGATGACACAGAGGGGCGGGCAGATGGACCTATAATTTTCTTAAGCGTAATAGCTCAGTTACTCTGAAAATAGAGCCTCTCCGACAACTTTCATTTTGTGTGTTCATCACGTCAAATTTCACGTTTTAACAACAACATCTCTCACAATTCACGGTTTCTCACATTATATTCGTCGTATTCACATATCAAGTTTTTTCGGTTTAACAATTTTTTTTTTTTTTTCCACACTGGTCATTAGAAAGGCCATAACTCCCCAAATGAGAACCGTAAACCTGCAGCTACTGCAACTAAAGTTGAATTTGAAGTTTTATTTAGCTATAAAACAATAATAAAAAAAATTGAGGATGAAAAATGAGCCCGAAACGTTGATTCCCTAACCTCTGGAAAATTATTGTCTTTTGAAACGTTCGTTACTCCCCCCAGCTCTAGTGATAAGTGATGACCTGCACTCTTAAAACAGGCACCAATGCCGCAGCTTTCTAAAGGCATAACCAGTTTTCATTAAAATTAAGTTTTAAAAAAACCTTGTAAAACCGTGGTGCATCGTCGATTTCTTTGTTCTAGAAGAAATACCCATACTTATCACTAGAAAAATTCGGAAATAGATTTATAATTTTATATCCTGAATCGAATGGTGACATACCCTGGCCTCTCCAATTGCGATTAAGTAAATGTCAAATTTTTGTTCAATGTCAAAATCAACGACATTAAATTTGGGAACTTTGTTTTGAACGTCGGCCTCACAAAACGTGAAAACAGTATTATTATGTGAACTGTTCAAAATGGCGAAATAGGATCAGGGGAAATTTGAAATCCAAGGTACAAGGGGTCAGAATTGAGTTCAGTGGTTGACCACGTTTCTTAGATCCATCGTCCAGCTACCAACTCTGACATACGGTGGACTCCATCCACGAGAACGGAGGTCACTTTGAACATATAACATGATGATGTTATAATTGAGTTGCGAGAGGCCCTCCCTCAAAATTAGATTTCTAAAGTTAATGCAGTTGACGTGACATTCCCCACACCCTGAAATTGAGATATTGCGATGTATAATGCGACTGAAAATTTATTTAATTCGATGGTGGGGAAGTGCGGGTTTGTCATCATTCGACTCAATTTAGGAAACGCTGGAAATTATTGCACGAAGGTGTAATATTTATGTATTACAATAACCCTACTACGTACGTAAATCACTGATCAGTGTACATTAGACTTAATCAGTGGTAAATTATTCAAACTCGGCGCGTCGAGCCTTCATACCTTGTTTTGTCCACTCTAGATGCCATGCTCTAGGCCAATTTATCTTAGATGGTTAGATCGATTTGAAACAAAATTAGCCACAAGGTCCTTCAGCTCTGGTTACCTTACATGAAGACTACAGGGGAAGAACGACCCAAGTCAATTTTCATCAACATTACAAAAGACTATTTTGTCTACCGAAAACGCTAAAAAACTCCACTTATCGAAAAAAGTTGTTTCTATCTACGTGAACTGGGGAAATAGAAACAAAATTCAATATTTCAAATGGAAATTTAGTTCAATTATAAAAAAATCAATAAATTCGTTAAGGTCATATGTGTTAAGGGAAGAACAGCTCAACTCTGTGTGCTGCGGGTCAGCTTGCTGAAGTATTTTCTTGCTTACTCACAGTTGAAAATGTTGAAAATCCTCATATTTTACTCCAGAGACAGGCAAACAGGGAAAAAAACGTTTTCCTCAAGTCTGCTAGTGGTACCGATGTTTTGGTGGGGCGAATTCCTCTTTTTTTGGTAGTGGACTGCGGTTAGGAATGTTAACAGAACACCCAGTTCCCATTGTACGTATCACGATGATACACAAGCTTGGGCTGCTGTCTCCTACACCCAATTCCCTGACTGAACGTATCTTCATAGGTGCTTTTTTTCTTATGTTGGGTGGAGGAACGTACACAAGTTTCTAACCAGGTAGCTTTCTACTTTGTCAAAGACGAATGGACGTGGCCCAGCCGTCAAAAACTCATTTCGGAAAAAATGGAGGGTGCTAATTTTGATTCTAGACCCTTCAATTCTTTCCGGTTCACCTTAGAGCGCTTAAATTTGGGAAACGAGGATTTCTGCAACGATCTTGATGGAAATCATTCACTCGTGTGTCCCTTTGCATCTTATTGAGCATCGAGGTAACTTCCATCCTGGCCATCTTAGTGAGTTGAGATTTGATACAGCCTCTTAACACTACTGGAGAGTGATTGGTAGGAAGTCTCAGCACTTGACAGAACAACAATGGATGTAGGTCCGTGCATATCATGGTAACCAGGTAGTAAATGGATATTGAATAAACAATGAACGTTTGTGCATGTTTTTACCACATTTTTCAGTAGAATGAAATAAATTTACCAGTCATGAAGT
Source organism: Creontiades dilutus (assembly GCA_031894815.1). Classification (NCBI taxonomy): domain Eukaryota; kingdom Metazoa; phylum Arthropoda; class Insecta; order Hemiptera; family Miridae; genus Creontiades; species Creontiades dilutus. The sequence goes on along the minus strand of JAVIWC010005249.1, from coordinate 165,531 downwards.
CAGGTAATTCGAATTATTTCGAGTCTAGAGAAATGTAAGCTGATGGGATTTTACACCTTTTTTGGAATTTCAAGCGGTCATTTTGAATACTAATCTGCCTGTCTACTGGTGTTTTCGTTCAATTTAGACGAACAATCCCGGTAATGAGATGACAATCAAGGTTAATGTGCCGCCTCATCACCCTCTCATAATGAGCCTATCGACCCGAAACCATTGATTCATAGTGGCATCTACAAACATCAATCTCCAGATTGAATATCTCCGGGTCTCCTAGCACACTCACCAGCGACACCGAAATGCTGGTGTATTTGCTTTCACGACTAGGTATCGCTCTGAAAGAATACCAGCGGACGGCGCGTCCAACATTAGTTCAAAATAAAGATCAAACTTGGATGAAATGAACTACTGATCAAATCAGTTAGAGAGCTCATGTTTGATATTTTCAAGTATTGCGAACTGTAGAATATGGCGAATTCAAAACAGTTCCAGGATCAATTTATGTTGATTTTCACTGCCTGTGTTGATCATTACAGTCAAGAAAATGGTTTGTTTACGTACAGTGATAAGACGAGCAGTAATATAAAAAATAATGGAGCGGATATCGGGACAAGGAACTGTTACGTAACAGCAGAGGCTAGAAACGGGGGAACTGGTGTGGCTTGTCAAGGTGGGTCTTGACCCTGTCGTAAGCCTTTGTACGCATTCAAACTTTTCCCTCATCCCTTCAACCTTCACCTGGTTGGCTCACGGAGTCACAACACCCCAGGCCGATGTACAAACACCACATACCGCTCCGTAACCTGCGGGATCTCGTACACTCCATCCATACTTCTCCATCCTAGAGAGCCATTGGGTTAATCAAACTCCGGCTTGTGCCTCCCTCTCATTCTTTTGCGAGATCGAAACAACTGAAGAATACTCGAACCCCACGCTTGGACGAAGTATTCACATTTCCTCCGCAACACATCTTTAACAAGCAGAAGTTGTAGGAAGTTAAATTCATTGTTTAAAAGTAGAATTGGAAAGTAATTGCCCGCACATCTTCTCTGAATTTCATCCAAATTGAATGATAGTTGAAGAAATTAGGCTAGGTACGAAGTTGATATCGATATGATATCATTTGACCGTTCCTTCCGATTTGCTTTTCTAATCTCACAGGGACCGCCGATTCCCAAGAAACTGAGAAAATGAACGGTCTCCTGTCAACCCTAGGATGTTGGAATTTGCTAAGGAGCACCACAGGGATATCAAAAGACGTATCAAATAATTTAATTTATTACGGACTTCCTTCAGATCTGTAGAGTGAACTCTCTCCTATTAACTCCAGTACGGTTCCATTAGGTTAGGTATTATGACTCCACTCTATGACTCCAGAACACAATATCACGAGATCTAGTTTCATCGGATGAGTGGATTGAGTTGTCTCCAGTTGCCCGTAGAAAGCAATTGAATCGGAATCCTACATACTGTATCACGTGGCGGATGAAATTACGAGCTGCCTCCTGATTTGCTGACTTAGCTAAAATTCCTTCTGTCTTTCACATAGATTCACACTTTTTATTATCTGAAAGTTGTTAGGTAGCCCTCCCAGAATAACAAGAAATTGATCAACTTGTGAGACTGTAAAAGCCAGCAGATGATCGAAGTATGTTTAATTGTTTCCCTTTAGATATTGTGTTGAAGCTGGCGATATTTGGCGAGCACCTAGCCGAGTCTAGGAGTTTTCCTCATAGTGTGTGTGAGTCTTCAGCTCTAGGTGCTCGGCGAATAGCGAACATTCGGGTGTTCCTCTAATTGCCGGTAAAATACCAATTTCAAAAGAGACGAATATTCGCCTTTAGGGAGCACCACTCGGCACAGTTCGACGAGTTCTCGGGCGTGCAGGAGTGTTGCGGGCTTCAAAAAGTCGATTGTCATCGCTTGCGGAAAATAGAATCAATATTGTTGCCTTCCACGGTTGAATCACATTTTCCGAATCACCCTCTCCCGTCTAGTTCTGTGATTCCCACTTTCGAATTGACTGAATCCTCCATCTATTTTGGTTGGTGAGTACTTGGAAAGGCAACTTACTTTTTGTGCCGTGGTTCACAGAAACCATCTACCATCGTGCTTTGATAATATCGTCCTTCATAGCCGCAACCCCTCCAGGAAAAGAACCGGTACTGACTGAATTTACCGCAACACTCGTCCAAATATTCATCATTATTCGAGATGAGCACCGGGCTCAGAGAATCACGGATGTCAAGCTGCTCGGTGTTAACCAAATACTGAGCAACACAGGTAGGTGCCATTCGGCTTTAGGCGAATTCCGCATTTTTATGCCCAGCTCAAGGTCCGAAGGTACGGCCTTACCTTAGATGGAGTCGACTAAAGTCGACTAGGTCACTTCATTTACGATTTCACTTCACTTCATGGTATTTTCATTCCATTAAACGGTTATTCCTATTTCTCGAACAATTTGATACTCTGTTTTTACTTTACTACGCCCAGTGTCTCCTAAAGGTGTTACAGGCAAATATTCCTTTCTTCTGCGTACCTTCTAGCACTCCTAAATTTTATGTTCAACATCTCCTTTAATATTCCCGTAAAACTCGCAGTGGAGTGTCTGAGATATTTTCATCTTGAAGAGCGAGCGATTTATTCAACCAGGTTCCGTTCTGATCCTCCCCAACATTGTGTGAGTGCCTATTTCGCGAGACGGAAACTAATGGATCGAAAAGCTCTCATTTTTACACTCGAACATACCTGAACTGATTTTTGATAATGTTTCTCACTCATACCAAGACTTTCAAAAATCTTATGTTTTCTAGAAAAGGGAATGTGACCGTTAGTTTCAGCACTTGGTTTTCAAACCATTTTTAGTACATCTCAAGTTTATCGCATGTCTTGGTTTTCATTGTTTCGGCTTCGCTTATCAACTATTGATGTCTCATTTCTCATATCGCCGCCACGAGAACCTCAGTCGCCGAATTAGCAGTGCTCACAGCATTTTTTGCTAGTTTTCCCAAATATTTTGCTTCTAGTTTTCGGACTGTTGGGTCGCAGTATCCCACCTACCTTCTACGTCACTTTTGGATTCTCCGGTGAGTTCAACTGTGATAAATTTCTCCTAGAAAATGACCCCCTCTTCATCGTTGACTCGTTTGGCTGCTTATGGTTCCTTGTTTCAACAGTCCATAACCCCATTTATAATTCCAATAACTTTCGTTTTCTCTATAATAAATCTAATTTCAATGAAGGGTCAAGATTTGTTTTTTCCACCGCCCTGCTAAGTTTTTACCTTCAGTTTTTACGAACAATATGTAATTTTGTTCATTTCAAGAAGTAGTTTTGACACTCAATCTATTTTCTCAACAAAAGTCAGTCATTTTGTTATAGACAGTTCAAACTAGCGTTGGATTATTTCTTCATTAGTATATTTGTTCCTTTGGCAGCTACGTGATACATCTGTAACAGCAAGGCTGCGAGGTTCGTTTCACATTCTGTTCTCTTGAGTTGCCCCCGCCACGATGTCCACGATGCCCGTCAGACCAACAGTCCCTGCCAGTGGCCGTCGATGTTTGATCCAATGGACATGACATGTTGCGCTCAGCCTCTGTTGCTGTCAAGCTCCTTCACACTGGTTCCATTACTAGGTTGAAGTAGGCGTTGGAACGCAGGACGTCTAGATTTCGGCGTCTCTTCATCGGTTACATGCATCTGTCACATGTCCCCTCCCGCGATATGACCATGGTCGCGGCAATTAATGATATTCCTGCTTCAAGCTTTGCAGCTTCGAGCTAAGTAGTCAACTAGAAACGAATGTAAAACGCTGCTAATTTTTTCACTGGGGTTTATTATTCAATTGGCTTGCGTTCATGATTTGAATTTCTACTAAGCTTTGGAATGTCACTGTTTCACAGGTGATAGAGCGATTATTGAATTTCAGGAGATATGCATAGAGCACGTAAATCGGTTCTCAACCAAAATACCTATTTGTATTGATCAGTTGATCATATTTGTGTGCCTCCTGAAATTCAATAATCGCTCTATCACCTGTGAAACAAGCACACTCCAAAGCTTAGAATAAATGCAAATCATGAAGGTAAGCCGAATGAATAAAATTGAATAATAAACCCCAGTGAAAGAATTTGCAGCGTTTCGTGCATATCAGAATGCTTCAACCCGAGTATCGGCTACAAATCCTTTAAGGAGTTCACTCCAGCATCCACATTCACTACATCACTAGGTTGCTGCGATCAAAACAAAAACAATAATAAACCAAAATAAAGCAAATGTTGTCACCATAAATCGGGCCATACGGGAATGGTTTGAGGCATAGACTGGCGAGAGGCTCATTCGATTCCTCATGGAAAGTTCTTCAAAAAAAGTCCAAACAACCCTTAAGGGGCACTTTAAATTAAGTGAGAGTCCTGGCTAAAGAATTGGGGCCTTGTCGGACCAACATGGATTTTTCCTGAAATTTTCAGATCTTTTGCTCCAGCCGTTTGGGAGAAATCGTGCGTACGGCGTACGGCAGACGGACGGAAAAATTTTTATTGCAGATTTGGATTCTACAACCTTTGAAACGTAAACCATGAAATTTTCAGGGGGGGGGGGGGGGGTAGTATTCTTTTTTTCAAGAGCGATTACAATGGTTTATTATTGAATAATAAACCAAAATTGAGTGCAGCAAGTATTAAAGCTATCGTTGGCCGAGAAATTTCAGCACCATCTATATCCTGTCCCTCGCTACCACCACAAAAGGATTTACAGATATCGGTATCAAAACAATTCGAGTTCGAAAATTATTTTCGAGCCGTGCGATTGAGGACTTTCTCCAAGATTTTGGGGTGAAGCAGTCAAAACAGCAATTTACCGTAAAATCGCTCTCCTGCATCTGCGTTCAGTGAAGTGGTGCCGGGGGGAGTTAGGACGAGCCGGTAGCAAAATATTAGCAATTTAAGAATATTCGGAAGCAGAGCATTCATACATGTTCCGGATCAGAAGCGAAAAAAATGGGATGCAAAATGCAAACAAATGATTCTGACTTAATATTGCGGAAATGCAAACGGATATAGTTTATTTGATAACAGAAGAGATGTAACTTTTATTAAAAATGAATGTGATCGAGTATTTCCTGGTGATAGAATACCGAAGTGATCAATATCAGAGCTCTCCGATTAGTAGTGATTATTATCCGTGTTGCGATAATGCTACCCAAATAAATATAGTGCGAAGTAAACAATCAGAATATTTCAATAGAACCAGAATAAGAAATATGAAACCAGCTTTACTTATAGGGAATTCTAACGAGACAGAGGTTCCCAGTTGAAACAATGGACCGGGGGAATAAATATATACAATAACGAAGATAAACTCAGCGTAAGAGGAAACCTCCTGATGTATTTTTGGTTTATTATTCAGTAATAAACCATTGTAATCGCTCTTGAAAAAAAAAAAAAAATTTCAAGCCCCCCTAAAAATTTCATGGTTTACGTTTCAAAGGGTGTAGAACCCAAATCTGCAATAAAAATTTTTCGGCCCTACGCCACGATTTCTCCCAAACGGCTGGAGAAAAAAATCTGAAATTTTCAGGAAAATCAATATTGGTCCAACAACGCCACAATTCTTTAGCCAGCACTCTCACCTAATTTAAAGTGCCCTTTAAAGGTTGACAGAGTTTTAAAAACCCTAAAAACCTCAAAAGAAGTCAAGGCGGCCTAAATTTGGACTTTTTTTGAAGAACTTTCCATGAGAAATCGAATGAGCCCCTCCCCAGGTCCGTAGCTCAAACCATTAACGATGTATGGCCCGATTTATGGTGCCAAAATATTCATCCACATTCACTACATCACTAGGTTGCTGCAATCAAAACAAACACAAGAGTTTTTTTTTGTTTTGATCGCAGTAACCGATCTGTTTTTTTTTTTTTTTTTTTCAGCAATTTTGGTGTTTTCAAACGAAACAAGACAATGCCTCTGATGTGGGATGAAATTGAAGGGGGAAGGGGAAATAACTACGTAATTTTTCTTGCTGAATCGAATGAACGCATCATTTTTAACACTCCCCGAATGAATAAAATCAAAGGTGGAAGGGGGCGGGGGGGTTGATGGGTAATTCAGAAATAAAATAGGATGTGGTTTAAATTACAAACTTTTTATTCTATCTAACGTGATTTTTACAACAAAAAACTAGTGAAAAGAATTTGGAAATATTTTTATTATTCTAGTTTTTCTTTTTAGAAAGGATAAAAAGGTTGTAGTTTTCTATGTCAAGTGAGCTCGGGCTGGTTTGGGACCCATCTGAATCGATTCGGCGTATACAATTAATTGGAAATGACACTCCACTTGCCTATGTCAGTAAAAACCTCGAAAATACCACATTTTTGAGCAGTTTTTGACTCGTAGCATCTATGCGTGTGAGGCTATGTGGCGAGACTGCGAATCATCTCTTGCAATTCTTCGCTCGATATGGCTACCGATCCTTCCAATCGTGAAGTGGGAACGGTTTGGAACCTTCGTGCGAGGAATGTAAAAAAGAAAAGGTCGACGTCTTCCAGACCTTTTTTGTATGTCCGAGCTGGGGTATTCTCAGACAGAAATTGCCTGACCAAGTTGGGAAGTTCACTCCAGAAACTGTCATTGCCAATATGACATCAACAAAAGGGAGCTGGAATGCAGTGAACCAATACGTCATCTCATTCCTCAAGGCAAAGGAGATTGGGAGGAAGGCCATTGAGAAACGACTATTGACAGGCAGCATTGAAGGATAGTGTAATGTGTACTTGGCTATTGGTACCGGCTTTGGGACCTTGAACCTCTTGATGATGAACAGGGTGGACAGTGGCACCTTAAAAATGGGGCGAAGTGCGCCCCACCAGGAAGAACCTTATTCTCGCCAGGAGGAGGAAAAAGCACGTAGACCACGTTGGCTGCTTTAAAGTATTTCTGCCTAACTCATCCAGGGGAAGTTTTCTGAGGAAACGGAGTGTTTTTAGGTAGTCAGTAACCAAGCCATTCAGGACAGGACCACGACTAACTACTACGGATTTGAAACCTATTCTAGTCGATGTTACGTCCAAAACGACTAGGAAATGACACCTCTGGGCAATAAAAACCTTGAAAACCACGTTTTTGGCACATTTTTGACTAGTTCTATAGCATCTATACGTGTGAGGCGATCGGCCTGGCTGGAAGTTAGAACCAACTAGACACCAAATGGAGTCCATTTGCGATTGAACAGAGTTTTCACATCAATTCTCAAGTCTCTTAAAGCTAGTAAGCCGGGCAACCGACGGACAATACAAATTTTGAATCTACACACCTTGAAACGTAAATGACGAGGGTGAAGTTGCAACATGACCTAGCTGAGAGCGGGCTGGACAACTCAACCTATCTGAGTCGGTGTAAAACAACGTGACCTAACTGACATTTTGAACCTTTTGTACTTTTTGGTATGCATAATTTCAAGCGCCACCTGTTCGTAAAGGAAAGTTAACAAGTCAATACATTTCAGAGTGGCTGCCGTTAGTATCAATTAAAATAAACAGTATTAAATACTATTATAAAATATTTTAGTTTTTATACCTTTCCTGAAAAGTTAGGGAAAGACATTTAAGGCATGTTGTTCAGCACCATCTCGTGTTGTCCCTATTTCAAGTAGGTCATGTTGCAACTTCACCCTTGATATACCTATTATTCAAACCTGGGTACTTTCATATTTATCTTGAGCAGTTTTAGGACTTCCCACATCGTTTTACGTAGGCACTCATTCGGTTTCTATGAGATTATTTTTGCAATATTGGCGAGAGAAAGCCACGCTTCTCCCATGGCAGATAGTTATTACATCGAATGACAATGATTGAACGGACTAGAATTCATTCAATAGATCGGGCTTTATCCAGAGTAAGTGAGAGATGAGGTTGTAACTCGTAATGGGGGCGCTGCATTGAATCCATACAATGCGACGGATGGGCAGCTACGAACTCACAGTAAAAGGCCGCTCATTTCGCCATAATGTTAAATCCGAATCCATGAAATGAAAACGAGGACGATGGCGAGAGAGTCCATCGCAAAAATACAGTTTCACAGCTATCCAATAATCATTTATCCCCGGCGATTCTATTTGCCGGAGCGAAGTAACTTTGGACCGCTTCGGGTAAAGCGACGTTCTAGGGCGGGTTTATAAACCTCCATTACCTACCATCACTTAGAACTCGGAGAGACTTTGAGGGTGGAGGGCGGCTGAGCTACAAGCTACGCTCTGTTATCAATGACCTCGCGCACTCACGTCTGATTACTGAAGTAGACGGCAGATTTATCTTTGATGTTAATACAGTAAAGCCGTAAAGAACGTGAGACTGCCTACGTGGTAGGGTAGCCCTATTCTAGTTTACCTCTAATCAACTGAGAGCCCAACTAAGACTACTAAGAAAAACGTAAGCCCCCTCAAAATTTGTTGTTTTACGTTTCAACTAGAATTCTAAAATTGAATTTTACTTATGTAGTTCGTCCGGGTGAAACATCGGTCCAATATATTGGTAAGTAATGAATGCATTGCAGCTGCTTTCCTATTTCCGGTTTTTATACGGTCACATTTCAAACGTACCTAATTATAAACAATTAATGAGTGGTTTTAAAAACTACCTACAACAAATTCTTAATCGAAAAAAACGAAGAAAGAAAACTTGAAAATTGGATGGAAATTTTAGTAGATGTAAGGTTCGTTTGAATAAATCGGATCCCCTCCCTCCCTCTTCACCCATTCCGAGATCAAAATAAAAAAGTTTGAGTTTTAATACCCAAAAGAGATTTGTTTTATGAAGTTTATGAAGAAAGAGAAAAAAACCCCTTGCGATTAGGAAAATAGGGTAAGATGGAGGAGAGAGAGAGGATGAAAGGAAGTTGCTCCAACAGGATGAACACCAGTTTAAGCAAGAGCCCCACCACAAGGGTGGTGATACCACGAAGTACTTTTGACGAGATGCCCAGCTCGAGTAACTCCGTGGCACTTTTCCTGCACCACTCTCCACGTCATGACATGGTTGGAGCTATAACGTTGATGTTATTAGGCGCCACTCCTTTTAGCTCAGATGCCGCTTGCCTCTCTTTCCTACCATATTTACCTTTCTTAGCCCTCCAGGTCTGCTCCATGTTCACGCTGCAACTGACAACTTGGACATACGGACTATGGCAGACCCACCGGGCTTAATGGCAACGTTATCCGGCTTCCTGCCCTGGTCACTCGGTATATGATGCAGCCTCTTTCTCTAAATATCCCAGCTACTGGATGAGAATGAACCTGCTATCTGCTAAGCAACCGCATAATGACGGAGAATGCACCACATGATAAGTCCTCATGGCTTTAAGAGTTTGTTTAGGAGTCCTAAAAACCACAAATGGGGTTCCTAAGGGGAGATATGGAGGAGAGAGGTGCCAATACTACTTCTAGTAAGCATATTCATAGATATGTGATTTACGTAGGAGGGCTATCTAACACACCAACCATTTGTGCAGTACATAGCAGCGTGTTCCGTAATAGATAGGACTGATTAGGAATCGTGGAGAGTTCAAGGGAGTAGACAAAGACTGTTAAACTAGGACCAACCCAATGCTCTCTCGTGAAAGGAACGGAACAGCAAAAAACCTAACCCCCCCCCCCCCTCTCCAATACAGCCACGTCGTCATTACTTCGCCTCCAGTAGAAAGGATCCCTCAAGGCAACTCTACAAAGTAGTGAGTGTCGTTCACCGTGTGGTTTTCTTTGGGCCATTGGGACGTAGTTCTTGATTCCTGTTAACTTGATAACCCTAAAATAAGAGAGATACCTCTTCGTGATTTACTTTACAACGTTCAAGGTAAAATCAACTTGAGCGTCTTGTTGAAGGCGCCGCATCTGTTTTCAAACGCCAGGTAAATGAGACCTTTCAGCCTCACTGTTGTACCTTTCTTGCCTCGAGGTTTCTCTGATGAGACTTCATAATTTCTAAAAGGTAATTTCTATAAGATCGATTGTAAGGTAAACTGGTTTTTGTAAAGGTCACGACCCCGAGTGCTTATTATTAGGAAATATTCAAACCTACTTCAAAGTATCTGAAATTCAACATTGTATTAGTGACTTGTCTCAAAGGAAATAATCAACTGCTGTTATAGAACTAAAAGAAAGACATTTGAATCTACCAGTAGCGATGAAATTAGGACCTTGTCTCTTAAACGATTTGCACCATCTAGCTTGCGAAGAGTGATAGTCAATCTAATTTGTATTCTCTGAAAGTCATGAATACACTAATGTCGTTGTCTCCCAACACGATCTAATGGCTACTAGGATATTCATCTTATAGCGTACTCTCAATTATTGTTCTACTGATAACAACATGAAGCAAGGACCGAATTATTCATCATCCGAACTGTCAACAAGGAGAAATTTATCTAATGGCACGACAAACCCTCTTGAAAGGATACGAATCGTATAAATCTCTCTAATGCCCTCAGGGATATATATATGTATGTATGTATGTATGAAAAAAAAATGTATGCATGTGTGTACACATACAGCAAGCGGTATATGAGCTAAAAGGAATGGCGCCTAATAACATCAAGGTTATGGCTGCAACCGTGTCGTGGCGCGGAGTGTGGCGCGGGAAAAGTGCCACGGAGTTACTTGAGCTGGGCATCTCATCAGGAGTACTTCGTGGTATCACCACCCGCGTCATCCGGGGCACATTCTTTCATCCCTCTCTTCCTCCTCCATCATCCTCAGCTTCCCATATCCCAAGGGCCGGCGTCGGGTAAACCTGGATGCATGGGGCTGTAAGAAGTTGAATAAAGAACATATGTTGTGAAGGTTCTATTGTGTTTCACCACTTGGAAAAGCGTAGCTGGATAAGTTCGCATTCAGCCTAGAAAGCCAAAATTTGATAGGGTGACTTCTTCTTGGGACAGTAGGAGAATACTGAAATGATGAGTTCCTCAGCAGCTGAGTGATCTAAATTCTCTTCTGTTCACCCTAGGAAGTTGAAATTGGATATGGAGACTCTCTAGGACATTAGGTGGCGATTGAAATTTTGGAGGCTATCATAATGAGCTGAGTTTGCTAATTCTTCCTTATTCACAATAGGAAATCGAGGTAAGTTCGATTGACTCTCAGCGATATTAGGAAAAGGATGAAAAACTGGCTTCAATACGATCAACTGGTTATCTATTGGAAGGCATAATTTTGCCGGTTGGATTTTTCAAAGTGTAGTCAAGTGCAGGACCTAAAAAAATTCTTCTTTACTTCGCGGAAAACCATTGAAATGTGAACAAGGAAGTGAAGTGCTCAGAAACATATCCATGATTCAATGTTTTTAAATGAATTGGAGAAATGTGAAACTTTTCATTTTGTTTATTAACTGAATTATGTACTGAACTTGATATTTATTTTGTATTAATTGTATTAATTTCACAATCACGAATTTATTGCAGCTAATATGTTTTTTATAGATTGCGTACATGCTGAATTATGGATCACCCATTCTAGGGTCGTAGCTTAAGGACTTTAACATAATGGAGGTTTCAACTTATATTGTAAGAAATGTGACTCGGAAAGTTCAGTTTCACGAAATTTTAATTTTACGCTAGAACAAAACTTTTCTTTCAGGTCAGGTCCGTCAATCATCCCAAAAAAAAGTTGTTAATAAATCAAAACAACATTTTTCCATTTCGGTTTATTATTTTCAATAATGAACCTTTCTGATCGACCTAGAAAATGAAATTGAACCTCCTTAAAATTTGGTGTTTCAAAAGTCAAGATGTGTATAATCCAAAAATCGAATTAAAAAAAAAAAAAAAAAAAAAAAAAAAAAAAAAATCCGTTCATTTGCCGTTCAGAGCTTTTTTTTGGAATTGCTGAACGAAATTTAATGAAACGTGCGTCAAAACTCATATTCGGGGTATAGTAGGTACTGAATTCTTGGCAATGATCTTAGTCAACCATAATGAGCGAAACCTAATTTCAAAAATCAGAATAACGGAAACGTTAGAAATAACACTAGTTTTTTCGTATGTTTATCATTGATAGATTCAATGAATCAAATGAGCCCACCCAGATAGAGATGTTCGATATTTCTGTACCGGTGACAAAATCACCGATATGATATCGATATGAGGACTTGACACCGAAATAATTTCGGCGACTTTCTCAACTTCCGATATTTCAGCGACTTTGCCACCGGTACAGATGTATCGTGAGCCCGGTTTCCCTTCCATGCAGCTACGAGCTCCGAGTTCCCGTTGCGTAGTCACTCGACTACCGCCTACATTTCTACATCTATGTGATTTTTATCACCAAAGAAATATTTGTGTCAAGTTTTTTGTTGTTTTGTTGAATTTAATGCTAAAGAATTTGTGTTATCATTCGAAATGAATTTATGTTACCATTCATAAGTTCCTTAAAACTTGACGTTTTCATGTAATAAAATTAATTTTTAAAGCGATGAATGTGTTTTTTAATTTTCTCTCACTCTTATTCAGAAGTTTAAAATTTAGTAAAACATTTGTTTACATACACAAGAATAAAAACAGATTATTATTATTTTAACTGTAAAGCAATTCCTCTTTAATCATAAAAATTTATGTTCAACATCTCTTTTTATGCTTCTTTCCTTCAAAAAACTGTGACAGCGCCACCTTTCATTCATTTCCACTCTCTGTCACCGATATGCCAGTCACCGATATTTCCTTGTCACTGGAACCGAAGTCACCGATATTTGTAAGTCACTGGATCGCACATCTCTACACCCAGAACACTTTACATTCATCCATACGCTCTCCTAGAAGAAAAACAACGTAAACACGAACGTGAATATGAACGTGCTTGGATATGGAAAAAATCGCCAGTAGCATGTGAACATCGCATCAGCTGATATAAATGCTGTAGAACTTTGTTTCAAGAGTTAATTTTGAATCGAGTTTTTCGAATCTCAAGTATTATTATTGTAGTACAACTAAAACGTATTTTTTTTTCTTCAAATTTTAATGTACCAAGTAATAACTTGTTAACAATATTATATTGAAAATAGGGATAAATATTCAAAACTAAGACACATCACTGAGTTTCGTCCTTTCAGACTGATGGTTCCACTCAACTGCTTCACAAATAGGCAAGATCAAGTGGTTTGTTGCGCTTTAGTCTTCTGGTGATGAACCTTGCGTCAAGGAGATGGATAGCTTCCTCGTTGACGTGATATCTCAGCCGTTGGAGATGACTCACAGCTTGTCGCTTTGTAGTCCCCAACTGTTTCGATCCGAATTTCATGATGGAGACGTTCATTTCGAAAGTTCCATGGTGCATTCACAACAGTCCGCAGCACATTATTTTGGAAATTGGATGATGTCTCGATTTGATTGAGCTATACAACCTCACAGCTGGGCTCCATAGTCCTAACAGGTTTTGGGATCTGGTTGTTCAGGGTTAGCTTGTTGTGGATCGACAGCTTTGACCGTCTCCCCTTTAGCGAGTAAATTTTCCTAAATTTGAGTAGGAGTTCTCCTTTCTTATTTTTAACATGGGCTCTCCACGTCAGCCTGGCGTTAAGCGTCATACCGAGGTATTTAGCTTCGCTAGCATACGGAATAACCTTCCCCTTTAGATGAACCAGTACATAGTCAATTTTTTTGTTAGTGAAGTCGGCGTGTACCGATTAATTTTCATTAATTCTGATTCTCTATGTCGCTGTCCATTGTTGTATGCAGGATAAGCGAAGCGTAAGTGGGTGTTTTATTTTACTTCCCAGAATTTCATTCGTCCTACTCGTGGACTTCTAGGCCATGTCCATATAGAGTATACTGCATCGTCCATGTAAACTTTCATTGGAAGTTTGAACGGTAATTTCTATGTCTATTTATAGTCAGACGAGGTTATTCCTGATTAGCTAAGTGAGCCCATTTTCTGCCCTAATCAATTGAAATTTGAACGGTAGCCTTATGATTTGAGGTAAATCAAAGGATTTCCAGCGTAACATTTTGAAGGACATGGAATGACCCATAATCTGACGAGCAGGGCTTTGTGGCCAATAAGTGTTTATATCAACTTGTGTTTCGTACAAAGAGACTATCAAAAGTTATATTCAAGACGAAGTCATCCAACTGTCTTTGGACATCCAGAAGTCAATCAAAAAGTATGTAGATCAGTGTTCAGCTGAAGACCCTTGTGGCTAATTTCGTTCCTAATCAATCTAATGTGCTTAAAACAAATAGGTTGCTTATTATGGCATCTAAAGCTGACAAGATAAGGTACTTACTTAAGCTCGAGGCCTAGAGTTTAGAAACTATACTACTAATTTTGTCTACTATACACAGATCTGTGATTTACGTAGAATGGTTATTCTAAAACAAAATTAGTGAAAAGTTATGTAATGATTTGCAGCGTTTTAAAATTATTGTTGGCATGAAATTGTTTTCGATTACTGGATGTTTGTATAACACTCGAAGTTCTTCACGGGCTTACGTTTTAGAGAGTCGGAGTGAACTGAATCATTCCCCACACACGCAAAAACACTCACAAAAAAAAAAAATATATATATATATATATGTGTGTGTGTATATATTTATAGTTATTTTCATGGGCCATATCGGGATGATAGGAGGAAATATCGGAGCGTGACAGGTGGAGCGGCTTCGCTTTGTTTTATTAAAGTGATTGAACAAATAAAAGGGGCAGCGAGCCGGATAGAAAGTAAATACAGAAGAGAAAAATACTAATCACTTACCTGCGAGAAGGAAATTGAGAAATTCATCGCCGCTGAGAAGCGATGCGTAGTAGGACAGCCCCACGTACACAGAAGTGTTTGTGAACCTGTTGAAATACACACAATCTCAATAATAATTCATGGAACATTTCGTAAGCTTTGGCAAATGAGGGTATTCGTAAAGTAATTGGATAGAATGTAGTCCAATGTGCAACAAAGCTCAAAATTTAATGGTGTTCATGAGACAAAATCTATTTTCATTTTATTATGATCTGAAATTATGTATTTCTGTGTGAGTTGTTCGGTTTGAATATGTTGGGAATTGAGGCCGTGGTGACTGAGCAACAGATAGTTTTGTGAAGAAAGCGAAAAAAAGATATCCAGGTCTGTTTGTGTCATATTCTGGCTCCTATCCAAGTCTCCTTTCCCAGGACACTAAATAGTTCGTCGATCAAATTCAAATATTTCATAAATGATTCATGAAATATTTGAATTTGACCAATTATTGTAATTATTGTATTTGCTACGGATTTTCAAAACCACCACCAGAAGTAAACGGGACCTCTAGTCGCGGACCTGCTTGTCTTGTTTTGAATACAATCTTCCTTTTTGTAATTTCAACTCTTGAAACAATTAAGGGCTAAAAACAAAACGCTGAAAAACAACTAGTTTGGTCTACACGAGCACAAAGTTGGGGAAAAACGCTAATAGAGACCAAGATTTCAAAAGCGTAACTGAAACCACATATACAAATTTTAATGTGGGTAACCACTCATAAAGGTTACAATTATATGGAAGATGAGGTTATAGGTGATGGAAATAGACAGACAAGAGCGTGACGAAGGTTGAAGCAAGTTGTGGTGATGCCGGTAGGTACGTTTGGGCGTTTGTAGGGTTTTTTAGGATGTTCGTCTGCGGAGATGACATCTCTTAAAATGACTCAGGGGGTGTGGTCGGTAAATTGAGCAAACAAAAAGTGCTTGATAGATTTTACATGTGCACATGTGCAATATTCATGAGCGGCAACTACTGCATAGCTTGTACATTCACCAAAATCATCAGTGAAATCGAATGTTTCAGAGAAATTTTGTAAGGATCTCACAACCATTTCACATTTACTGATTCGAAAAAGCTTCTAATGTTACAATCATAATGTAATTTGATCACATCAACTTTTGACATCTATCCACGCAATTTGAGGTACTTCGGAAGACTTGGCCGTGAAACGAATTATATTTGGTGAATTTTCAGTTTGCGAGCTTACAGATCGGTGAATTGATTTTTGACCAGTGAAACTGATCAAATATCTGTTAAATCATATGGGAAATGTAGAGGTAAAGCTGATAACAAGGAATTACGGACATAGATTTGTTCACATTGACACACAACCAGAGTTGTTCGAAAAGTGAACAACATAGAATGGGAATGGAAATTTGGATTTTAGTGAAGAAATGTTTCCAAGTTCGGCAAGTGACAACAATTTCCCCCTAAATACCAAATTACTACCATCCGAAAATGAAAACAATACACAAAAACAAAAGAATACAATAAAAATGCAAATAAATAAATAAGGATGATTATATAGATTCACTTAAGTTGGGATTCGTTCGAAGAACTGCTCTTTTAGAGTTGGACAATCATTGTTCAACTACTGGTGAACGAAATTCAAGACACATCAAAACGTTCTTTATGAGTATGAATTATTACCAGTTACTTGTTGAAGGTCACTTCTTTGAAAATAGTAGAAAAGTGGTCATTGTTTCAATCGCAACACAAGTTTTTCTGTTCTGTATTCTGCAAAAGCCGCCTGACATTACGCTTAGCATTAAGGAAACTGAATCCATTCATGGTTTCTTGCAACGTATCAAACTTAGAAATAAGATAGGATCTGCTTTAATCTGCAATTAAGTATCTTCTTCGTCAAACAGGACTCGTTTGGGGAGAAGAGGTTGGACCGGAGAGGAAACGCTATCAGAATCCCATCACAAGAAGGAGCGGAAACGGATTAGATTGGCTGACCAGCAAGGGCCTGAGACGGCAGCCCGTGGAAATGGGATACAAAGGAGGATTTCGATTGAACGAGGATAAGAAGAATCGGTATTTTGAAAGACTGCGACGAGTAAAGGAAAATTCTGAACTAAGTACATGTGTACTCACATTGATACATTACAGCTTTTCTCCGAGACTACCAGACCAAAGTTTATGAAACGAGGTTCAAAAATCAATCTGGGATATGCCAGTCAACCAACGCTGAAAGATTGAATCACCAAAATCTCATCTCGTTTGATTCAGATAGAAATCACTTCCTTGAATTTAACCCTTTAACGGACAAAATTGATCTAACAGTAACGGATTTTTTTTCTCCCTTAATTTCGCTATCTTTAGACCCAAATGGTGAGTGTATGACATGAAAGTTAGATATACTCTATTATTATAGATTTTGGGATAGTGTATCCTGAGGGATACATTGTCTGATTCTCAAGGCACCTGGGTGGTGCCTTTTAAAAAACTTTTTATGAACCATTTGACACTTTGGAAAAAAAATTTCCCGGATTTTATATTACCTATTTCTAATTTATACCTTTTGGAATTTTGTTCCCAGGGGCTCCTCGTTAGCTGTATTAGAACTTGGCCAAAGGTTTATCAGCTTGAAACCTGAATTTTCCATGAAATCCAAAATTGGCTTCTAAAGACTCTAATTACGATCGAAACTTTAACATTTAAATAAAACTAAGTCTGATTTTTACATTAACACGAAATTCGGTATGGAAGCGCAAATTTGACCCTACCATCGTAAAGCTAATTCAATTTGGAAGTTTCCGTGAAAAGAAATGGAGTTAATGTTAAAATACTTTTAGAGACTTAGTTTTATTTAAATGTTAAAAGTTTCGATCGTAATTAGAGTCTTTAGAAGCTAATTTTGGATTAGGGATATGTGCTAGGTGGATAAGAGATGGGTTTGAAAATGTAGTCAAAAGTTGAAAAAAAAAATTGTTCTTAACCCTAGGAGGTCACACTGGGGTCGGTTCTGATCCCAGTGATCTGATTTTGCTGAGCGACTACTTGAATACAATTTTCCCGCCAGAATGAAGACCGCATAAATTGCGTTAGTACCAATGCTAGCGTGAGTAAGCTGTATTTTCTGTCAGTGGTGCTCGAGGTTCCGAAAGGGAAGGTTGTAAACTGCCTCTGGGACGGTTTTGACCCCACAGTTACCTGCAGAAGTGAATAGTGTTCGACCGAGGGGAACAAATGACCCCAATGTTATTCTCACCTGTTGCGCGAGGTAAGTCACAATGTTTCATTCTTCTTTTCCCTTGCTCTTTCATTCTATTGAAACATGACTGAAACTATTTGGAATCCCCGCATTCACGGCTGCGAGAATATTGCTGTGATTTTTTCGCTAGTCTCTAGCTTCTTAAGGTGAGAACTATTTAGAAATTGGTTGTCCGTAGCTAATGTTTTTACTGTTAAGTGGGTGAATATATGAAAATCGCTGAAAATGGCTCGCTGCTCCCTCTGCCCAAGGACGGCTGACAAAAAGACCAACGAAAATTGCAGTCCCTGCTGGAAACTGACTTTTGACAGCCACTCAACCACCGAAATCACATGGGATGACTGTGCCGAGACTGTCGAGGGACAAGCCCAATTATTTTTTCATTCACTGCCTATCATCATTTTGAATTTCACAAGTAATGAGGTTTATTCCAATAAAGATTGTCGATTGTCATTTCACTTTTCCGTCCTGCCAAATTCGAGTTTAATATATAATTCATCCTTTTCCCAAATTGAATTCGTCTTCTTCCCAAATCAATTCGTTTTGGAAAAAGACAAATTATCATTTCCAAATTGAATTCGTCCTTTTGGAAGAAGAAGAATTCAATTCAGAAGTGCTGTATTATATAAACATATTTTGCTTTCCCTCTGCCATTCTATTACTCAGGTGCTTCCAGGGCTTCATATTAGGTTTATAATGGTGGTTATCACAAACATGATGAGAAAGGGGAAACAATTCATGAATAAATTCTCCAAGTATGAAGAAAATTGTGATTTTCATAATTCTCAATTAATTAATGGCAGCTTGAAGCTAGGTGTAACTTTCATATCGATCGTCGTCGATTCTGTTCATTTTTTTCCCTTCTGATACAACGTACTGTGAAATTGATGGATGAAATGGATTCTTTGGTGCGGCATTCAAGAGTATTTTTGTAATTGGAAAACAATGTTTTCATGTAAGAAGAAAGTCGTGATTGGCAGATTCTCAAGAAAGGCCAAGTTCAAGCTAGGTGTAACTTTCAGCTCAATCGTCCGATCCTGTTATGTTTTGAAAATAGGCAAAAACGAGTTTTTTGACGTGGCATCTATGGGTGTTTTCAAA
Source organism: Creontiades dilutus (assembly GCA_031894815.1). NCBI lineage: Eukaryota > Metazoa > Arthropoda > Insecta > Hemiptera > Miridae > Creontiades > Creontiades dilutus. Next base: position 146,446 of record JAVIWC010005249.1, on the reverse strand, counting down.
ACTGGCAAAAATGGTGAACCTATTTTTGGGAGAGTAACGTTGGCTACTAACTTTCAAAAGGAATATTGACGTTGTCATAACAGTTGATTTATTTTATTCAATAATTCCCTGGATTGTATTTAAATTATTTAAAATTGAAAATACATCCATAAAACGGCGTTACGAAAGTATGGAAGAATGTTTTCATATGGGGCCAAAATTGACCCCAGTGTTTTGTCTGTGCTATTAAATTATATGTGTTACGTCGTAGGGTTAAGTGGTTTTTAAGACACAAAACGCGGTTTTCTTGAAAAAAAAAACTTTCAAAACATCATATCTTGAGAACGGAATGAGATAGAAGAGAGTTGGTTGGGTTTTTTACATCAAGTGCGGAATAAGTGGAATCTCTAGGACGAGTGGTTTGAAAGGAAATTAAATGCTGTGATAAAATGAAAAGAAAATGAAATGGAAAAATAAACACCTCGTCCTCTTGAAACACAAGAAAGCAAATGAAATAATAATGCTTCGGATTAAGCTTAAAAATACAAAGTATAAAAGGAAACATCTGACCTGATGAAATACGAAAAGAAAGAATAATCGCCACTGGATGGATGAAATGAAAATGGAAAAATGAAATGAACTGAAAAGATGAAATAAACCTTTGCCAATTAATCCTTAGAAAGAAGGTAAGTGAGATCGCTATGAGAGTTGAATAGCAAGTGGTAGTTTTTGTTTCCGAGTCTGCGAAGCAGCGGAAGCCTTGTGTTCAAAATCCGAATTCGAAATTTCCACTCGTATTTTGCGTTTCATAGCCTACTGAACAAATTTGGTTCAATTTCTGTCGGTCTGCCAGTCTGTCTGTCCGTTTTCCTGATATGGATAAGACCTCTTGAGGTCCCATAGGAATTTCATCTCAATATAATCAGCGTACGTTCTGCGCATGCGCTAATGTGAAATTCTTGCAACAGGTATGAATTTCACCATTTTGATTCAATTTAGCTCATATGATAGAGGAATACACATACAACGCCCCTCAAGGTCTCATAAGAATTTCATCACGATCGAACTGGCGGTAAACTGTGGGCACGCGCTTCAGTGGAATTCATTATACTTTTCGTTTTTACTGCCCGCCTCTGACGAGTAACCGCTAAAGCAGCTTTCTGCTATTTATTTTATAAATAATACACCGTAGTTGCATACGTCTACCAAAGCTATAAAAAATAATGCATGAAAAGTACTTCAATAGAATTTGCGTTAAATTACGCTAAAAGTAAGGTTCTCATATCAATGGTGTGCTTGAATGAAAAAATAAAGAAAGAAAGAAGTACTGAAAGAATACGATTGAATAAATAACTGGTCGTTATTTCCATGTCAAAAAACATCATGTTCTATATTTAGCGGAAAAGTTTTGAATAAGTTCTACGCGTTACTGAACTTCTAACAAATAAAACGACAACTGATCTAAGGAGGTGTCACTGGAGTGTTCATTAATTAAATGAGTCCATTTCATATTTGGTAGAAATTAATTGGTAGGAAGAGATGGAAGATACTCCCAAGCTGTGGTCTGTCGGAGACTTATAGAGTTAAAATTGTCAGCTGTCGGCCGTGGTCGTGTGATTTCGGGGGTATGCATGGAGGAATGCGCTCAATGACAATAGCGAATTTTCTGAATTAGTGGTTCAACCTGGGTAAGTGAAATATTCTGGATCAGTGGTTCAACCTGCGTAAGTAGAATATTCTGGACAAGTGGGTCGACGTAAATAGGCAAATGAAATATTTTGGATTAGTGGTTCACTCTGAATATGTGGAATAATTTTCTGTCACGTTTTTTGAAACGCCTTGGGCCAGCTATTATAGACAATAACCAGCTATTATATTTCTCCCCGATCATCGTTAGGTCAGGTAAATAAATTAAAACTTTATTAAACTAAATTAAACTTTCCGCAATTAGAATTAAACCTTTCAAAATTATAATTAAACCTTCCGCGCCTTCTTCGAGTTGTGTTCCTAATAACAGGAGGTGAGTCACTATCACTACTAATTCGACCATCCCTCCTTCGTCAAAACGTTGACTTTCACAACGAAAAAGGGAGATACTGTAGAGGAAAGCTGAAAAAACTGTATAAAAGGGTGGTTTTGTGTCCCATAAAATCGTTTTAAAGCTTCTTTGGCCACAATCCCCACCCAATTAGCATGATCCTCATCTCGTTCGATCCCATTTGAAGTGTAGTGCATTAACAAAGAATGAAAACGTTGACTTCCATGAAGAAAAAGGGAGATATTGTTGAGGAAACCCGAAAAAACTGTTTAAAAGGGCGGTTTAGTGTCCTATCACATCGTTTTAAAGCTTCTCTGACCGAACTATTTGAATCACTGTCGCTCATCACCACAACAATGTTCCTCTCAAAACCAAAATAAAAATAAAATTTTGGATGAGGTATTGTTTTGGGGACTCGACTCTCTGATCATGTTTAGTGCAGAGAATTAATTTAATGAAAGGTTCACTTGTATTTGAGGTTTAACTTAGTTTGCGAAAGGTTTAATTCTAATGGCGAAAAGGTTAATAATTAACTGAATTATTCAGTTTGCTAAAAGTTTAATTCAGTTTGCTAATGCTACAATTATGGAATGGCAAACAACAACTCATTCGCACCAATGCAGTCAGCTTTGCAGATGCACTGGAAACTTATTGGGTGATCAGTGATGTAATAAGGTTAGGAATCGAATAAGAAGTACCCACGGTTGGTCTAAAACGATCTACTTGGTCAAGTCTATCTAATGCGCATCTCCGAATACAGAGCGCTAGGGAATCGAGAGGGGCGGTATAATCAGCAAACCGTTTACCTATTCATTCATGCGGCGAAACGCTATTCCGCATCGGATGGGCGGTAGGTAGACCAATCGAACGAATAAGGCCCTTCGACGGAGCGGAAAGACGTGATAACGCGCCTCGGATACTCCGCCTATTTTGAATTTGACCTGGGCAAAAAAAAAACGGACCTCGTACAATGAATTTAACTCGGTACAACGACGGTCTCCCCGTGAGGTTCTCGTCGCTTTCGTGCCCGAGTTGGAATTCAACGGGACGTAGAAGTTGATTCCGCCCCTTCGCCCGAACAGCCTTCATCGCTTATGGAACAGCTGAAGATGCAAATCCCTTAGTACATCAAAAGTATTCAAAATCATTCGGCCCCTTCCCCCTTCCGTGGAGTGTGGATCAAATTTATTAGTTCAATTAAAATGAATTCGTGTCGAACTTTTGACGTCGACGTGAACTTTGCAATTCAACGATTCAATGAACTGAAGTAACTCTGAGAAATGGTGTAGAATATAAATGTAAAACATGCTGTTGGGTGGCGACTATTTCTGTAGATCGGGGCGGTGGAGCAGGGAAATTCTCAGTTGAAAAGTGTTTTCTATATTTTTGTCAAGAGCTTTCGCCCAAGTGGCCTTCTTCAGGGAGTCGTTAGAGTTGGATTTCAGATTGAGATAATTAGGCTCGTAGTCCCTATGAGATTCCATCTATATCGTCCAGAAAATATAATATACAGGGTGATTCCCTCGTAGTGTACGAACATTTTTTGGGTAGAACTAGACCGAAAAAGGAGCAAAACGCCGCCAACCGCACTGTTCTATCGCACTGTTCAATACCACCTTTTCGGAAATTTAATGATGAATCCGAAAATGTACTAACAAATTGAAAAATATTAGAGCAAAGTGCAAATAACACAGCTTTTATGGAAAAAAAACCTGGTTTCCTCGGAAAAATCTTTGAAAAATCATATCTCCGGAACGGGTTGAGATAGAACAGTGCGGTTGGCGGCGTTTTGCTCCATTTTCGGTCTAGTTTCACCCAAAAATTTTCGTACACTACGAGGGAATCACCCTGTATTATATTGTATTGTTAATAACAATATAAAGAATTACTCGTAAAACATATTAATTTTTCTAGTTGTTCACCTATTCAAATCGTCTGTATTTCCACTTTTAGGAAAGGGCTCTCATCAAAGTTCTTTTCTGCATTAGTTTGGCAGACGGGAGACGTCATAAGGTTCGTATACCAATTCCAACTCCAAAAACTGTAATTTTTTACAATTACAAATGTTTGGATTTACGGGATTTTGAAATAAAATCAAATCAAACAAAATGAAATTAAGGTTCTATTGAGAAAAATAAAATGAATTCGGGAAAACCTAGGGAGCTCCGGTACAAATATAGAAATTAATTAGAACTTAAAGAAGAATTAGAACTTAAAATCAATAAAATAGAAATGTTTATCGGCAAATACTTGATTACAGCGACAAATGTAAGATGACGGCGATGCGAGGCAGCCTCAAAAATTGGGGATCCCCAGCAGTCCACACTGGCAGGTGAATTTGACGAAGTTGTACGACAAATTTTATCCGCACTCGGCACCATAAAGCGAACGGGTGGGCACCGTAAAGTGAAGTTGGATGGTCGATCGCGAATATATAGGTTTAATATAAGTTTCTCCTCGTGAAGTTGAGACAGGACTCGGACGATTCGAGTGAGGCCACGTCTCATTCTCGTAGCAGGTCGGATCCTGCCTGATCCCAAAGAAGGGCAATCGGTCTGGTAGCGATAAGCCGGGTGAGACGTCTACAACTTGGGCCGATGGTGTTATGATAAATAGTTATTGAAAACAAACAAATAAAAAGAAATATTACACCTGTGAAGCGGCGCGAACAACGTGCTTAGATCTGTACGGAAACACCAAAAGGTGTCCTTCAGATCAGATTTTCTCAACCTGACTCAATAGTAACGGTGTCTTGATAACTGATACCGTATCGCCCGAATCTGAAAACCTAACTCTAACAGCACCACAGTCCTGAATGTTTATATGCATGGGCAATATAAACTTCACCAAGCTCCATTTTTCAGGGCTTAGTCGACCTAATTTAGAGAAGAAATGAATAAATATGATCATCCTGTTTACATTTTAGCACAATCGTATCGTTAGTATCAGCTGCCTGTGTTTGATTGTGAAATCCTTGTAACATTCTCTTCTCCTACACTTTTCAATCGATTCTGACGAAATTTGAAAACTGGTCGATTAGGTTGAGCTCGATAATTAATGTTTTCACTTTGCTTGCCCAATAAAACCCGTCAATTATCATTTTGACAAGTCTCATTTGAAGAATCGTGCCTATGATGAAGAAAATGAAAACTTTGTATCCTATTCAAAGTGACATCCTTCCAAGATTCCAGGTAGAATAAAAAATAACCGATGAAAACTATTTGGATTAAACTCCGTGCTGACTCACCATATAAATGTGATGATGACGGTTTTTCTTCTCAGGTTCGGCGTGCGGAATAGATCAGAGACGCCGTAAGTTCGCGTTCTCCCCTCCGCATCTTCCTTTTCCTTGACGTATTTTTCCACGTGGAATTTCCTCTGGAACAAAGAAAAAAAATGCCCATGAAGTCAACAAAGCAACTAGAAAAATGTGTTGACAGAAGACCAACACATTTACATGGTAGATGGTAAAGTAAAGTAAAGTAAAGTAAACAGGGAATTTCACCTTGGATTTTCGTCCGACTACCCGGAGGTGTCGCGGACGTCGCCAGCCGTCCTCCAGAGAGGATTGGAACTAGGTCTGACGATTTCGCTCGTGGCTTCCCATTGCCTCACGCCCCTGGGTTGGGAGCGTTTTGGATTCACGTGATATCGAGATCAGAGGTGAACTGTCTAACGACAGGACAGGTATACAACACTTGATAGGATTTCAGCCCTAATCATCGGTGCCTGTCGGATTCGAACCGAGCTAATCAGTAATCCCACTGAAAGTAAACAGCCGAAGGACTGATGCCTTAGCTCGCTCGGACAACCTGTCCCCTAGTTTTACAAGAATATGTAGAGACGAATGGAATCAGCAATTCCATTGCCTTTTCACTAAAACCCCGATCTTTCATTTGTACATCGATCTGGAAGGATGGTTTGAAATTAACGTCAAGCCATGTGTCACCTTGGAGGTCAATGATATTTCATTTTTCCATCTAGTTGGAGGAACACTCGTCGACGAGAGTTTCAAAGGATTTCGAACCCACCCCACGCACTTTCAATTCGAAAACTAAACAGTTTGCGCTATTTTTTTTTGTAAGTAAATTTAATTAATTTTTCAATCAAGCTTTGCTCAACTTCCCTCCCATGAGCCTTCTATGCGCTCCCATTGAAGAGCACCCTCTTTGAGAACCGCTAGATTACACCGATTTATAACAATCACCCTTCAAATAATTATATGTAGTAGGTACACTGTGAGTATTGTACAGGTAAATTGAGAGCTACGCTTGCTTCTAAGTGAAAAGCATCATTAATTAATTCCGTTACAGTAAGTGTTTTGATTGTTTATTGTCCATAATAATGTATATGTATATTTTATATAGTTATGTTACGTGCACAACATGTTTCGCCTTCTTCATACCTAAAATAGAGGTTGAAAAATGAAACAAAAACAGTTATGTAAGTGAAGAAGTCTTCTGCGCTTGACGGTATATCTCAGGATAATTTTTTGAAGACTTTTTCATTGTAATAATATAATAATAATAGCAGAGCGTAAGCAGGATGCTGCATACCGTCCTATCTTTCTTATCCTTACTTTTTTTGACTTGCAACAACTGTGTTTTCAATTTGTATTTTAGTTACGAAGAAGCTTCTGACGAAGTCAATAAAGGGCGAAACATGTTGAGCACATAACTCAACAATACAGAATGTATCAGACTCAACCGGCCACACGTCAGCGGTCGGTTCTACGACTAATTACAACAACATTTATCCTATACCTTTTATTCCGAATTCCCCCCCCCCCCCCCCCCATAAAATCCTACTTTTCCTCACTAAAACGGCCATAACTCCCTCAATTTGATGAGTAAATAGAAATCTGACTAGATTGTTGGAAAAACCGTTAAAGTTTCTAACTCCTTAATGCCAAAGTAAGAAATTTTAAGCAGGAGCAAAAACTAAAACATAAGGTCAAAGTCTACATTTTGAAAAAATTAAAAGATCACAGTAGTGGAGATCATTAAAAGTGGTGCTCGTGAATTTCTGTCCACTGGAAAAACTTTCTGAAGGTCTCAACTTTCCAACGGTATACTAATTTTTAATTTTTTATAGGAAAATGTTTTGAGGAAACTGAGTTTGAATGCTAATAAAACATGGTTTTTTCCTCTGAATCGATGCAAAACCGTTTGTCGTTTCCGACGAGTTTGATATCTACTTCTTCGTATTTGTGGTTGCTAAGTAGATTGGTGGCTCTCTTGAACCATCCTGACTAGTGAAAAAAACCTTATATAGTATCAGTATTACGTCCCCTTCTCTTACTCAGAGCCTCGACATTCAGCTGCCAGCTCTCCTTTGAACCTCCTTGTCCTCCGAATACAACGTTTCTTAAAGGAGTAAATTTGGTTCTTCACCGTAAACAATAAACAGAAGGATAATGCTAAAATCTCAGTAATATATTAGGTCAGTTTCGGGCGTTGATCGGTTGGGGAAACGGGGTCGACTGAATTTTTGATGTAGTGATTTAGTTATTCATTTATTTTTGATTGATTGAAGTTGACTTGTTTAAACCATACTTTTGAGTTTTTCCTGAAACTGAACAGAGTTAGAATTTGATTTTCCAGATATGATTAACCTCATTCCAGGTTAAAACGGTCTGTTTAGCGGAGAAAACAATGTTTTTTAGCCTTCAAACTCAATTTTCTCAAAAATTTTTCTCTAAAAAATTAAAAACTACCAAACTATATTTTAGCTTTTGCGTCTGCTCCAAAATTCTTGACTTGGCCTCAGAGAGTTAGAAAAAAAAGTAGGATTTTATGGGGGAGTTGTGAAAAAAGTTGTAGGACAAAAAGTTGTTGCAAATTAGTCGTATAATCGACCCCTGACGTATGGTCAGTTCAATCTGATAAACCCTGTATAAGACATACCACAATAAAAGCGTGAGACGGCGAATTCCTTCGGGCCGCACAACACAACTTCAAGTGTCTTGATGTTTTTCACGATCGTGTGCCGCAAAATACCCGTAAACGTCGATATGAAAATAACAAAGAACTCAACCTGTTTCACCTGGAGTCGATGTTCACTCCACACGTAAGATTTATAAATGTGTCTAAAAGGGCGGACGTTCCTCTATTGGCGGAAAGAAAACTCGTTCCTGCCAGATGGGTTTACCTTCATTTTCGCATCCACCAGCCAACAACCGATAACTACTCGCTTAAAGGAAGGTTATCTATAAAACGTAAAAGTCATAAACCGCTCGTAGATTAAGTCTGAAGGTCTCATAATGATGTCATTGAAAAACGCTCTGACCCGTATCTACGAGACGAGGGGTGGTGGGGTTGGAGGGTCAATTTTATCTCCTTCCCTCTCCCCTGCTGGCATCGGAAATACTTCTTTTTTTTTCGTTTTTTTTTTTCTTCCCCATTCGGAAAGTTTATAACGTCGATGTATAGTGATTCGGAAACAGGGAGGGGTGTATAAATAAATTTCCAACAAAGCTTCTGCCTTCCGCCAAGAAAAAAAAAATGAAAATGAAAAGTTGAACCAGAGATAAAGCCATACTTAGCTATTGTGAAAATATTTCCATCAAGCAGCCTTCGCTGTATTTTTCCTTTTCGAGAAGAAAGCCCATCATAAAATCACGTCGGAACTGGAAGAAGAAAACATTTCTTGACACGACTTGATGGTAAAAGCATTTAAATCCCCGAAGAAATGCTTTTCGGTTCTTTCCAGAGCGAAAAAAGTGGAACCTCGAAGGACATCTCATTTTACTTTTCGCCCACTATAATCTAACTTCTGATAGAAAGTAATTTCGTTGTTGACGCTGCGGAATGGCCAATTATCATGCGTTCCGAAAGCGTACCTGTTATGCTCTCACGTTAACTCAGCTCGAAAAAACATTGAGATCAATAAAAACTTTTGATTTTGTTCAATTTGAACTAAAACTTCCACTTACACAACGTTTTAAATGACGCAACATGCAAAAGTACTTCTATTTCGTAGTAATTCAAAAGCAAGGCCTGCTGCCACCTGATCGTAGGATTCCAACTTCTTCAATTTTGGCTGGGTATTTGTAGATTTCATTGATGTATAAATACTAGCGGCCCTTGAAAAGTGTTTCCTACTGGTTTAAAACCCAGAGCAACATGGTGACGTCGTGCAAATCTCAGTCACTGTTGGTTGGCTTCATTTAGTGCCAACTGAATGCAAATAAATTTAAAAAGTGGATCAAACAGTTCGCATTCCCTCATTGAAGAGCAGAGACTGCATATTCATCAATGATATTGGTTTACTCCTAAGATTCCCAAGGTTAACTAATGAAGTATTCTGGTGCTTAGTCCTTCTGTCGAACAACGTAGGGTACTGAGTGTAAGGGTCCACAATCTAAGGTACCAGTACCAGTTCGTATAGCTCTTGTTGACAGAGGTGAGTGATCTATCGTACTCTACCAACTAATCAGGTTGGTATCCAAGTTTTCGCAAGATGTAGAACTCACAATTACTATTCTGGGAGAACTGATCTTCCAGAAGCGGGAGTATTCGGCTTCGCCTTCCAGCCTAGGTGAGTAGCCAGAGCCACCACGAAGCCAAAAGCATTCAGGGAGTAGGCAAGTGATCCTTGTCGAAGATATACATCTTTCAAATGAGGCTTCCTCCACCTGTGGTTCCTGCCTAACGCCTGAGGTGCTCTAGTGAACTGGTCACTTTCAGATACTATACCAGGACTCACAGAACCTTGCCGTTTGTTATGTTTTCTTCGTTCATCTTCTCTAGAACGATTTTAATTTGACTCCACATGGAGCAGACCTTCCTTCAACTAAAATGAAGGAAGAGTAAGTTTTTGGGAAAGATACCGTTAAGGTTTGAAGGGACCGTTAGTAGACCATGATAAGAGGAAAATACATCAATGAAATACGAGCCCTTTAGCCTCGTAGCCCTTTAGCGAGAGATTTCCCGCCAGGACGGGACTTCTCCCTGGTCAATCCACGAGTTATTTATTTTATGTTACTTTTTCCCAAATGAAAACTTTGTTGTTATTACATCAGTAAAATTTATATTAAAATTATATATTCGGAATGCCCTTTTCTGCTGACCACAGTAGGCGAGGGTATATAAGCCGCGGAGCCGATCCCCTCGAGTTAATCTTAGTTCGTTCTCGTTGTGCGTCAGGCTTAAGACCTGCTATTGTTTGTCGCGTTGCGTCTGTGTGAAAATTGTTAAATAAAACCGTGTCTTTTTGAAAACTGTTTCTGATTACTAGAAAACAAAACTTTAATATACATCTTATACAGATGGTGGAAATACATCATTAACATGAAACGTGATTACAGGTTACCAATCGATTGTCCTACATTTTGATCGTATAAATATAAATATAACAAAATAGTTTATGACGAGTCAATCCTCGGAGAGGAAGTCTTAAGGAGGCGGTAGGTTGTTGGCTATGTCTTCCAGCATTATTTTAGGGTGACTTTTCATTGCCAAATCACGTTTTACATACGCTTCGCGCGATGTGTCGCATACCTCCGGGATATCAAGATCCGAATGCAGGGTTGAATTACGGACGAACCATGGTGCGCCTGTGATTATTCTAAGGATTCTGTTCTGGAGAGTTTGGATGCGATTGATGTACGAATTAGCCGCCGAACCCTATATAACGTGTAGTTATCTTGCATCGTATTTTTTCAACAATTCCATCATTTTTCAGTCTCCCTTACACTCTGCTGGTGGTTTCATTTGATTCGAATGTCACAGAGGGGTAATGAAATTCTGTTCGTCACTCTTGGTGCAACTTGTTTTGATTGGTTATTTTTTCAGTTATCAAATATACCAACACGACTATTAAAACATTGTTTTCCATTTATTTTGGGAATAATTACGACGGAAAAACTAGTTTTTCATATGCAGAAATCAGATAAATAGTTTTGGAACTGCTAAACTTTTGTGGCAGTGATGAATCAATCGGCGATGAAGACTACAGAGACGAACTTTATGGAGTTTATTCCAATATTGCATCAGAAGCTAAATAGCCTTAGGATTATCTCCTCAAAATTCGAGTCAGATCGGACGATTTTTAGAAGAATTGAAGAACTTTTAATGGAGCAATCCCTCGGAGAGCTTGAAGACTGACTAATACTCAGTTTTAAAAGCAGGGTTTTCATGTCCCTAACGTGCCCAGTAGTGCTGATTTTTGAGGATTGTTGAAGTTCCTAAATTACCCGTAAGATACAAGAAAACAATAGAAACCCATTTTGTCATCTCTGGAAATAGACGAGTTCTATCCAACGGCTCTTAGGATTCATATCGTGATCTTGAAAGCTCTCATCTAGTTTTCGGAGATGCTGAACGCTTTTCTTCCTGTTACATGCAATGCTAATTTTCTACGTTGTTTGAAAATGGATAGTTCCCTTCATGTCCCCTAGATAGCGCTCTCTCTGAAATCAATGTACTCTCTTCAAGTAAATGTGAAAATTTACGCATCTTTGGGTGCCCATTGATCGGGTTGGGGAGGATATAAAAATCAATTAAAGGTTACAATTTTCATGATATTGAGCGTAGATTTCGAAATGAGAAATAGGTGTTCTGATTTGAAGAAAACAATTGGATTGTATAGTGAACTATTGCCCATTTGAGCAACTCAAAACGTAGCCATATTTGAAACACTAAAACAAAACATGCAGATTGGAACAAAACTTTCTCACAAATAACGATTTGAGCAGGAAGGGAGGAGGGTCGCTTTCAGAGGGAGCCGGTAGATGATATTGCATATTTTGGTCTCATGCAAAATTTGCTGTCAGTTTGTGAATGGACTAAGTCTGTGATACGTCATGTCATTATTATCCAATAACAAAAGACTTGAGCGTTTCAATTTCGTGTTACCATTAAACTCGTATTTCACATCGGACATTATAACTTTTCCAACTTCAGAAACTGGGATCGTGCATAACGATGTCCGTGAATCAAATTTTCTGTTTGGGTTATCCGACTAAATGTGCCGTTAGAGTCAGAAGGCACAAAGTGGTGAATGACTCGGAAAAGTTTCCGACTTTGAATCCATCACTTAAAATCTCGATGGCGACGGATGCGGAGGGTGTCGTGGTTCGAAAGTTGGATAATAATTCAAGCGGGAAAAAGAGAGAATGGAGGAATGAAATTGCCGGTCGAGATAGGTGGCCTGAACCTGTTTTTTCCATTGTAGATGGGGTGCTCAGCCATCCGCCGAGGGACGTCATTTTGGAGATTCGAGATAAAATATATACCTGGTTCCTGCTCCGAAGCCATTTGTTCTCCACTTGGCATCCATCACTCTCGGGAAAGAAGCGGATAGACGTGTCGAGCTTTCCCCGTCTAAATGTACTTACAACGGCATCAACGAGCGCAATTTTTTGAGATAAAGACAAGAACCTCGAAGATTCCGGAGGCAGACGAGGAGCCGGGTTTTGGTGGGAAAAGGATAAATATCCTGACACGTGAAGCCCGTCACGACCTACTACAGATATTCTGGGGAGATTTGACGTACTTTCGCCTCGTTCTTCATTGCTCAACTCTCGATCCCGTCAGCTCAGTTATGTGGTTCCTAAAACGTATTCTAGAATTGACATTCATGTATGCGAGACCAAACTAGCTGCCAGATTGCTAAATGTGTTGTAGCACCTTCTTGTATATCTGAAAATAATTACGGTTTTAATTAAAGTCAATATGGCTTTTTATACCCAAAATAACGGTGTAATATACTATCTAAAATTTCAGAATTAAAATTATCATAATACAATTTAATTCACATAGAATTTCTTCAACTAGCCCATTTTATGTTTACACAATACATCCCAAGTATACACCCAACAATTTTTCTCCGTAATTTCCGAGCCTAAAAAACAATTCAAAAGGCAACTTCACTTATTTTCTATGACGAATTCAAATATCGCATTTTCGCAAGTGAGCTAAAAGTTCTTTATTTTACATCTCAACCGAAATTGAGGATTCCACCAAAAACAACAGACACGAAAATGTTGTTCTTTTCTAATGATGGCGCAACCGTCGGCATGGATTCAACAGCTATAACGCTTTGGAAACTTCAACATTACATGAAATTCTTCGTAGACTCCATAGGAGCTATAGAAAAAGGAGGTTCCCATTGGAAATAACGAAGGTGGTACGCATTGCGCACTTCAGCCCGTCTTGGTTATTCATGAAATCTGCGGTTTAAATGATAAAGAAATCCATCGAACCAAATTATATATTTCGAGAATCAGTGTGAATAGATTGAGTTGGCCAAACTTGTTATCCACCCCGTACATTTGAATTTGTCTTGTTCAATATTCAATACTTTTCTATTCATCTATCTTTCTAATAAACCTGATGTTGAAGTGATTCGCTCTGAAACGAACCTAAACTATGATTATGAGATGAGTACCTCCCAAAAAATGGATTATTTCGCTTCTGTGGTACAATCGGTCTGACAGTTGCATTACTGTTAGCTTTAGAAAAAATGGAGGCGAGAAAATTCACTAATTAGATACAAAATCAGTTCGAACAAATTTTGTTGATTAATTTTTTATTTTAATTTTATTATCATTATTATTATTGTTATTTTTCAATTTAGATTTCGAGAAATGCATAGGGGTTTTTAGAAAAAATGGTCTATTTCCAGAAAACGAGAGTTATTAACGTTATATCGTTTTGACGTTGGGGTCTTTATCAGTAACAGATCAACAATTGAACTGTTGAAATTGAAATTGAAATTTAGTTCATTCAGTAACAAATACAGTCAGATCAGAGAGACACAAAAAACTATTCTAGGCATTCAGGGTTTTGCGATTATGTCAAAGTTGTTGAACAGTTAATTCTTTGCATTAACGCAACTCAAATCGACCAGATGAAGGGTATACTAAACTGCAAGACCGTTCGGTCTTGAAGGAGGGGTAGGTCCAGAGCGCCGTGCATGAGTGTAGTCTGAACGTCCTAAGCTTAGTGGCGCGTCACGAATAATCCCAAGCTAAACTTTTATGCTTTGGTATGAGTAATAAAGGTTGATCAAATTTCGATTAAAAATATGGAGATATGCTAATTTACTAACATTAACGTGTATAACGATATATTCCTTTCCTAATAAGAAATAATAGTGAGAAAAAAGTACTGTTTTTGCATTTTTTAAGTCAGAGATCTACAAAAAAGTACACTGCAACGGCAGAAAAATTGAATGAACGAAGTCGTTGAACGCGTGATGGGTTGTGATCTTGGAAATAAAAGTTTGAGAGGGCGACTTATTATGAAATGTGTCCTAGAAGCAGATGTCGCTGTACAAAAAAGGAGGTTCCCTTTAGAAATAACGAAGGTGGTACGCATTGCGCACGTTTGCGCGATTTGGTCATTTATCGAATCTACGGTTGAAATGATAAATTAATCCATGCCAAACTTCTTATCCACCCCGTTCATTTGAAGGTCCAAGGTACGAACCTGAATGCATTTAAACTACTCAAAATTTGAAATGTACCACCTACAAATCCAACGGTATCCTCCCCCCAGGTAGTCACTGCGCTCAGTCACGGGTTCAGTTTTGTTATCAAAGTCTCGAAAGAACAAGGGGAAGTGAAGTTAACAGTGCAGCTGCTGAAAAAAGAGACGCGTAAGGTCACGCGGTGTCGATCCCGACAGTGTGGAGCAGCTGAGTGCAGCGATAATTGAAGAATGGAACGATATTCCTCGTGACTTCATTCGTTCACGCATTGAAAGTACGCCGAGAAGAGTAAAGGCCGTCATTCAAGCTTGAGGTGGGCCAACTCGTAACTAAAGACAAATCTTTGTTCATTCACTCTTCATTTTCTTAGTTATTGTGTTTCATTCTCTTTTGACTGACAGAAGCATTTTTCATTTCGGCTGAATTACGTCCAATTTTGCTCTATAAATTTATTTTTCAGCAGCTGCACTGTTAAATTCACTTCCCCTCGTTCTTTCGAGCCTTTGATAACAAAACTATCCCGTGACTGAGCGCAGTGACTGCCTGGGTGGAGGATACTGTTGGATTTGTACCTAGGTGGTACATTTCAAATTTTGAGTAGTTTCTTCCCATCGAATAAGTCAAGTGACTCAGAGTTCAAAGAATTGATAGGGACACCAGCGCACGTTGTGATTATAGCATGAAAAGTCCATTTTTCATTAAAAACTTCGATTTTCATTGAAAAAGTCAGGTTTTTCGAGCAATTTTGAGTACACCGTTGAAAAGCTAAGATTCTGGCGTAAATTTTAGGACTGCAGTCTAAATGTGAAGAGTGGTATTTTATTAGACCTATAGAGTATAAAAAGTGGTCATTCTGAGGATTGACAAAGTTCACTTCGTAGAGTAGCATGTAGTGGAAAATGTCGTTTGAATGCAGGGAAAACACGGCTTTTCCTATGAAAATCGACGTTTTTAACGAAAAATGGACTTTTCATGTTATAACGTACGTGATGTCCCTATCAATCGTTTGCACTCCGAGTCAATTGACGTCTTTGATAGGAAGAAAGTAAATATATTCGGGTTCGTACAAACCTTTTAGCATCCTCAACGTACTCATTACCTACTTCGTTCGTACGCTAATCATCATGCCGAATACATTCATCAATAAGAAATTCCAGAATAAGCTTCCGCTACCGAGACTCAGAAGCAAAATCGTCTTAGTATTTTAGTCTGTAGCATCTCAAATGCAATCGACAACACAAATGAGAATATTCGTTAAAAGTGACCTAATATTGCACCTGACCGTAATGAAGCTTTCGTTCTCTTCCCGTTACTACGTGTTTTTTGATACATTTGATGACGGGTTTTACAGAAATTGTCGGCATTATAGGACTATAGTGACTATAGGACATGTAGGTCTCGAATGATTTCATCACAGTCACAACAAAGTTTTATCTTTTTAACGGCTGAATATGTGCCTATTCCTTCCAGCTGCTTGTATTTCAATACATCAATGAATTTTCGTAAAAACTTTTAATCAGATTGCCATTCTGTCCTTTCAGTTAGTGAATCGGATTCAGTTATTCAAAACTCTGGGTTTCTTTAAAGCCCCCTCATCACTCGTCATTTCCTTAACTTCACAGGATCAATCTCGTTTATTCATTACTGAAGTTCCCAAGTTTTTCATACCACTAAAACCTCATTATTCATGAAAAAACTTCCTGGTTAAATAAGCTGGCTGTAAAATTATTTTATTTTTTTGAATTTTCCTGTCCGGCTAACAACCTTGAATCCACTAATTTCTCCAATCAACCGCCTCCAAGCACATACTCACCCAAGTTTAATGTAACTTTACCACCCTGAGTAGGTAATTTTGCGTTTAAGCTTGTGATCTGCTATTTATTCATGAGCGATGATTTTGTTAATTGACATCCATGGAAATTTAATCAAAACCGAATAATAATTGTAGTGAAAAGACATGAATTCGGATTGGGTAGGTCGATTTTAAAATTGAAATGCTAGAGCTTAAATCAAATTTTTCGAATGGAGTAGACAATTAAGAGCCAAACCTAAAGTATCGTAAGCCTTCAAATCCATGTAGAATTACATCTTAGCAAATTTGTGAAGCAAATAAAGCTGTTGTAATGAGTCCAAACATTTTAAAAACGATGTTTCAAACTTAGTGCAGAAAAAATCCGTTTTGAAGTATTCAGAAACTATTAAACCGGGATTCTAATATGTACCTACCCATTCTAGTAAGGAATCCTTTCTTGCCCTAACTAATTATTCTAAAACAAAAGAAACTATGATAACGTTGTCAGCAATTTTTGAACTATATAAGTTGGTAATTCAAAAATGAAGAACAATAGTGATATTTAACCACCTAAAATGGAAAAACTCCCATACGAATTGTTATATTTATATTGTTGGTGGATTCCACTTCTGAAAACTTAATCAACTATGAATTGAAGGCTGGAAATTCGTTGAACTGTGTTCAAATAATTTATTAAATAAATTGTATAGCACGATTTTGTTTTAGAAAAAATTTATAGCACGATTTTGTTTTAGAAAAAGTGTATACTCATGAAATATTATAGTTGACGGTTTCTGCGAACATGGAATTCTCATATTCAAATTATAAATAGTTCAAATATACATATTAAAATAGTTTTAAATGTAATGAGTGAAAATTCACAGTAACTAAATGTGATGAAAAACTACAGAAATTTGCTGGTGGGCGTTTTCTATATTCGTATAAATTAGTTTTTTTAGTGGCGGAGAGAACTTGATGTGGTACTGCCCACGTATGAATAATACTTTTCAGTTACATTCCGGTCGTATGGGGACAATTTCGCCTTTCAAGGCCGATAAAAACTTTCATTTGACCCTCAAAGTTTTTCGGGAAAGTAAAATCAGTTCGTATTTTCATCCCGCGATATACCGAAACGCTTTCTTGTCCCTTGTTAATTAGTGAAACATTCATTACCAAGTTTCTACCGAATGAAACGAATTCAACGGGTACCTACAGCTCGCCGTCAAGAACTCGCAAACTCGCTTCGGAACGAGATCTGTTCCGTGGAGCGGGCTGTGAGAGACAACCTGCGCCTGACAACCTCCGACAATTGGCACGTTTTGCCTATCAGCAGGCGGGCGGGCTCCTCAAAAGGGCTTTTTCGGGACTTTGTCGAGACCAGGCATAATGGGCTGGAAAGTTTCTCGTATTTTGTTCGTCGACGCTGCAGGTTCGGAGTTTTTATTACTCAATTCTATCGCAACTCTTGACCTCCGTTTATGTTGTGCGTCACTACATCTTCATAGTAGCGTTCATAGCGCACCCTTTCCCTTCACCCGGATTCGTTCATTATTGTTAGTATTAAACTGTTGTAAAATACAAAAACGAACTCCTTCTGTAAATTTGTTGGTTGATGTTCCAAGGCGCATTAAAATTTAAAGAGAAATAAAAACTGCAGATCGTACACAATCCCATGTACTACTGTTCTATGAATAAATTTGATGTAGGTGAATTTTGAACGGTGGAGCAAATGCATGATCCACAAAATTATTAATCAAATCGAACCTGGAACAACAATGAAGTCTGACTGTTGGAAGGTTATAAATCGAAAGAACTCGCGGAAACAGTAAACGTAAATTCAACGGTCAACCACACGTTCATGTTCGTTGATTCAGAAACCGGGGCAGGCGTTCAGCAGGTTTAATGAGCGTGAGGAAGCGCTAAATGGAAGAACAAAGCTCGGCAAATGATTACAGAAAGGTTTCTTATTTCTGTATTACGTAGCCCTACCACGCTGAGCACCGGACTACTGCAACTGGACTGTTCAACCAGAGGTAATGCTTTCTAGGTACATTCAGGAGCATGGGTAGAAATCAAACTAGAATTTATTAAGATAATATAAAAATACATGCAAAAATACTTGAGCAGCCGCCAGCCTCGCGATGTACCTCTTACCTTTCGCAAAAAGGCTCTGAACCCAGGCTCTACAATCCGACCGCTTACTTAACTGATTATTCAAATGATATCGAAACTGTTGTAGGTACGTAAACCCAAGTGGTCTCACTTAATTCAGAAAAATAATTTCTACCAGAATTGAACAAAAGAAACTACCCTCTTCCATCAAAAGTTTTAGAGATTCCAATTTTTAAAAATGGATTAATTTTTTTATATAATCCCTTAGGGTTGATTAATAAAATGCCGATATTATTAGCACATCAATGTTAGATCTGTGAGGCAAAGTGCGTAAAGTTTGGTCCGGTATTTTCTGAGGAAATCTTTGGACACCGTGGAGTACAGCGAACGGACGGATTTTTCTTTTCGATTTTCAGAATCTACTTTTCTTGAAATCTACTTTTATTAAAATCTACTTTTATTTAATTAAAAAACCACTTTTATTGACACAAAAATAAATAAAACGGGCGTTGAAGGTGTATTACTCATTCTGTACTAACGAATCGTTAGTCAGAATGGCACTTCCAATGTGTTGCACTATTGAACGTACAACGCTGAAATATAATTGTAGGTCCTTTCAAGCTTAAATAATGATTCGTAAATTACTTTTATGTACTGTTCAGGTGTATCTGAAATGTTTTTAGATCAAGAAGAATTTTTCAGTATATAGGTCATTACCTCTTGAAAACAACACTTGACTCGTATTCAAGGCCCACAGATAATGGAACAGTACTCGCCGCTGTTACCTCATTGTCCGTTAATCCCATTCTTATGTGAAAATATTTAAAGCCTTTAATGGACTTCAGATTTCCCAAGCTGCTTTGCGCCGTGGGGTTTTCCCAAGCCAACCTTTTTCTGGCAAACGGTCAGTCACCCGTAGTCTCCCCCCTAGCACCCTGGGATTTCCCGGGGTAGTTGTAACCCCGTCCCTGATTGGTTTCTACTATCCCCCTCTCTCTGCTCCCCGCGATTCCCCACTCTAAATTTTCTTCACTTCCCCCCCAAACAAAATTTTCCGGTTTTTTGGTTAACAGAATCTGGAGTCAATTCTCTCTTTCGTTTTAGCCTGCTCTTACACTCTTGTTAACTTCGCTCTCCTGGAACCTCCCTAATATTGGCTGGGATCCCTATATAGTTATCACTTATCAAACTTGACTGACTTCAAATCATAGTTATCAAAGTGACTTCATTTTCCTTACTAAGTAGCGGCAAAGCAGTATATTGTGTGATATTGTTGGCTACCCGCGAAACCTCAACTTTGGCAGAAGCGCCCTAAGGTATTATTCAACAACACCTTTATTTGTTTGATTGGTTCACTGTATCGACGAATACGAATTGAATTATGTATTTCCATACTCGTTAATTGAGCATTTACGCATTCATTTGAAATACAGCCTCCATCAGTTAACTTCACAACCGTTTACATCTTCCTTGGGTTCACCTTAACACGTATACCATAATACAGTGATCTGAGTAAAATGGATATCTTATGGAGAAATAATAAAACTCTGCCTGATAATTAGCAGGTTGTTTCTAATTTAATTTTTTATTTATTTAAGTTTAAACGGGAATGTAGCCCAAATACAAGAAAAGGTCATAGAATAGATAATAATACAAATAAGCGTATAATAATGCTAATGCTGGAATTAAGAAGAATAAAAAATAAGAATGTGATACGACAAGTTTAATTAGTGTTGTTTAACGGAATTAGCTTTTTAGGGTTTGTCTCAACTGCCCAAAGGAATTGAAAAATAAATCAATTTCTTTGTTGGATGCCACAAGATTTGAAGATCGAAGAGCACGAAGAAGGGGATTGTTGAACAAATAATTATTAGGGGTTGCCTTTACGTAAAAGGGGTTTGAGGAAGAACAAAAGAGGACAACCGGTTACAGACATAAGAAGGCCGAAAACAAAGGTGCAGTCCGCTACACGGCGAGACTGACCAAGAGAAGCCAATTTACCGAAAGCCAACGTATCAAGATCAAAATCAGGCCAGCTCACACATTGCCCATAGGCGACAAAACGAAGGAATCTGCGCTGAACCCGTTCGAGTCGATCAGGAGCGTTTTGATAGTAAAGCGACCACACGATGGACGAATTCTGTAGGATCGAACGGACCAACGCATTGAACAACCAGGGCATCCACATCCTTGAATCCCCTCGTATGGCGTTTCAGAAAGCTGAGACTTTTCATTGCTCGTGGCCAAATTCCGTCTATATGCGAATTGCGAGAAGGCAATTGCTTACCTTTGATGTATTCAGTACCTGTTTGTCATACATTCTGTTAATAGTTGTTTTCTTGTTGATTGATTTCATGTTCATTAATCGGTTGTTCCATCACTAACCTATCTAATAAATCATTTGCTACTTGTACTTCAAAAGCTGCCTGTGATAACAATAATTAACGGATTTAAAAACTGTTGATATTTTATTACCCGTCTGCGCCCATTCGTCTGCTACATCTTCACACCGCCATAGTTTTATTTATCCGTCATTTAAATGTCGTACGCCGCAGTCGAGAACAACGTAATATTATCTTTAGAGTGTTTTCTGTAGCAGATCTCAGATCTCGCAGCTCGAAGAAAAGGAAAATAACATTTCCCGCTGGCAGTTTACCTGCTGAGAATTCGATTTAGACGCTTGGAATTGGCTCCCGTCTCATCTCGTTCCAGTGAGCATACATCAAACATCCTGCCGTTGGAAATCTCATTCATCATCTACCCCTTTAGATGACAAATGGAATAAACACCTACACTTGTTCATATGTTGCAGTCTTCTGTACCTAACTAAGTCGACCGGGCCGCGCTACTTTTCGACAAATCAGAGTAACATGTCAATTCGTTTCGACTTCAGCCATTTGCTTCGACACATGTGCGATAACAAGAAGAATAGGTTTCGACAAATTACTACTTTTGAAAATGTACTAAAGAACACTTTCTTCATCAGTGTCCATCTCGCAATGTATGTATTCTTCTATTTCGATGGTATAAAAGCAAACAAAACTGGCACATTGAACCCATTTTTTGCTACGTGAACTATGTACAGCTGCTGTGAAAATTGTGTTAACGAATTTATACCAACCCACGGTCATATTCTCTTTCGACTAGAAGACTCAAACTTGAAGTTGAAATTGTGAAATTTGTGATATCTCGTGTTTAGGAAAATAAAACTGTTCAGAATCGTTGTGATTCCAAGAAGGTATTGATTGATTGGTAAACGATAAAAATCGTCTATCAAAAATATATCAACCTTGTACAATCAGGTCCCAAAGCCAGTCTGGACATATGCTGAACAGCTATATGGCTGCACTCTCAAAGTAATGCAGAGGTACGTTGAACGGTGAACTCCTCCCCAACTAATTTGTCTGATTTGACGGATAAATGGTGTAAAGCCTTCCTTTCATAGATTCGAAACAATCAAGTAAGTGGCTCAAGGTAGGCTTTACATTTCTGGTTGGTATATCGAAGCGGTATGTCCCCATCCTCGCAAGTCCTGAACTCATTGAAACTTCGTTTTTTTTAATTTTTTTTTCGGTTTGACAACATATTCGTAGTAAGGATTTCCCTCTCGGGATATATAACGACGTGAGTCATGAAAACTATTTGTAATAATCAATCTAGAAAGCTGCAATTTGGATGATAGCCTGGTAATTTGAGGTAAATCTAGGGCTTTCCAACGTAACACATTATGGGTTATGGAATGAACCATGGGGTGCAGAGTGCGTGAGCTATAGGTTTTGACATCAGATCATATTTCTTACAAAAGGACTATAAAGGTTTGTGTTCACGGAACTCTATCTAAGACGTCTTCTTCCAGCTGCCCTTGGACTTCAAGAAGTAAATTTCAAGGTATGGAGTTCAGTTATCAACTGAAGAGCCTTGTTGCTAATTTTGTTCCTAATGCTGAAATATACATTGGGATGCTGTTATGGCATTTAGAGTGGAAAAGGTGAGGTGTGGTCGTGACACCGACTTTATATAACGTTCTAATGAGTACGAACTATAAACATAGATCAGTGATTTAGTTAATTGGTTAATCAGTGATTCAGTTATTAGTTTCTGGCATATTTAACACTTGTCTAGTTCCCCAAAAGGTTGGTTTCTATTACGCTATGATTGGATCTGCAGCCCAACGATATGGGTAAAAGGGGAGCCTGAAAATAATTAACCCATGTATTAGAAATAGCAGCGTTCTTGTGATTGTACCTGGGAACGTGAAATAAAAATGAGTCTTTCCTCTCCGAAATACAAATTTCAACTATCAATATGCAAAGGAGATCAATCTTTTCCACTTTCTCGGCTTCGAATCGTGAAACGAACGACTCAATCCTACCTTTAAAAAAGTTCACTAGTTAGTGCTTAAATACCTTTGAAAACAAAATGATAGTCGAACTTCAGAAAACCGAGTTTTGAAACAGTTGAAATTCATATCTACCCAACGAAAACTATCATGGAGGTGAAAGCCCATTTCCGACTTTAACCCAAGCTTCATTTCCATTATTGAAGCAATGAAGACAGAGGAAGCAGACAAATATATTACAGAGCCTCAAATCCGCAGAGCCCACCAGAATCCACCTTTTCGAAGTACTGAGGGTTGAACTTACCCGGATCGAATGAAACGCGAATGAAGTTGGAAAATACTATGATAATATTATACTTTTAAAATTATTATTATTAGGTATCTTTTCCATTTTGGTCAGGGGGTGCAGATGCGCCCGTGCTCCTGTCTGCAGCCGCCCCTGATTCCAAGGATGTAAACTGTTATTGCGAGGAGTACAGTTGCCTGAACCTGCTGGTACTGTACCAGTTCTCGTAGTTACATTTGCATAACTCCGCCGCTAGTATGCTGACTTTAGTAGTAATTCAAACAAACTACTAGTAGCACCTATCTGTTGTACCAATTCCGTATATTTATCGTCATTCATGTCTATCTTCTTACGTGGTATATTTGGAATCGACGTAAGATTTCATACAACAATCCGTCATGAATTGAGTTTTTTCCAAACCAACCTTTAGATCGACGTTGTTCGCGCTAAAGCGAATGATAAATACACCGATAAATCTTGGTGCATGATGGCAAACACGACCGACATAACGAAGAGGGTTGAAGAAGTAAAGTAACCACAACTTACGGAATGTGACCAGATGAAACTACAGAAACGTCAGAGGCGATGTAATTAGAGAATGCGGTGGGGTGAGATGATAGAAATTTATTACCCGTTATTCCTGAAAGAATGGACTCACGTTGCAAATACACGGAGAAACACAGCTGGCAATACCGCCTATATCCATTCAAGTTGTGAGATTGAGCTAAAAAACTTGGAGAGTAAATTGAAGTTGTTCCACACCCTTTCCTGTTTATCCTTATATTTTTTTTCCTTTTTACGGGGCCTTCGCTTCGGGGGAAATAGTCGGCGGGTCTCAGGTGTTGGGTAAATATTGGCTGTTAGCCACATTAGATAACTTGGCGTTCTTTCCTTTTCATCTCGGATCAGCCGTTCCACTTGATTTTTCCCGATACGGTGAATTCCTGTTTTCACACTCGGTTCCTGTTGAACAACATATAGCTCCTCCAGCAAATTACTTACAGAAAAACCTGCGGCCTGGCTCTTTCCCACGACTCAGTGCTCTGAATGATGTTCTGCACTTACTTTAATAAAAACGCATGCCAAGTTGAGTGTGGCACGAAGCTCATTCCTGTTAATAACGTGAATGTATTGATCATTCAATATTGCGAGATTCTTCCATAAAAAAATATGTAATAATTTAAGGGTCTTCATACTCTGGCTATACTACAGTAAGTACCCATTGGGTGGATTTCGTTTGATGTCACAGACAGTCGATGCGATTCAAATAATCGAACCCGCCAAGAGTTCTTCCATGTTTGCACACTATTTTCTGTGTGTTTACTGTCAAAATAGCTTTATTCGAAATCAGTTCGCAATATTTTCACGAAACGTATTTGTTCAAACAAGGCCTTTGAAACCAGTTAAAACTTCTTATTTTTCGCTCGTTGTCAGGTTTCCAATCTAAGTAGCGTGAAAACTGCTACCGGCCATTTCTCGTTTTTCTCCCCTATAACCAGGTCAACTTTTCATTAATCCTAAAACCACTTGTACCAACTCCTTATCCCACACTAACACATAACAATACAACTTGTAAATTCCTTGCATTCGGTCAAAGCCACTCCTTTCTCACTTCACCACCAGCCACTTCATTCCTTGGGAAGAAACCAAACGTCTAATGAACTCCGGGTGTTCTCTTGTGAAAATTAGCTAGATCTTGTCCATGTGCATTGCAAGTTTCTATTGGCTCCCCATTTTAGAGTCAACTGCCCCCTCTCCGGTACATTTTTGGAGGCGTTACCGATGGTGAAGTGATAATTTGTGTAATATGTCTTGTTCAATGGACTTACTTCCCACCTCTCCCTGTAAACTAAATTTCTCAAATCAAACCTTTTTATATTCCTAGTTTAAATTCCTTAAGTTAAGTTAATCTGTGTAAAGTGTAAAAATAGTCTCACAGTGTGATAATGAAAAAAACCATTTTCAAATGTGTGTTTTCGAAATTGGCGTTTTGTATTGCAACCCCACCGACAAGACGTAGACAGCATTAGCTTTTATATATAATTTTTTATGCTGTTTAATTTTCTAGCAAACGTTTGGGATTTCCTTCCTCCTTGGACGAAGTCAGTACAGTATGGAAAAAACTTGAGTGTTGGCATTTTTAGCGTTTCGCAATTCAATTTTCAAAATAGCACTACTGTTTTTATGTACGTTACTGATGTAGGTGACTTCACAGAATTGAATGAGCCCATTCGGACCATTTTATCTTCATCCGTTCGCTCGCCTTAAGGGCTGGGACTTTGACAAACAAAAGAAAAGTAACATTCATGTGAATGTGAACGGGCCTTGACCAAGTAAAAATCACCTAGTTGCATGTAGAGGATAAAATCAGCTGATATAATTGCTGTGGAATTTTGTTTAAGAGTTATTTTTAAAATTGAGTTTTCATGTCTTTTGTAATATAATTTTGGTACCAGGAAAACAAAGGTTGGGATTTTATTTAACCTCGCTGAATTTTAGTTGTTCTACTCATGAATTTCTACTGCTATTTCATAGAGATTATACTGCACCAATGTTAGCTAACTTTCAGCTGATATTCGAATGTTAGCTTTTGTGGCACATCTGAAATCTGCTTATTGAGCCTTAAAGGCTATTTTCTGTCATAATCGGCCTAGAGAGCTAAAATTTGAATGGTGATTTGGGGTAAATCAAGGGCTTTCCAACTTAACATGTTAAACGACATGGAATGACGTGCAGAGCTTCGTGAGCTACACGTTTTGATACCAACTTCTGTTTCGTGCAGAGATTGGTGTTCGCGGAGATATATTTAAGATGAATTCATCAAAATGTCTTTGGACATTATGCCGGTTTGTAGGTTTGTCATAAAACACGAAAAACAATGGCCAACGAAAACGAAAAAAAAACGATGAACAATAATCCAATACGAGGATGTGGTGAATTTTTTAAATTAATATCCGAACGATATTTTCTCAATTTCAATTTTTATTGAGTTTCCACTGTCCACATTTTATATATATTTTGAAAAAGGCAGAGATGAAATGGCAGGTGAACAAGCAGGACGAAAAACCACCACCCCGAGCCAAAGAAGACTAACATATTGAGGCACCTTGATCTTCGTATTTCTCAAGAATAAGGAAAATAATGTTATGTGCGGATCTCACCAGTATATGTCAACACTGCGGAGGAAGATGTTGAATCCTATTTCAACGTGGCAAGAAGGTAGGCACATGCGAACTTGAGCGGATCATGGCCGGCGAGTTACTGGTCTCTTATGAGACCACCATGGACTGCTTGATATAAACAAGCCTCCCACACCGACTCACATCTCGCTATATTGTTCATTATTTTAGACGTGGCCGAATGGAGCGTGGCAACATCTACAAGTCAATTTCGAGCTATGTGAATCAGTGGTCGGCTGAATGCATGTGTGGCTGATTTCGTTTCTGATCTATCTATCTAACGTGCTGATATATAAATCTGGCTTTTTTACATGGCATCTACAGTGGACTAGACAAGGAGATATGGAGGCTCGAGATGCCGAGTTTACATAATGCGCGACTGACTACGTCAATCAGATCGGTGATTTAACTAGTAGGGTTATTCGCGTCCAGAAATAATTTGCGACATTGTTTATTGTACTGACTCCGACCATGAGGGGTGGAAATTGTCAAACGCTTGACAGATAACTATATAATTTATTTACTATATAATATAGATATATACAGGTCAGGGAGGACATAACACATTTAATGTTCATCTGCCCGCTTTACAACCCTTCCGAAGCTTCAAATTGCTCCTTTGATCGATGTGAATGTGACTTTGAAGTCCTTAAAGCTGGAGAACTTGGAGTCTCTCCTCTGCTCGTTATTATGATGAAAATGCGAAATTAATGGTGGTTTACAACTATGTCGGCAGATCATAATGCTCCGAGCTTTTTCCGCTAATGAGAGGGAAAAAAATACAGTTTCAGAGTTTTGTTTTTGAGCTATTATAATCAAATGATAGTTATGGTGTGTCTCCTCTTTGACTTGGATGTGTTTTTTAGGTTTCCTTTTTTTTTCATTTAGTAAAGGCCACTTATGACGTAAAACAAAGAATGAAGAAATTAAGTATTCAAATTAATTAGAAGATATAATATTACGTATTATAAACCAATCAATTAAAAAATGTTTTACTTTTGCTTTGTACAAGTATTTTACTAAACTTGTAACGATCATTTTGTTCAATACATGAAACCTTATCTATCTACACAGGGTGGAAGCGGATAGGTGACGAAAAATATTTCTGTTAATCTGCATCAAAAATATAGTAAAACCCCGCCAACCGCACTTTTATATCTCAACCCGTTCTCTAGATATAATTTTGTAAAGGCTTTTTTCAGAAAACATAACAATTAGAGCCATGCGGAAAAGAACGAGAGCCTGCATAGGGAACAATGATGGTAACTTTGAGAATTTTTAGAAGAAGCTGACCATACCGTTAGAAAGCTGAATAAATTTGTAAGTTTTCCTGAAGTTTGACGAGTTCCAGCATATTTTTTGGTAGTGCAGTAAAGATAAAAGTAATTCAGAAACTAGCAATCTTTTTAAATTTTCAATGTTTGAACTGCAATTGAGGTCCTTAGGGGTTCGTGTATGATTATGAATGTGCATTGGTCGTGAAGGAAATTTCACGATAAATCCGAAAATGTGGTCAAAAGCAGAAAAGCGTTGTTTTAAAGTGGAGAAACGTGGGTTTTTACGTCAAAAAACCTCGTTTTCTGAAGAAAAAAAACTTTAAATAATTATGTCTAGAGAACGGGTTGAGATAGAAAAGTTCGGTTAGCGGGGTTTTACTACATTTTTGATGCAGATTAACAGAACAAAATTTTTGTCACTTATCCGCTCCCACTCCTTATAATGAAAAACTGCTGATAGATTTTTTCTAAGATTTTGCGTAAGGATTTCGAACGAGGGGACTTTGACAGCACACATACTGAAAATAGTGATCAGACAAGCCGTACTCTTGGCGAGTTCGATCATTAGAAGCGTATCGATTGTCTGTGATGTCACCAGCAACGCTCCCGTAGGAGAGTACTCCTGTTCAGCATAGTCGTAGTGCATCCATAATTACTTTACCTACTTGCGGTTGGCTTCACTTATGCCAACTTCACATGGGTGGAGGAACTTCGTTAATTACAGTTGTGACGCAGTGCAATAACTGAGAGCACGTAAACAACTTCTCTAATTACGATCGGTCATGATGGCAACGTTGTAGTAACATGAGGTTGTTTTATAGGAGGTCAAGGGATTGTTATGCGACAAAAATACACTCTCGACCATTCTCAAATCATTTCGCCTAAAGCCCTATACAAGTTGATTCAGCAGTTTTAGCGTGAACGCGTTCCCCACACAATCAGAAACACCTAAATGTCGATATGGGGTTCTAGTTGGCCAACAAAGTTTGTGTTTGGTGATGCAAAATTTTGCTCGACTAGTTACCAGTTCAGCCATATAATTTCAATCCACCTGAATTCGAAATAGAGCGACCTAGTTAATATTAACCATAAAACAGCACGGTAGTTTTCCTATCGCATTCATGCACATTGTGCATTGCACAATGCGGTGCAAAACACCCCAAAACCATTTTTTTTACTATGATTTTTCAAATTTGGTTTCTCTAATGCCAACGGAAAAGGTTTCTTGAATAACAAAAGACAGAAAAAATTGAATAACAGTGTATAAATAAACATGTTATAAGGCATCTTTCGAAATCACAAACATTAAAAAACGCTGCAAGTCCTTTCACTGGGGTTTATTATTCAACTTCATTCATTTGGCTTGCATTCATAATTTGAATTTCTACTAACCTTTGGAGTGTGCGTGTTTCACAGGTGATAGAGAGATTATTGAATTTCAGGAGGGACACAAATATGATCAACTGATCAATCCAAATAGGTGTTTTGGTTGAGAACCGATTTACGTGGTCTATGCATATCTCCTGAAATTCAATAATCGCTCTATCACCTGTGAAACAAGCACACTCCAAAGCTTAGTAAAAATTCAAATCATAAATGCAAGCCAAATGAATAACATTGAATAATGAACCCCACTGAAAGAATTTGCAGCGTTTTTGAATTTGGTTTTTTCAATGGTTTTATGACATTATGGCACTTGTTACACGTACATACAGCGTTTTTTTTTTGTATTAGGCCTAGGTGCGGCTGGGCTTTCTTGTGTCCAAGTGTGTATACCATATTCATACGGAGCAAAAATTTTGCTGCCGAACGCGGGGAGCGAAACCGAGGACCTGGGGTTGTGAGTCCCGCACGAAATCCCTGCGCTACGGGTCCCACATCGAATGACCTTCTAATTATTTTGCTTAGCAACGCGAAGACGGATGTTGGCAGCATAAGATCATGCCATACATCGGGAATGGTTTGAGCTACGGACCTGGGGAGGGACTCATTCGATTCCTCATGGAATGTTCTTCAAAAAAAAAAATAAAAGTCTAAATTTAGGCCGCCTTGAATTTTTTTGAGGTTTTTAGGGATTTTACAAAACGTTGACAACCGTTAAGTGGCACTTTAAATTAAGTGAGAGAGCTGGCTAAAGAGTTGGAGCGTTCCCGGACCAATATTGATTTCCTGAAAATTTCAGATTTTTTGCTCCAGCCGTTTAGAAGAAATCGTGCGTACGGCGTACGGCGGACGGACGGAAAAAATTGTATTGCAGATTTGGATTCTACACCCTCTGAAACGTAAACCATGAAATTTTCAGGGGGGGTTAGACATTTTTTTTCAAGAGCGATTACAATGGTTTTTATTGGACAATAATCGAAAAGTGGCTGAGTGTTGTTTTTACTTATGTTTGACATTTTAGAGAAGGTACATGGATGTAGTTGTTTGTATCAGTATGGCTGAAGATGAGGTATGACCCGAAATACTCACATTAAAACCCATGAAGAAAAACATGTAGAACTTGAATCAAATTTTGTAATCACCCGCATAAAAAATCGTTGAGTAATAATGTGCATCGTTTTTTATCCTATTTGATTGTTAGAAGAAAAGGAAATTAGCGACCTACATTGGAAGACTTCAAAAAGTTGGTTTTATGAAACGTGTGCCTGAAACCATTGTAAACCAATTAGTGTCTCCCATCGGCCAAGACGATGAGGTTGTCAACTCGCTGTTACCCGAAACCCTTTGGTTTTTGGACTTGGAAATTCTAGTTAAGAACAGTTGAGAAATTCTCCCTCCACTAACAAGGTTACCAAGTTGAGGCCATCGTCTTCGAATCAGCGTTCTTTGTGAGTGTTGAACGGACCCCCGAGAGTTCGGAGCGGCTCAACAACTTCGGAACCGGTTGGAACAAAAGCTAATACTTCGAACCTCAGCTCCCTCCGCCCCCCAAGTTTACAACACGTTTGAGAAAGACTTTCCAGACCATGACTTGAACGGTGAGTATTCGAAATTTATCTCTCTAAGACGATAGGAAAGCCGGCTTTAGAGTGTTCAATGGCCCATTATCTGAACGTACAGAGTTTCATGTTAACCCGTGATTTAGTCGATCCTCAATTACACTGCAACATTCGACAGTTTCAAAAAAAGTAACTTTTTCCCTTTTACATCTTGAATTAAAGTTTCTTAAAACTGTCAATTTCACTGAAAAAACGTCTGCCAAGAGGGTGTGGCACATAGCTTCCTCGTATCCATAACATGACTGTATAGATCATTGAAAATTATTATTGACTAAAGAACTTCGTTCAATTAGGCGAAGTAAATATTGAATTAGGGTAAATTTATTGTTATGCAGGAGCATAACTTGAGAAAATAAGGGTAGGCATTTCCAACTATTGAACGAACTATAAAATATACGAAATCCGAACAATCCCTGAAAATTTCATCGAAATCAGTCCATGAACTCCCGGAGTTATGCGCGTAACAAGGATTTCACGTTTGCAGATGCACAGAAGCTACTATTGATCCGGGGGTCATGGAACTTATAGGGGACCATCTACACATCAAACAGAACAATCCCTGAAAATTTCATCGAAATCTGTCAAGAACTCCCGGAGTTATGCTTGTGGAAAGGATTTCACGTTTGCGCATGCGCAGAGGCTACTATTTATCCGGGGGTCATGAAACCTATAGGGGACTATCTACACCCCAACCCGCACAATCCCTGAAAATTTCATCAAAATCAGACTATAACTTCGTGTAGTTTTGCCGGTAACAAGGATTTGCTGACAGACAGTCAGACAGACACGGAACCAAAATTGTTAGAAAGGTCTAAAACGCAAAATTCGAGTGGAATTTTTGATTTTGGAGACGAAAAAATTGTCACATTCCGAAAGTGAAAACAATGCTTCCGCTACCTTGGTAGACTCGGAAGCAAAAAAACACCTGTTTTGAAAAAATAAGTTTCCTTTGCCATTTGAACTCATCTTAATTTCTAAACCAAAAACGTTTGACGTATTGTTCTTTCGTTCACCCTTTGAAGAAAATTAGCTGAGCGCATAAACTCTAAAAGTGCTCCCCCAGTTTCTAGCGTAGAGTTCGTTAATTCCAATCAGCTCCAAAAAGGAACCTACCTACGTCAAAATAAAAATAAGATCTTCTCCTAGAAAACAGGCAAACTCGAAGTTTAGACGTGGATAATGTACCCAAGTCTTAATAACAACGGAATGTTCTTAAAGAAAAGCGTCCGAACTCAAAATTTGTCACTTTCCAGACTGATGATCTTGAGAAAAACCATTCATGCCAAAGTTTTATTTCTAGTTCTAGAAGGTCTTCCTGGTGGGACAACATGACTTCTCCACACGAAGTCTGATGATGGGAGAGAGGTTATGGAAGAAGTTCCCCACAGAAGTTCGCGACAATGTAGACAGGAAAGAATGGGCACTAACGCTTTTCTATGGCCAGGATTGTAATCTTGTCTTCTCCACTTTTTCAGACGAAACTGATGTCTGAAGAATATTATTGTGGTCCTAACTCCAAACGGCCAAATTTTGGTTTTGCCACTTTTCCAGCTGGGGTGCGATATTTCAGAATTTACGTTATGATTATTTATATTTGTGATTATGTACATTGTGCTTCAGTTCCAGTTAGGCCTATCCCTTGAGCTTCCTGTACATTATATTTTAATAACATTAAGAATTATTTACTATCAAATACTTAGTAGTTTGTAAACATTTTTACTTAGTCCGTACCAGATGGTTTCACTATACAGAATAAGATACTAGTAGGACCATGGAATGAAACTTGGGGAAGCCACGTTCTACTTACTCTCAACCACTCATTACATTGAAGATTACGATTGTTAAAAGGAGCTGTACACTCACGAGCAGATATGTGTACTGCAAATTAGATCGTTAAAAACTTAGTGTGTACAATTCAGGGATGAATATACTCGATACATTGGCTGAAAAGTGCGACAGAGAGCTTGTCCGAATGTCTTTGCCCCTAAATACCAGGACCTTAGCTTAGATTAAATTCCTTAGGGCCCCTGAATAAGCTATGGTGTTGGCTAAGAGACCACTTCAGCTGAGGGATGAATGGGTCTTATTCTCTTGTAAACTACGTTTAATTAACCGCTCCGAGGATTTAAGCGTTAGAAAGCCGACGTAAAAGGAGTTGGTAACTGATATAGAACTCTGAAAGGGAATGCCCACAAAACCTCTCATAAAGTGATTAGGAGTTCGGAAGCCTCTCAAACGAGTAAGGCGCTAATTTATAACACCTCGATCCTTCCGCTAACCGTGGAGGTATGGATAGGGAATTACCAGAATCAAGAGAGGTCCATAAATCGTTATACGTATGTGCCGTCACGTGGGTAGTAACTGTTTCCGAAACATCGGTAACAAACTTCTCTAGGAGATGCAGCTTCAACTAGGGATGGGACATCGAGACAAAACATCGATATTAGTATCGATATCAATGTTTGAGAGAGGCATTATCAAATTATTATTCTCCAATATCAAGTGAGAACATCGATGTTGTCGATATCGATGTCCTTATCGGTCAACAGCATTCTAATTACACGCTACTACCGTTCGCTTCTTGCTAGTATTCGGAGGATTTTGATACCTCAATTTTAATTGAAAATTTTTGAAAGATGAAGAATATCATAATTTTTTCCCCCCAATTTGCCTATCTACCTCGTTTTATCATCTTCAAAGTGCTCTAGTTTGAACGGAATGATATATCTCCAATCCGATTTCACCATCGTGTTCAGCGTGAAAAAAAAAAACCTTCATAAAAAAGGGTCACCAGCTTGGGAATTTTCGGATAATTTTCCCCCATTTGAAATGCCCCAAATCTCCCTTTAGAGTGAGGCGATCGTGTCCATCTTCAAACTTGGTCTTTTGAAAGCCGAGATAGACTTTTGTGCAAATTCGAGCTTTTCTATCTATCTCAATTCTATCGAGTGTTATCGTCTGGAATGTATTTTTGGTGTCTTTTGACCGTGGCTTTAGAATGCTTTGAAAAAATAAATATAAAATAAATGAAGAATGAAATTCTCATTTTAAATATTTTAGACCGGGAACAATGGTTTATTTTTCTTCGAAAATTCGTTAATACTATAGCAGTTGAAAGAGTTTTTAATATATTTTTTTTATCACGTTACGTAACAGGAAAACTAGATGGAATTTCTTGTGTGAGTGAAGAATAAACTAAACCGATGTTATCGGAGCCAAAACATCGATAAATTGGTAGTATCGAATGTGTGGCATCGATGGCAAAACATCGTAATATCGAGGCAAAACATTGAAATTTCGATAATATAGATGTTGACGTCCCATCCCTAGCTTCAACCTGAAAAACTAAACCTGTGAAAACGATGAGGAACTGGGTCGAACTAACTATGCCAGCACACGTGAAACATTTCGTTATTTAAAGCACTCATTAAAAGAACTTGCCTGTCTGTCTGGGTTGTTTATGATCGTACTTACATATGGTGTATCAGACTCGACTGGCCGATTCTAAGACTGGTTTTCCCCAACTTTTGTCCTGTAACTTATTCCCTGAAAATGCTACTTTTTTTTGCTTGAAAGATTGTTTTTGTGGTTTCGAGCTTTCCTCACTAAAACGGCCATAACTCCCCCAATTTAACGCGTAAATTGGAATCTGATCACCAATACAAGAATTTTGGGGCAGACGCAAGAGCTAGAACATGAGGTCAAAATCTGAATTTTGAAAAATGACGAGAATTCCACTTTTTCAACTACAGTCATTGGCATTTTTAATGTACTGCTCGCTTGAATTCCAGTCGAGTGGAAAAACTTCTGTAGGCTCTCAGCTTTCCAATAGTATAGGTACTCATTTTAAATTTTTCAGAAGTAAATGATTTGAGAACATTTTGAGTTTATATGCTTAAATACTTGGTTTTCTCCTATTAATCAATGCAAAACGATTTCTTTTCTCTTTGCCTCTACTTTTCCGTATTTGAGGTCGGTGGATCGATTGGTGGCGCTCTTGAACTACCCCGATTCATGAAAAAATCTTATGTATCTATACGTTCCTCTTTACTACTCAGAGCCTCGGCATCCGTTTGGGAGCTCTCCTAGTAACTGTACCGTGTGAATACACCGTTTCATAACTAAGCAACTTTAATTCTCCACTGTAAACTATAAACAGAAGAAATAATGCTGAAATTTCAACCAAATATGAGGAATGCTAATCGTCAGTTTTGTGGGAATCCCCTTTGTGTGAACTCCTACGTTTTTTTAATGAGTTTTTCAAATGTATTTCGACATGCTGTTATTCCACTGAAGAAATCTTTCAAGAAAAAAGATAACCCATAGGACAAAAGTTGTTGGAAATTAGTCCCCCTGACAAATATCTATAAACTTAGGTAATTATAAGCTGTTATAAATAATTTTAAAAACTAGACCAAATCCTTAATTGAACAAAAAAGCACGAAAATCCACTGAAAACTGTACTAGGTGTGAGCAGCGGTTGAATGGATTGGCTTTTACCCCTTCCATTCCTCTTCCCGATATAAAAATCAAAATTTCTGAGGTTTGTTGTAAGAAAGTGGATCGTTAAACAAAAATCGAGTTCTAACAAAATTTGTTTGGGCAAAAAAGATACAAGAAAATGGGCAGTTTAAGCTGAAATTTGGAGCGATTGATTGGGCGGTATATTATCCTCTCCAACCCCCGTTCAGACGGAGCCTTCTTCAACCCCGAGACAAAACAAAATTGCCGAGATTCGTTCCAAGACTAGACTTAAATTGGAGCTTAAAAATGTTCTGCAAATAGTCAATAAAATCTTATGAAACAGTGAAGAAATAACGACTTATCATTCTTATCTCCTTCATTCGGCCCCTGATGTAACGAAAATGGAATGTGCTGAAATATGCTTGAACACTAAACCAAAATCTTACTGAACAAAAAAAAATGTGTTGAATCTGCGGAGGATTCCCACTATAGCTTCTGTTGAAAGGACTGGCTACTACACTCTCAGATCAGCAGAACTAAAATTTCCAAGGTTTGTTTTTCAACTAGACTAAAAGTGGGATCGAACGAAATAAGAATGATGTAAATTCGTTATGTATTACGGCCTGAGTAGCGTCGAACATATTTGTCGCGAAAAGAAAAACTTTTTTCTGCAGCATCCTGTTCAATTTCTCTTTTCCTTGTGACAACTAGGAAAGTTGGTTCATCCACTTGAAGAATGAGGGGAGTCTGTGAAATACTGTAAGAAGGGGACTTCTCGCACGAGTTAAGTTTCTCCGACAAATCCCAATTAAGGGGGAAGACTTGTGCCGAGATGGGACTATAAGTATAGTTTAAGGTAGGACAGGAAGCATTGCTACTCAGAACTTGGTTACTTATTATAAAGGGCATTAGGAGAACATAGTTGAATCATCTATATTCGCTGTTTTATTTTGTACACTACATCAATTTAATAGATGAGATGACAGAAAACGAGTTTCTTCCTAATCTGGAAGGCTTTATCGTATATCGATGGATATTGTGAGAACGAGAATGAAAGCCACTCATACGCAACTAGCTAGATCCATGTACTTCAAACAGCTTGGCACTTGGGTTTAATTTCACTTTGATTTCCCTTCATTTCAGTGAAAGGCAGGTAGTATTAGGTTTAAGCTGCAGTGCTTGAGCCTGTATTGACCGAATTATTCTCAAACTATAAATACTGGTGATCACTGAAAACTTTTCTCACCAGGAGCAGATATTCACTAGTTCATTGTGAATGTTCGGATGTGTTCAGAACTACGAATTTAAAATGTTGACGTTCCTACAGTGGGAGGTTAGGTATAAATTATGAGGGTCCGGGGGCCCTCCTCTACCAAAATATTCAGGATAGTCAGAGAATTATTGAAATTAGGTTATACTTATTTGCTACATATAGATCTATATAAGTGAATGTTGTATTTAGCTATTAAAATGGGCCCACAAAGGTTGAGGAAAGATGTGGGGAATTAAAGGCTAAATATTTAGATATGATTTAATTATTATTTGTATTATTTTACCGCTAATTTTACAATTATAACGCAAAATTACCTTTCGAATTTACAAACCGATTCAAGTTTCTTAAGAGGTACAGGTAAAAAATCGTGTTGGAAAAAATCCGTCAGTACGCCGTCGAAAGCTTCACTCCAAAACAACAGGACCAAAGTTTACAAAATTTGGCTTAAAATGCCATCATTCTTGGCATGTTGATTAATCAACCGTGAGGTATTATAGTTAAGGATTGATCTATCAATGAATCGAAATCTCAAAAACTTTTGGTGTAGGAAGGTAGTTTTTTTGTTGGATTAAGATAGAAATTAGTTCCCTCAATCGAATGAGACCTCTTGGGTTGCTGTACGATCGTGCGTTAGTTCACCATTCGAAAAACCTCATCTTCTGGTGATGAAAATTGGTTGTCTATGATCAGGTGGTCGTGTTGGAGAGCTAGGCTGTAGTGCCGAACAACGAGAGACCTGAGCTAGACCGCATTTTCAATACCTCCATGACACGGTATTGAGATGCGAGGTGTTGAGTTTAGACCATGTACAACGGACTACGTCTAACACAGTTGTACATAGGTGAGTAATTAACAAATAAGGGCTATCTGATA
Source organism: Creontiades dilutus (assembly GCA_031894815.1). Classification (NCBI taxonomy): domain Eukaryota; kingdom Metazoa; phylum Arthropoda; class Insecta; order Hemiptera; family Miridae; genus Creontiades; species Creontiades dilutus. Next base: position 109,397 of record JAVIWC010005249.1, on the reverse strand, counting down.
CAGAAATAATAGACCTCTATGTAATGAGTTTATAAGGGATATGTATATCCTATATCGGCAATGTGGTTAACGACCGCTGGTTGGGTGGGGGCATTGAACTCGTTACATCCATTGTTGTTTCCCAGGTGGGAAACACTACAGCTAACTAGGAGTCTTCTTGAGTAAGTGACTTGAGGACGATAGGGAGAAAACTGATCTACTTCTTAGTGCACATACCTGGTGACATTTGCACAATTCTGTGCCCTGCTGTTGCAGTATGTGGTGGCTGGGGTGCATCCTATTGATGTTGCCACACGTCCTGCCTCCATTTCTGTCTGTATTTGTTTGTTTTGTAGGGGGGGGGGGGGGCTATCTAAGTATGTAAGTTTCTGTACAGGGCCTTTCTGGGTGGTTGGGTGGGGATTGGTACAGATTCTACCTGTACCTGCACACCTTCCGATAAATAGTTTATATTCATCCGGACAGTGTGGTTGGGGCGTCGGAGCGCATCTGTCCGTCTGTTTGTTTGTTGAGGTTGTCGGCGATGGTGGCGTTGCCTGCGCCAAATCCTCTTGTTGGTGGGTGTCTGTCGGTCTGTCGCTCTGTTGGTCGTCTGTATAAGTTCGGTAATGATCTTGGTGGGGGAGTCGGAGTTGGTGTCATTAGGGGTGGTGGGTAGGTTGTCGCTGGCCTATTGAATTGGTCTGTCTGTCTGTTTAAGTATTGTTGTATTCCGTCTTGTATTAGTTGTTGCAAGGTTGGATGGGTGGGTGGTGATTGGGGGGGGGGGGGGGGGGGTTGGACGCTCGAGCGATAAAGGACTCACTGTCACAAGTTGCAGCGTATTGAAACCAAACTCCGCTTTCTAATGGTCCCCAAAGCAACCGAGAGGTTTTGTCTACTTGTGGACTATCTTAAGAGACTTCATCTAAAGAGGAGGACTCCATAACTCCGTCGTCCGTGGAAGACATTAAGAGGTATCACACATAGTGCGCTACAAAGAGCAACCGGACCTGTCATTCTCCTTCACAACCGTTATTGATGTTGAACCCGGCCACATCGTCTTGAATTCGCCACAAATCACTTACAAAAAAGTGATTTTCTTCGTTACAACACGTTGTTGAAACACTGCACAATATTACACAAGTTTGCATCATCTCTGTACTTAATAACCCTCCAACAGATATCTGGACCTCCAGACTTACAGCACATCCAAAGGTAATGCTTTCTAGGTACACTCTGAAATTCAGGTAGAAATCCAACTGAAACTGAACAAGATAAAAGAAACGTAGACTGTGGTATTGAAACTTGTCGCTTCAATGAATTGTGTTGTATTCTAAGTGGGATAAAAATAACCCCATTTAAAGTTCAACTTGATCGATTAGGAAAGAAATTACCCTCAAAGCCTTCAGCTGATCAGCGTGTCATACCTTGTGATTGAATTCTAGAATGTCCCCAGCTTGAATATAACGCAGTGAGCACCTAAACTTGGTAGTCCAATTTCATAAAAACAAAAGCTGATATAGGAATACCAACAATGGTGCAATGTACTTTCTATCGGCGCGTGGTCGAAATCCACGAATAGAATAACAAAAGTTCCACTGGATAAAATAAAAACATATTCACTCTTCACTTGGCCGAAATAAACAAATTAGTTGTGAAAAACTCGGTCGAAGACGGCAAATAATACCAGTATATTGTAATAGCATCCATCTTGCAACAGGTCTTTTCCTAGTCACGTCTAGCATCCACCGATGCTAATAGAAGACAGACCTGCAATTTGTGGGCGAACGGATGATTGTGAGTGATGTCATTCATGAATTCATGGAAAGAAACGTCAAAAGTTTCGAGATTCAAGATTTTTTGATAGACTATTTCTCAACCTTAGGGTTGATTGATCAAGGTGTGGGGATTATTTTTTCGCTTTTTGAAACCCATTTCGTAAAATTTGGTCCAGTATTTTGGGGAAATTTTCCGCCGGACGGACGGAAAAATTTCTTTTTATTCGATTTTTTAGATCTACTTACCTAAAAACGTAAACCAACAACTTTTGAGGAACGATTTTTTTTACCTTGCCGATTACAAAGGTTTATTATGGAAAAATAATTAGTCAACGTGCATCTAAATTAGGTGGAGTACCATATTGTGTACGAAAATTTGTCATCAGTTATGAACCCTGAGCGGAATGAAAAGATACAACGGAAACAGAAAATCTCTTGATGTAATAAAACCAGGCATGAATCGCAAACGAACTGAAATATTCAGGAGTCCAGTCGACTGAAGAAAAACTCGGGTTTTTATAATAAATAAATAAACATGTTCTGTTCGAGACCCACACTGTTTTTCTAACATGTACTCAACATTGCTAACGGCTTTGCTGATATTTCTCTGAATATAACCTAATGTAATTTATTTCAACAGAGAACTTTTCATGGCGGAGATGGGACAGATAGGAAATCATTTTCCCCGAATAACCTATGTTAATTTTATCAAAATAGTCACATTCGTTCAAAATGAAAGACGAAATTCTGTTTTTTCCATATTCCCCAACTTTTTCTGCTTTTTAATTAACGCGAGCACAAGATTTCTCATGTTTGGAAGCCCGATCCGGGAACAGGTATTTGTTTCACCGATCCAAGTGTTTTTGCAAGGAAAACAAACATGGTCTTGAAATTATTTTAATGAATTGATATGATTCAGTTTGAGTGAAACCCCACACATTGAGGCAATTCAAGAAAATCAATCGAAGGTCTACCAAACGAAATTGTCTTCTCTCTTTATTGGATCCCTCAAAAAGTGACAGTGTTCCTAGAGCGAAAAAAACGTCATTTTCCATATCAATTTTAAAATAATTTTTTTCTTGTTCATTCGTCATCTACGTTAGCTAACACGAGCAAGTGTGTTGAAATGAACGAATAATGTTCTAGGTAAATTTATACCGGCGACTGAAGTTGTAAAGCTAATTTTAAAGAATTTTTGAAGTAATCCAACGAAATATTTTAAACGGTAAATTAATTACTTTTTGTGATATTATGTCAGTAATAAGATTTTTTTCGTTCAGTTTTCGACTTTAACTCTGTAAGAAGATCGTAACTCCCTTAATCCCCCTTCACTCCCTCCCTTTTTCTACAACTTGCTTTTATTTAGGTGAAATTCGTTAATTATTAACATCGAACTTTAGATTGCATGGAAAACACTTTTCCATCCCAAAACCCATTACAGCATGAGATTTTACATTCAAATAACCATTGAAAACACAACTGAAAAGAGCAAAAATCCCGCAGTCTGAAGCTTTTCTCTGAAACTACTTGACTGATATAAATAAAACTTGTATAAAATGGGCAGAAATGACCTGGCATCACGAACTTTTTAAATAACGGAATTGAAAGCAATGCTTCATCTCATAGTTCCTTTCCAGAAGTTGCACAGAGAATAATGGGCTGTTCATACCCAGAAACGTTCAAAAATATATTCAGTTATGATTATGCGTTATAAGTTGGAATGTGGGATGAACACTCGTGAACTGGTTACAAAAAAGGTGAGAAAGATCGAAGGAACTGCCAAACATCGAGAATTACTACGTGAAAGAGATGAAGCCGTAATACTATTTGCTAAGCCCACCAAATAACACCAAAACTCCTCCGAACGCTCTTCCCCCGAACTTCATTCTTATCTACTTAACAGCCAAGGACGAAATGAAAAGAAATGGTAGGTATTTTAAGCTTTCACTCTTAATGACTGGATTTTTGGGTAAGTCCCTTTGACACCTAAGTAACTTCTGTAAAAGTAATATTTTTCTTTCGTACAACTTGTTCGGCTACAGAGGGAAACGTCCACGCAAGCTTAAAGCTAGTCGTTGCCTCGCCTCATGGATGGGTAGAAACCAAGACACTTGTCCTCGACTGTACACGAACATGACCAAACACTTCCAACTGTTATCAAGCCCATCTCGAATATCAATATGATAGTTTTTCGTTCATTTGTTTTTCTTGTAACCTTATGTGTTCTTTCTAGTAGTTCTAGATGACATGGATGCTAACTACAATCGCATCTCAAAGATAAATGAAAATCTTACATCAGTCATTCCAGTAATGTAGATCAGTTGAACAAATAGGTGTGCCTCTACGTTTTGATATAGACATGTACAACATTACGACGTTAAAATGTGTAAACCTACGGCAAGAAATGAATCGACACCGTACTGGATACGATCTCATAACCGACCGTTGAATGCCTATGCCACACTGTTACGAAGACTTGTTGTTTAGCATTAAATTAGTTTATAGTTGATCCGCTGGAATCTTCGTTTCTAATTGTCCTTATTTACTCTCCGAATTCTGACTCGGATCGCAAAAGTGATGAAAATGGAGACTGGATCCCTGAGTGTTGTATCGTATGAAACAATCGCTATAAATAAGATGAATCTTCGTATCGCTTCACGGCAGCAAAGTAACTTCATATTTTGGTTCATTATTTTCAAAAATGAACCTTTGTAATTGACCGAGAAAGCAAATTTTCAACTCCTCTCTCCCTTCAAAAGTTCTTGCTTTACGTCGAACCTCAGAAATCCTGAAACTTTTACCACATCAATTCATAGCAGCGTGTAGTGGAGATATTACCTGATGGGTATGGAGTGTAAGTAATTAATGGAATGGTATAGTCATTAATGGAAATAATAAAGAATAAACAAATTATTCCTGATTGATCCACTTAAACTGTGCAAGTGGGTCGCACTGATGACAACAGCACTTTGCGATTAGGGTAATTGAAGGCGGAAACGCGGAAAGTGGGAGGCGGTGGAAGGGGAAAAGGGAATTCCCAGTTTAAAAAGAAGACCTCGGGAAAAAAGCGTTAGAGGTCCAAGCTGTGCCAACAACTTACTGGCAGTTTCAGTCTCGGGCCCGGAAGGTTGTGCATTCCCTTTGAGTCGCTGGACTTTCGGGAAAACTTCCCGCGGACTAGCGGAGCTGGATATGAAACAGCCAACGTATTTTTTGCTCCCTCGGAAACGTCAAACGGAAAGACTGAGTCCGGAGTTGGATCAAAAGAGCGAAGAAATAAGCAAGCTAAAACAAAATATCCAAGTTGTAATTCTCTGTTCAAGGAGTCTCCATTAATTCACAAGATCATTATCATTTACCTTACCTTCATATTAATAATATTTTCTGCTCATACAAAATATTATTTTCCTGCATATCTATTTGTTTTAACTTCCACCATTCTACTAAGCACTTCATTGCTTTTCTGCAGATGGATTTCAATTTCATAAGAATGATTAATGATTTAATTATTTAGCCTAAAATATATTTTAAAAAAGTTTTTCATTTTTCAAATTGTTCGACAAAGAATATGCAGATAAAATTGATCGGTTCAAACTACTTTACCAATGCATAAACGACGATCTGATTAAATTAAAAAATCAAAACCCTTGTTCAAATTTTTTTTTTTTTTTTTGAGAGAGAGAAAAAACATTTATTGATCATTAAATGGGGTGGGATGTTGGGTTAGTTGGGATTTGTGGAAAGTATAAATTGATATGCCAAAAGCTCTATGTGGTATGCCAGAAGTTGAAATTGAGTCGCCGAAAGTTTAAATTGAGATGCCAAAAATATTAAAATTGATTTGTGCCAAAGATTCAAATTAATTTGCCAAAATTTTGAATTTGATAATACGCCAAAAATTCTAGTTCAAAATTATTGATCCGTCTCACTCCTTTTGTTGATGATGATGGTTTTTTGAGGGTGGGCGGTCGCTTGCGTTATTCAACGCTACCATACTCAGCACGTCACCCTTTAATTTTACCTTATCAATCACGATTATCTTTATTGTTGAATGAGTACTATCACCACACCTATGCAGTCCAGTTCCACAAATATATTTTCACCCTCATCGTTTGAACTTATACACCTGATGACACTTGGGTCACGAATCACATTTGGGGTCTAATTTGAGCGATTTTTGGAATCACTTTCTACCATCTTATTAGGTGTTACTAAAGGCTTGAAATAATCAAGATAGAAACAATCGGAATATAAAAAATCTAGAGTATCAACAAATAAGCAGAATATACAACTCTCTCAACAACATTGATGTTTCACGTTCCTTATTGACGTTCATCTCGTCATTACATCGAAAATCCCACTCGGACCGCGTTACGTTTATCCGTTCACTTTCCCCATGAGCTAGAGAAATGAAGAACCATCTTAAGAACAGAAAAAATGACGTCAACATGAATGCGAGTGTGATTTTTCTTCAACGTGGAAAAATCACCTGGAGAATAGCGACGTTCGAATCACCTGATATAATTTCAATATGCAGAAAAGGAAATTATATTTCCTTTTGTTCCATTTGAAATAGTTTTATTATAACTGTCCTATAATTATGGACTAGTAAAGCGAAGGTAGGTGTTTTGTACTTTGTATATTTACATTGTACATTTCACAAATTAGGTGTCTACTATTCTTTTTGGTGACGTGAAATCTTTCCTGAGCGATCTAAGGTGCGAAAATGTGAGTGTGCTGATGCGGTAAATTACGTGTAGGAAACTATGCTTAGAACAAAGGAAGTTTTATTAGAGAATAAGAATTACATAAACCAGAAAGAATGACAAATCCAGGGAGGACCCTTGTGACTCATTTCTTTCGTAATCTTTCTACGGACCTGAAATATTAAATTAAACTATTTTCTAATCATCTTGAATACAATTACAAGTTATGGAGACGATAGGTGTAGATACTGCTTCTAATATAGGAGCATTCGGAACGTAGTTCTATGAAGTGGGGAGTTCCAGTTTGTTTATTATTATTATGCACTGCGATGTAACAAAAAATTGTTTCTAGTACATTCGTCATTTGTATAGATGCAAATTAAGGAATAACGTTCTTTTTCATTTCATTTCAGATAGATCAGGGATCTACAGTGAAAGGATATCTAATACAGAAATAATAAACCTTTCTGTGGTAATTTTCAGGGTATTGTACGAACTTTCGCTAAAAATAGTTTGGATAAAAACATGTATGAACGGCACGTGTGAGCTTGTAGTAATTTCCCGCGCAGATTATGGTGATGTGAATGTAATCCCATCGCCGAGCAGCCTAGATGGGCGTAGAGAGGGGTTCACTGAAGTCGTGTTTTCCTCAAAATAAAACCCAGCGTTGCCAGTCGCCTTTGGTGTGGATTTACGCTCAATTTACCTTAGCAGCAACGTCAACAAAGAACTCGCAATTTGTAGTGTAGAACCTCTTCACGTGTTTGTGAAATGCCGTTTGTCTGCGGGCTTTGAAACGCCCTAAGCCTTTTGAGGACAGTAACAAACGACTCCACCTCCACGCGCCGCCTCTTGATTCGCGGTTTCCACGAGGAACGCGACGGAAAACAATCCGCACGAGAAGTTCGAGTTCGCAAATCACAGTGGGAGCAGGCGACCCTATAGCTGTACTTACCTACGTCACGGGGTCAGTTTTCGACACACTGATTTTGTGATCAATTTTGGGACTGCAAATTAACAGTTCTAATGAACTGCTAATTACAACTGTAATACACAGAGGTTTATCACATCTGTGTTAGATAGCCCTTCTATGCAAATGTGTGGTACATTATCTAAACTCAACACCTCACGCCTCCATATTTGCCTTGTAATTGCTTTGTAAATGAAAGTACTTAAGCGACCGCCAGCCACACGGTTTAGCACAGACCTGCCGTTGAACGGGCTCTGCAGCCCTGCTATCCTTCTCGACCGTCTACCTGATTCTGGGAAACCGATTTTCATTACGGAAGATGAGGTTTTTCAGAAGGTGAGTGAACAGATGGTCGTAGCGACCCGAGTGGTCTCATTCGATCCAAGGAATTAACTTCTATCATAATCCAACAAAGAACTACCCACGTACTCCAAACAATTGGAGATTTCGGTGTTTTGATAGATTAATCCTTGAATCTCTTAGGGTTGATTGATCTACACGCCAACATTGTAGACTGGTTGAATTTTTGGGGCGAATTTCGTAAATGTCCTGACTTTTAGCCAACATCCCACGCATAGATGGAATGGGACAAAAACTGGTCAAAACATGCAAAAACGTGTTTTTTTTTTTAGGGAGGTGTCATTATTTAGTATTTCTGGACGAAAAATCGACCGAGATATTTGCAGATTGCAGATCAGTATTTAATGTCGAAGAGTGAATTGACAACAATTTGATATGATATTATTTGATTTCAGTTGAAGAATTGAGTTGATCGATTACAAGTGGTCGGTTAGTTTGTGCATGGTCCTAGATTAGAAATGCATCCTGGCACAAACTCTTGAAGTTACATAAAATTTTGTATGGTCTTTCGACATTACCATGAGTACCTTGTTTTTTCAGTACCTACGTTTCAAATAATAAAATTATATTGGTCTGCAAACACAGTCAATTGAAGGAAAATTTTACTTACTCGGAGGAAAAAAGAAAATGTTTCACCGAGTAAAAACCTTGTTCAAACAGTTTATGAAGCAAATATATAATTAAATAATAACATTTTAAGAATGTTAAACGTACAACAAGAAACGAAAGGTGAAATTTTCCGGACGAATAATGAAGAGAAGGTTCTTATCAAGTGGTTAAACATTTATACCGACTTGCGAAAATAGGCGCACTGCTACGGCGTGTTTGTTTGCGGGGCCATGTAGAGTACACACGGCAAACGGTATCGACTATTTAGAAATTGGACGGTTTCTTACCTCTGAAACGTGGTAGGAGTAATGAATGAGAATATTGAGGGAATTAAGCCCGCATGACACGTTCTTCTTTGAAACATCAGATGAAGCGTTTTTGCAAGACCCTAGATCGAGCATCTACAGGGTGTCCCAGGAGTTATGCACAATTCGACTCCTACGTGTTCTACAACTCATTTCCGAACAAAAATGCATCCTAGCAATTTTGGTTTATTATTTTACCAGAGCCTCGTTTCCAAGTTATTCGTGATTTAAACGTTTTTTCTGCGCGAAATGACAGTTTGTCAAAATCTCAAAATCGCCTGTTTTTCATCTCGCCTAGAAACCCCATTAATGCTTGACGCAGAACTGTGCAGGCCTGGTAAAACGTATGCCAAAATGTCAGCTTTCCAACGGTGTAGTCGTTTTGGTTTTTAAAAATATTTTTAGTTAAGGAAATGGTGTTTAACTGCAGAAAAACGTGTGTTTTCTGTTAAAATTGAGGTTTTTCCAAAAGTCTCGACGAAAAAAGGTTGGAGGCGGGATATACGTAACTTTTCTTAATCGAATGGTGACAACGCCAGACCTCTCAAGTGACGATTTAAGTTAGTTTTGTCGGATGCGTAATCCCGTTTGTTTGTGAACAGCGTCTACGGCCAAAGTGAAGATAATCGAAGAGCCGGAAGACGGCTATTGTTTGTGTTCATTTACGGTTGATTGCGATGAGTTGCATTCAACTTTTTGCCGACACTATGGACCCTTATCAATCCAGGCTTCCGTATCATTACCAACTCAGCGTGGTTTCCCTATTGCATGTTCTCATTCATCATGGTTCGCCGTAGCTATTGAACAAAGCTGGTAGTAATAACCAAAACCTTAGTGACAAAAAAGGATTAGTAGATTAAAAAAAAGATAGTTTACCAGATAAAAAAAGGATCAGTGACATAAACAATATTATGTACCAATATTTTTTCCTCATACTATCCGACGTGTTGGCAAGGGTGTGAGTTGTACACAGGAGGAGTGTGACTCCCTTGCTGCTTCAGAAGCATTACAATTGACAAAACCGTATACAAATGTCATGTCTACATACTCACTTGTGGTATAGCTACTCTGCTGAAAGCAACTCATCGCAATCAATCGTAAATGAACACAGACAATAGCCGTCTCTCGGCTCTTCGATTATCCTGACTTTGGCTGGACAGCTTAGGAATGCCGTAGATGCTGTTCACCAACGAACATTTTCATTCATTAAATTCATTTTCATTTTTAATTTTTGAATATTTATTTTTTGGTTTATATCTTAACAATCTTGTTTAACCTCTAACTATTTATATGAACTCGATTTAAACCCCAATATCTTACCATTGTCCTACAACCGGATAACAAGTTTGAGTAAGCAAACATTTTACTAAACTAAATTTGATCAGAAGCAACGATCAACATCAACATTGCAACACCCAACGCTACGGCCAAATCAGAATGGGGTTGGTAATACACGGCGCACAAAGCAACCCCTCCTTCAAGACCGGGCGGTCGTGCGGGTCATTGCATATCCTAGCCCCTAACCAAGACAATGCCTCCTCCGTAGCTTTCCCAATTTTCAAACATTAGGTATTCTTTAGTTATACTGGGTGTCCCAGGAGTTATGCACAATCCGACTCCGAACAAAAGTGCCCCCTTGCAATTGTTTTTGCCTCGTTTCCGAGTTATTCGACATTTAAATTTTTTGTGTGTTTTTAATCTATTTTGGAGGAAGGTCAAATTTGATGACACCGTTCGGAACAGCGTTATATTTTCTATCTATTTGATATCAGAAAACATTTTTTTTTTTTTTTTTTTTTTGGATTGAAGATGTGCGATTGCTGCGCGGAATGGCAGTTTTGACAAAATGCCGTCTCTCGGCTCTTTGATAATCCTGACTTTGGCAGGACAGCTTAAGAATGCCGTAGACGCTGTTCACTAACGCATGGGTTTATACATCCGACAAAACTATCTTAAATCGTCAATTGAGAGGTCTGGCATTGTCACCATTCGATTCAGCGAGGAAAGTTACGTATATCCCACCTCCAACCTTTTTTCGTCGAGACTTTTGGAAAAACCTCAATTTTGACAGAAAACACACGTTTTTCTGCAGTTAAACACCATCTCCTTAACTAAAAATATTTTTTGAAAACAAACAGACTACCAAAAAGCTGACATTTTGGCTCACGTTTTACCAGGCCTGCACAGTTCTGCGTCAAGCATTATTGGGGTTTCTAGACGAGATGAAAAACAGGCGATTTTGAGATTTGACAAAACTGCCATTTCGCGCAGCAATCGCACATATTCATTGCAATTAAAAAAAGGTTTTCTGACATCAAATAGATAGAAAATTGTACGTTCTTTCCAACGGTGTCATCATATTTGAGCTGTATTCTAAAATTGAGGGAGTTATGACAGTTTTAATTACATAAGATAAAAAATACGGAAAAAATCCTAAATCGCGAATAACTCGGAAACGAGGCCTCTGGCAAACAATTGCTTTTTTGTTCGGAAATGAGTTGTAGAACACGTAGGAGTCGGATTGTGCATAACTCCTGGGACACCCTGTATATGGGTTACTTACTCCCATCCTTATTAATAAAACTCAAAGTTTGTTCATATCTGTGATTTCAAGTTCCCAATACTGCTGAACTGTCAGACCGAAATTCTTGAGAGCTGTCGTAAAATTATCAGGGAGTTCCAGCTCATGACATAGGCTCAGAACCTACAAAACATCTTTGTACTTCATAAACGGTGTTTTAGCTGCCGGTTTCAAACAGGGGGTTTATTAGCAGAGAAAAAATGTGAAAACTGGAGGAGTCTTGACGAGTTGCTATGACTGTTCCGTGAGTGAAGCGTGGGTTGTAATATTAATTGGTGATGGACAGGAATTTGATATTTCGTACAAAGCACCGGTTTCCTGCAAGTCTCTCTTTACGTGCTCCGAAAAATCAGGAACTACATCACCGATTTCCTTGCAGGTGTTCGTAAAATGAAGAGCAATTCCCATTGATGGTTTTAGGCTTCATCACGATCCACTACATTCAACCCATCGTTGTAAACTTGGGCTTCCTTAACGAGCTCGCCCTGGTAAACAACTTTGTAATTAAGGAAAACCCCTCTAAACACATGATTGAGATTATGCAAACTAAATATTATGAGAGATTAATACTAAACACATGAATGAGACTCTCGAGACGTTTGAAATTATGGCCTCTTCCCTTATCATCAGAGTGAACTTAAATCTCTCTTGTTCACCACAGGAAGTTGAGATTTGATAGAGAGGTTCCCTGGAACAACGGAAGATAATGGGCTCTTCCCTGATCATTAGACAGATCAAAATTCTTTCAAATCGACTGTCGAAAGATGAGATTCGATATTAGTAGGCACGAATGGTCTCCTGATCATCTGTAAAAATCCGTGATAACTTTTTTTTTTTTTTTTTTGTAGTGTATACTAAAGGGTGGATGCTGAAACTAATTTTGCTTCCGAGTCTACTAAGGTAGCGGAAGCATTGTTTTCACTTTCGGAATGTGAACATTTTTTTGTCTCCAAAATCAAAAATTCCACTCGCATTTTGCGTTTTAGACCTTTCTGAACAATTTTGGTTCCCTGTCTGTCTGTCTGTCTGTCAGCAAATCCTTGTTACGGGCAAAACTACACGAAGTTATAGTCCAATTTTGATGAAATTTTCAGGAATTGTGCGGGTTGGGGTGTAGATGGCCCCCTATGAGTTTCAAGACCCCTGGATCAATACGTGAGAAGCATGCGCAAACGTGAAATCCTTGCCACAAGCATAAGTTCGGGAGTTCTTGACCGTTTCCGATGAAATTTTCAGGGATTGTTCGGACTTATTAGGTATATTTTGTAGTTTGTTCAATAGTTGAACATGCCTACCTTCATTTTCTCAAGTTATGCTCCTGCATAACAATAAATTTACCCTAGGTAATTCAATATTTACTTCGCCTGATTGAACGATTCAATGATCTATACAGTCAAGTTATGGATACGAGGAAGCTATGTGCCACACCCACTTGGCAGACGTTTTTTTTTTTTGTAGTGTATACTAAAGGGTGGATGCTGAAACTAATTTTCGTGTAGGTCTTGCAGTCAACCAGAAAGATATGTGAAAAACCTGCAATCGACTTGGATTATCATTCAAGAGAAGGAACTCAATATTTCATGACTAAAGATGGTTAAGTTCAAAAGCATTGTCAGAAAACGACGAAAAACTGGTATTCTATGCTTCAAACAGCTTAAAAATGAACGATTTTGATGAATAATTTAGCCGTGAGCTTCCAGTGACATCAACGGTCGAGAAATTTGGAAATGACCCGGAGAGCAACAAATCGAATCCTCAGTTCGAAACGCCGAAAACCTTTTAAGGGCGGATCACTCTCAGCCTTTTGCCTCCACTCGTCACCTCATCGTATGCGGTGTCCGCGGGGGAACGCGATGGAAAACAATCCGCGAGAGGGTGTCGGTGTGACGGGAGAGTTGGGAAATCACAATGGGATTCCGACCGTCACTAACAGGTACATTATTAATTAGGTCGTGGCTCAGTGACGTGGTGGCCGCCGTGAAAACGGGGAGCACGACGGTCGCAAATCACGTCGGGCATTGAGGGCGCGGAGCGGAGGTTCCGAGGGTCCGCGAGATTAAAGGACGAATTAATGGGAGACGGAGGAAGGCGAATCCATCAGTGAGCGTCGACGGATGACGCCTCGTTAATTGCAACGGCTATTTGCTTGGAGCGGCGGTGGAGATGGCCCTTCGCCGTAGTATTTCATCGAGGTGGGCAGTGCGAGATGCCCTCAAGGTCCTAAGGCTCAATTCAAAACATTGACTTTAGCCTTCATTCACGTAAAGAGTTTGGATTTGATTGGTTGATGTCAGGCTTTTGATCACACAAAGCTCAAACAAACTTTGCCGTTGCTCATCCCTTCCACAGGGTATATCGGATAAGGTGCGCAGTACATCACCCACGTATTTTACCACCATTTCCAAGAAAAAGGATTCTTCATTGGCCATGAATTTTAGTGCATGGGTTCCACTTTTTATTGAAGCACCTTGTGATAGACGACAGTTTAGCATGAAACTTACTTTAGCCTTGGACTAACTAACCGAAACAGGTGACGCGGAGGTGTCACGAAATTTTGCTGATGATTTTCATGTACAGCCAAGCCGTTTCTAGGGAAATGAAAGTTGTTCAGTTTTCGACGGAAGTTCGTTCTCCATTCGTTGGAAAGCTCGCGATTTATCAGGGAGGCCTTGCGTACTTGTTGTTGGTATTTATATCATAATTAAATTTTATTCATGTTATTAATAGTAATAAACAATTCCGCTTGGTTTGTTGTCACTTGGTAGTAATGTTGGTTACAGTAGACGCTCACATCTAGTTCATCTTCATTAACCGTTGAAAAACGATTTGATTTTTGATCACACTGATTTGAGGTGAAAATGTGAGATAGGTAAACCATGACCGATTCAATTTGTTTTAATTTGAGGCAAAAACACGACTTACATTATGTAAGTTACAGTAACAGGAGACGTAACGCTAGGTAGTAGTCGAAGGTGTGTAAAGTAGGACACATAAGCAAGCGTTTGTACAGTGGATACGTTTCTCGTGAAGACACCGTCAACACAACGTCCGAAGAATAATTCTTAATAATAGTTATTATTATTCAGTGTACAGCCAAATGTTTCAGTCATGATAGCATGGCTAAAGCATGTTCCATGTTTTTTTAAAGTTTAGCCGCAGGCTCTAAGCAGTAGGCAACAGGGGGTCCAGAGGGCTTGCTCCCTGGCTAGGCGCAGCGCCGAGTTTCGTTTCATTATCTGGTGCAAGAACCAATAACGCAGATGGTCTTCCCACCCGTTATTATGCCACATATACTTGACCGTGGGAAACACACGGAATTTCTAGATCCAGACCACAAACCTATAGGGATTGGCCATGTGATTTGTTTATGGGGAGAATGCAAGACACATCGGAAATTGAAGTCGTTCAAACTCAAAGGGCATGTCGGTTGGGATCATAGGAGCCCTTGGAATGAGAACTTCCTAACCTTTGAATTTTCCATTACCCTGGGACCTTTAGTCGTATATCGGACGGCGGTGAGCCTGACACATCCAAGGAGTTTAAATATTCAATTGGATTGTTAATAGTTTCATCTTCATTTGTTACATAGTCAATTGATTTGAAAGAATGCAGTGTACCGATGACCTCATTCTGAATTATGAAGTTTAAATCATCCACAGCTGTATTCTTAGCCGTCAAAATTGCTGACCCACTGAGGTTGTATTTCCTCAAACCAGCACTTTATCAATTCCAAGGTACCCCAGAACATTGGCGCAAAACTTCTATACTTATCAATCGGTAAATATAATTTATACTTTCTCCTATTATCATATTTACGAGCTAAACTGCTAAAATCTTATAATAATGATACGTCCAATTTATTAATAATAGGAACTTTATACAGAACGAAAACAAGAACGAATTTTTTTACATCCCGCAATCTTCTTCAATTCCGTTAGTAGTCAGTTAAGGGCAGTAGCCCATATTGGGGAACAATTTTCCACCGTATGTCAGGTTAAGTCTAACTACAAGTAGTGTCAACGTGATATCTGTTGTGTTAAACCCTATCGATGTATACTACTGGGACCATATTGTTTATTGTAAATAAATTACTTTAGAAAAAAATAAATAAAATAAAATAAATGCAGGTTGGAGAAACTGAAAAACAAACACTCATCTCCGTCGGCGGGTGGTGCAGGGCTAGATCCCCCCCTCTCGGCCAGGTATAAGCAAAATAGTAATAACAAAAATCCATTCAACTAGAAGAATAAGGTGAGCTTTAGTAGAGGACAGTTCATGTACAAGAAGAAGATATCTCATGTACTAGTAGAGTACAGACACCCCCTGTGCGGCACTGGTCCGCAACATTAGATTCATTTGAAAATCCTATCGTAAAAAAATTACCTCTCTTGAAAAGGGAAGTTGCACTGATAGTACAGGGATGTCCACTATTAGACCATCCGTCATTTTTGCTGAACTAGAAGTGAACAGGCCCAGTTTATCAACATAAATAAAGTTAGGCGTCTGGAAAATCGTCTATTTAGTTACTGAAGTAATTATTTGATATTTGAAGATTATAGGTGAACATTGCTTAAAACATACCTTCTATTCCTTAGCATTTTGTACAGCGTTCTGCTCAAAACCACTCAACTGACAGACTGGTTGTTTTAATTCCGAGACATAGTTTTTCATAGCCCTAACGTCTTCTTCTGGTTCATCACGCTTGTTTGGTTATTGCTTTAGTGAATCCAAAAAGGCTCAAGTGCCCTGTTCAACCCAAATTTTATTCTAAAATATTTTTTCCAAAGTGTCCACTATTGTTGCTTTTCCCTTAAGAATCGTTCTTTCCATGTATAACTATAACTTTTTAGAAATGGTTCGATGTATCCTGGTTCGGGAAGCCAAATACCAAACCGCTAGCTACAGGGAATAGAAGCTGTTTTTATGTGAAGTCTCAGCTGGGAACTAGTGTTCTAAATGGTACTGGTCGTAAATAGATCAATTCGTTCACATAAATGGAGGACAACAGATGATGTTATCCAATATTTATAGGATGTCACCCTCACTCTATAACATAACCGTCCTACGACAATGACATCGTAGTTCGGAGTCGGATTGTAACGGCACACTCTGATCCTACATTGCTCCCCGACCGTATATTATTCAAAACGTGGGCCCTGTATACCCCAGAGAGTGCGATCAGCGACTTCCCGCGGGAGAAATTCCAAAGTGGAGGGGGCAGACGCCCCACCAAGCATCGCAGACATCCTGTCAAACGATCCCAAGGGATCCTCTGACAGCGAGCTTCATGAGGTCCCGAATTATTGTATTTGCCTGCATTCAATAAACGAAATCATTACCCGCAATTCTCCAATACATCCGCATCTCGCGGTTATTATTAGTGAGGTTCACCACGAAGGCATAGTTTCTGAACTATAAACAATAAGTGTGCGCAAACAATTACTTCATGTAGATTCAACTAATTAAAACTTGACTTTATTCAACTTAATATTCATAAAGTAAACACTCGTATGTAATTAATAATTTGTGGCGGCAAAAAAAAAAAATCTTCGAACTAGAACTCAAGAAAATGATGTTTGGTGGACACCTAAGGCGCTTCATCATCAATAGATGTGATTACTCAATTTTGAAAGTAACTCATGAAAACGCTGCAAATTCATTCACATGGTTTTATTATTCAATGTCATTCATTTGGCTTGCATTCATAATTTGAATTTCTACTAAGCTTTGGAGTGTGCGTGTTTCACAGGTGAAAAAAGGATCATTGAATTTCAGGAGGCACACAAATATGATCAACTGATCAATCCAAATAGGTATTTTGGTTGAGAACCGATTTACGTGCTCTATTCATATCTCCTGAAATTCAATAATCGCTCTATCACCTGTGAAACACGCACACTCCAAAGCTTAGTAGAATTCAAATTATGAATGCAAGCCAAATTAATGAAATTGAATAATAAACCACAGGAAAGAATTTACAGCGTTTCATGCATATCAGAATGCTTCCACCCGTGTATCGGCTACAAACCCTTTTAGGAGTTCACTCCAGTATCCACATTCACTACATCACTTGGTTACTGCAATAAAAAAAAAAAAAAAAAAAAAAACGCGGTTGTTTTTGTTTTGATCGCAGTAACCTAGTGATGTAGTGAATGTGGATGCAAATGTTGGCAGCACAAGATCATGCCATAGATTGGGAATGGTTTGAGCTACAGACCTGGGGAGGGGCTCATTCGATTCCTTATGGAAAGTTATTCAAAAATTTTATTCACATCTTTACAACTTTTCTCCTCTTTAATCGACAGTATTCAAACGTAAATTGGATTTCCAATAAGAAAGATCTACTTCCACTGCGAAAATTGTTATAACTCGACTGTATTGCCTACTCCCAGGATTAAAATATTCAAGAATTTCCACGTTTTCAACATTTTGAAAAATATGTCATTTTAAGGTGTAACAAGCCATATTAATTCTAACGCGAATAAGCTGGAATCTAGTAACTATTTTTCTAGTGAACATGTTTCCATGTCAAGAAACAACGCAGTCCAATGAAATTGTTGGCAATTCAAGCCGTATTTAGGTAATAATTTTTACCCATACCCATGATTGTGACTTTGATTCGATGCAAAATAATTGAGAGATAGCTAAGTGAACGCTGACTTGTTTATGTCAATTGAACTAACGGTGAACGTCTTTACAGAACGGTAGGCTCAATGCTTTGCCCGTGTAAGTGAATTTGAGCTTGTACGATTTTTGAATAAATGCCTGTTTTCTTGTTTGAAAACGACAGGCACATTTATGAAAAGATTATTTCAGGGAAGGAAAAGCAAATATTTGCCGGCATTAGAGCTAAACCTCTTTTAGCGAATCAGGGCACGTAAAAAGCGGCGAAGTATATGAATAACATCGTTTCAATGGCGTGCCATTGCAAGTTAATTGACAGTGAAGGCATTCGAGTTGTCACTACAAAATTACCATCGCTTCAATAGAAGAGAAAGGGAAACGTCCATCACTTCAGCATCTCAACAAATGTATTGCATTGTGCCCCTTGTATGTGAAATGTGTTTGCGCGTGGTTAATTGTTTACTTTCGTTACGGTGCGCTGTTGTTCTTCATGTAAATACTACGCCACTGAGTTTGAATTCCCTCTGGAACATGAGATGTTAACTGGGTCACCACGACGTTTCATGACAGCACAATAAATGTGTACTTAGTGACTATTAGGTCTTTGCAGGGTAAACCGGGAGAGTATAATCCTCAAGGACCCTTGGGGCCGTCAAATGTGAAGCCATTTTGTGGTTCTAGATATTTTTGGTATCTGCCTGATCTTGCATGGACAGTGTCACCATGAGATATGTCCCGGTGTTCCAATATGTCCCTACAGAAGTTAATTCCTGCCTGTGTTTACTTTCTGAGAATACAAGACACTTCATGATTTACTAGCGTTTAAACGGCGTATTAAAGAATACATTCTTGAGGAAACGCTCCGATAATCCGTTTTCACACTAAATGCGAAACGAAATTTCATATTTTTTCCGGGTCTATACTATCTTATCATAATCAGCTATTGTAGTATACATTATACATAATTTATACATTGCAGTTGTTACCTCATGTGTACCAATCACACCTTGTAACTAGATTTTTACAGCCAATCCACCACTCAGCACAAGTTTTTTACTTATTGAAGGGTGAACGCATATATTGTAGTGGATTGTTTTGTATTTTCATTTATACCTTCCTCAAATCAATGCATTTAATAAAAAATAAAAAAAAGTTGACTACTCTTTCTCAATTATAAAAATGGCTATGATCCAGAGGTTGAAACATGGATGTTCCTTAAGAGAGACAAATGGTAGGAAAATGCAGGTCGGTTTAGGTCTTTTTGCTCTGCTTTAGGGCTCAAACTAAAGAGGTAGATGCGGATGTGGACTAGAACCCTCAGGGCGGGGGTTACGGGCCACCGGCACGAAAATCAGGTGGCTTATTGTACTTTCCTGGGAGTTTTCCATTTAATCAAGGAGATTCAGCCCCTTCAGTATGAGTGTTGAGGCCCTTGATTAATTTTTCGCTCTGACTGGACCTCATTGGGGTTTGTGTCCCAAGGAGCTCAAATCAGCAAGAGGTGAGTGCTGGCACTCAACATTATGTGGGATGCTGTTTCTTGAGTGTGACCCCAATAAGGTACTCATGGAACCTCAGGGGTAAAAAGTCAGTTATGTCCATTGTTTTCAGTTAACTAAGGTTTTCGCCAAGTAGCCAATCGGTAATTTCGGTGTCGGGTTCCTCCACCATGAGTTTACCGTGGAAAGTCCTTCAATACTGAGCCATTTACTTGTATCATAGTTTGTTGGTTGACCCACATGTTGATGGTTCGTCTGAAGGCGGTTTTTGGTATACCAACTGCCGGCTCAGGGCCAACAAATGGAGTTTGGGGCTCTTCCTGCAAGATCGTCAGCCTTCTCGTTACTAAACATTCCTGTATGTTTGGCTAGGTTGTTAATGGTTCGCATGCCGCCCCAAACCACTCGTGATGAGATAGCAAAGGTACCAAATTATTTTTCCAATCGACATTTCTTGTTCTCTTCAAAGTCAATATTACTTCGCGGCTCATTCCAAAACACTATTTGGCAATACGTTTTTACAGGAACGTCGGCGAAAAATTGATTTGTTTGGTCGTTTTTGTTCCTTTTAGAACTCGTGATGCAATTCATCTGAGTTATGAATCGAAAGATTTCTTTCCAAGATTGAGTCCTTTGTGGAAGGGCGGAGCGACGGAAGGAAAAGTTGATTGAAGATCCAGGGCTTTGAAGAAGAACGGAAATCGACTGTAAGATGCTTACTTGGGTTGAAAGTTACTCACCGGCAGGAGGTCAAATGTAAAAATAAGACCGAAAAGATGAGAGGGAAAAGAGGGAACTCACTTTGAGATCCATAATGAAATCAGGGGGCAGCGTCCGTCCGTTGACTCTGGCCATTGTGTTGAGAATTTTCTCCGCTTCGTCGAACCTCCCGCGAGCGAGCAGCCAGCGGGGGGACTCAGGTAAGACCCTGTTGAACATGAAAACCTGATTAGATGAAGGGAGACCTTCAGCTATTGTAGCCTTTTAATAATCTAATAAACCTTCTTCAGGATAAACTGTATTCCTCTTCACTGAAATAAATTTTAAAAAAAGGAGAAAAATAATGTAACCTATAGAAAAAGATATTTCTGAATCAGATCGGATAAATATTTATCAAGGAGGCAGCTAGCAACCGTCATTCTTTATATCCTCATCTTCGTAGAAAGATACAAATTCGATAAGAAAACCCAGTAAACTATTACACCAAGGTGATAGTCTAGTTATAGGTAGGTGGCCTTGGTTATCCTGTATTTTGTAGCCCATCAACGAAGATCTTTGCCGATAATGATAACAATTGTTTTTAAATGTAGTCTATGGTAGGTTATCTAAATAGAACTTCAAGGACAAAGGCACCTAGAGAGATAAATCGATTGAAACATCTAAATCCCTCAGTACATGAGAAAAGCTAATATACAAGCTTGAACATAAAACAGAAAATACACGGGCTAGAGTTAATCATTAAAAAATTACGGAGATTACAAAGCATATCCTCTTAAGCATAAGCAGTTGGTCACTACGTAACAAATGTTATAGGTGTTTGACACACTACATTTCTTGGGAAAATAAATTGAACGGCCTTCGTAATTTGTTTCTTTACTTTTCAAGATACGCGGAATTCAAAAATTAAAAATCGGTTCTCAACCAAAAACGCTGCAAATTCATTCACTGGGGTTTATTATTCAATTTCATTCATTTGGCTTGCATTCATGATTCGGATTTCTACTAAGCTTTGGAGTAGTGGAGTAAGCTTGTGCGTGTTTCACAGGTGATAGAGCGATTATTGAATTTCAGGAGATATGAAAAGAGCACGTAAATCGGTTCTCAACCAAAATACCTATTTGGATTGATCAGTTGATCATATTTGTGTGCCTCCTGGAACATGTAACGTTAAGATAACGATCGACTTAGGAAGAAGTATTGGTGAGTTGTAATGAAAATTGGCTTCTTCAGTGGTAGGTATATAATTATAGGTACATAATTTTTTGTCTACTACTTTCACCGATAATTACAACAACAATTAAAGGTAGCCAACCAATCCTTTGTCTTTGTATACAACTTGATTCTAATGATCCTTGAAATGTCAATGTCTCAAGTAACAATTCAGTGCAAATAATTTCTACTAATTATAGGCTTAAATGCAAAAAAAAAATGGTATTTAGGATAACTGCGGTATTTAGACGAAAATCAGAATGAAAAATGTTGACATCATGCATGAAGTCAAATCATAGTATTGGCATGTCTACCATCTTGCAAAGCATTGGTTGTAACGCGTTACATGTTATGTGTTACCAGACCAATTTTATAGGGCGACACTCAGCCAAAAGACAAATTCATGCCAATAGTAACGGAGAAATTGTTATGCAGATGCACAATTTGGGGAAATTGCCATAAAGAACATACATAGAAACACATAGCGAGACACATAGAAACATAGCATTTAATTTTTATAATACTACTAAAATATCAAGTTTCAAGTTTGGGCAACCTTAGAAGTTATTCTTGACAATGAAACTTAAATTTGACTACGTGTACACTACTTCGGAAAATTACGAGGAAATTGATAGAAATCGTATTAAATCCATATTAACTTCCCCAATGTGGTGTATGACTTTCAAATTTAATCTTTGGGTGACTTATCAACGTAATCGTAATTAATATCTCTCGTAATAAATAATCTCTCTCTCTTCTTTTTCTACAAAACCTCTATTTTATATGACGTAGGTGATGATGAACTAGTCTTAAACCTTAACTGATGCCATAAAAATGCACAAAAATATTTCAGCTTGATCGGGTTACTGAATCAAATGCTATGGACGAACATAGAGACAAACTCTATCATTTTACTTACAGAATGTGTGTTTCAAGTCGGAGTTGCTAGAGTTAGTGGGGGTGAGCTCATTGCCACTGACGCACGAGGAAAGATCTCGTATTGTTCCGACGAAACCCCTATCGCTCTTCTATTTGGTTATTCAGAAGCCCCAGGCTTTGAAATATTACGGATAACCTTGTCCCTCCAGTGGGGCGATAGTCGAGAAGGATTTACCGAGTAGGAAATACGGAGGGTGATAATTCACGATGCGCTAACATTTCATCGGGCCCCGGAGGCTGGGACAAATAATCACGCATTTCCCCGAATCAAGTATTCATGAAGACTGATGTAGTATGTTCGAACTCGGTAGTAGGTACCCTAAGTCATCAAGGCAGGTACTTTCCAAGTTTCCCCTCTATGTGCATAGCGATGTGCATTCGATACTTTGACGTTCCCGGGGACATATCCAAGTGGCGCGATGAGTAACATACAACCCACTTGTTTCTAACTAAGTTTCGATACTCACACGAGTCAATTATTCGAACCAGTGATTACTAATGACTTATTCATGACTGCTCAACGTTATTCTGTTCATTTCTCCAAGTG
This sequence comes from Creontiades dilutus, assembly GCA_031894815.1. Taxonomy (NCBI): domain Eukaryota; kingdom Metazoa; phylum Arthropoda; class Insecta; order Hemiptera; family Miridae; genus Creontiades; species Creontiades dilutus. The sequence goes on along the minus strand of JAVIWC010005249.1, from coordinate 86,568 downwards.
TTTTTCCTGTATTAAACTCAGAGACGGTTTATGGATCCCAAAACGAATCCCCTGACATCTCAACTCCAGTAGTTATACTTGACAAACCCATGTAGCCACGTCAGAGATTAAATGAGTTATTATCTCTGCTTATTTTTGCGTTATCAAAAGTGTCTAATTCTATCTAACTATACTATAACTTCATATAACTATATATAACTTCACATGGTGTCAGTGGTTCATTTAGTGAAGTGACAATTATGGGCAAGGGGAAGAGAGACCGGAAACCCGCTAATAGGAGAGTGACCGAAGATGATTTAAATCGAAGTTCCGGTGACGATTCCGCACAAGATATTGCCAGCCCCTCGGTAAGACGATTACGGAGTAAAAAAACTAACGAGGTTAGTACAAACTCACACTCATCACCATTACCTGTAGTTGTAGGGCTGAATTCACAGCTTCAAGCTCCTGAGAGCTTTGATTTTACGAATCCGGGGTTGTGGTCAAAATGGATTAAGAGGTTCGAACGATACAGAATCGCGTCAGAATTATATCTAAAACCCGACCGCCAGCAGATCAGTACACTTTTGTACACGTTGGGTCATGACAGTGAGGAGCTTTTCAGCACGTTTAATTTAGGAAGTGAAGAAGATTTAGAGTACTATGATGTCGTTGAAGCGTTCGAAAAATATTTGGGTCTAAAAAAAAACATTGTTTATGAAAGGGCCAAATTTTTGAAACGTAGGCAAGAGTCCGGAGAACCTGTAAATGCGTTCATCAACGATTTGCATAAACTCGCAGAAAGTTGTGAGTTCGGTCAACTCAAAGAAAGCTTGATTCGTGACCTGATAGTGATAGGTATTGAGAGTTCAAAACTTTCTGAGTCCCTACAAATGGACGAAACTCTTACACTTCAGAAAGCTGTCATCAAAGTTCGACAAGCAGAAGCAGTTTCCAAGCAACAAGCTGTCGTTAGGGAAAAGTTAGGTCCTCTTGGCACAAAAGCTGAGGATATAGGTGCAGTTGATGCTAAACGCTCTTGGAAAAAGGAGCTAAACTCCAAAAATTTCAATTGCCGGCGTTGTGGATCTACTCATGGACCTAGGGAGTGCCCTGCATTCAATCAACGGTGCTCGAAATGTAAAGTACTCGGGCACTTCGCGAGATGTTGCACAAAAAAGTTTGGCGAAGTCAAAGAAGTTGATGCAGAAGAGAAAGAATCCAACTATTATTTAGGCGAGGTTGAGGCTCATCAGGAATGTCCAAGCATAATGATAAGAATTAGTAACCAGGAGGTCAGGTTCAAGATGGATTCGGGGGCGGATGTTTCGGTCATGGGTCTCCCCCTTGCGCGGGACCTTGGTTTGCGTATCAGCAAAACCGATAAAGTACTTTATGGGCCGGGTCGAACCAAACTGCCGATAGAAGGAGTGTGTAAAGCCAAAATCGAATATAAAGAGAGGAGTATTTTGGAAGATATTTATGTTTTACCGACTCAGAACAACCCCTTATTGAGTAGGAATGCTCTTTTAAAGATGGACCTAATTACTTTCAATGTTAACTTGGTAGATGGTGAGATACTTCAAAAACTGCATCCAAAAGCTTTTCAGGGTATGGGAACATTGAACCATCCGTACAAAATCACTTTACAAGACGATGCTAGACCCTATGCAGTTATGACTCCTAGGAGAGTTGCCATTTCACTTCATAAACAGGTAAAAGAGGAGTTAGACAGGATGATAGCTGAAGAAGTAATCGAGCCAGTGACTGAACCCACTGACTGGTGTTCGCCAATTGTGGTGGTACCTCGAAAAGGGGGTCGTATCAGATTATGCGTAGACTATACCAAACTTAACCAGCACGTAAAAAGGGAGTTGCTACAACTTCCAGCCGTAGATGAGTCGCTCGCCAAACTTGAAGGGGGAAAATATTTTACTAAATTGGACGCAGCGAATGGATTTTGGCAAATTCCTCTTCACAAAGATTCGTATAAGCTGACCACGTTTATCACTCCATTCGGAAGATACTTTTTTAAGAGATTGCCGTTTGGAATCTGCTCGGGACCTGAGGCCTTTCAATTAAGGCTCAGTCAGATGTTAGCTGATATTCCGGGCGTGGTAAATCAGGCAGACGATATTTTAATCGTAGGAAAAACCGAAAAAGAGCACGATGAAAGGGTGGAAGTCGTGCTAAAAAGACTAGTAGATAATGGCATAACTTTGAACAAAAATAAATGCTACTTTGGGGTGAAAAAAGTGGTATTTTTGGGTCACGTAATTTCAGAACAGGGTTTAAGTATGGACCCAGCTAAAACTAAGGCAGTTCAGACTATGAAACCCCCAACGAATATCTCAGAGCTACGTCAATTTTTAGGAATGGTGAACCAACTAATGAAGTTTATTCCAAACCTGGCCGAAATTACCTCACCCCTACGGAGCCTTCTCAAGAAAGGAGTCGATTGGTCTTGGTGTGAGCCCCAACGTCTAGCTTTTGAAAATCTGAAAGACGCTATTTCTAGAGCTCCTGTTTTAGCTACCTACAAAAGAGAAGCTGACACTCGTATCACCGCCGATGCATCTTCATATGGATTAGGAGGGCTTATCGAGCAATGGGATGGAGAAAATTGGCGTCCTTTAGCATATGCTTCTAGAAGTATGACTGAAACTGAATCCCGATATGCCCAGATAGAAAAAGAAGCCTTAAGCTTAACGTGGGCTTGTGAAAGATTTTCAAGCTTAGTTTTAGGGAAGAAATTCCAATTATACACAGATCACAAACCTCTGGTCGAGGTAATGGGTTCAAAACCAATATCAGACCTTTCAGCTCGACTTCAGAGATTTCGCATGCGAATGCTAAATTTTGATTATGAAGTAATTTACTTACCAGGAAAGGAAAATGTAGTAGCTGATTGTTTGTCCCGTAGTCCCGAAGAAACTAGAGTGAATGAAAATGTTGACGAAATTTTGGAAGAAAAACTTTTTGTCGAGAGTGTTTTGAAAGCTTTACCATGCTCCGACAAACGATTGCAAGATATTAGGAAAAGCCAAGATCAAGATCCAGAAGGGCGGGAATTATTCAAATCAATTTTAGAGAACAAGTGGAAGACGAATTCGGTGTTTTGGAAATATCGGAATGAATTAGTTCTAGAAGACGGCTTGATAGTGAAAGGGAGAAGACTTTTTATACCTAGAGTAATGAGAAAAGAAATTCTAGCCAGGCTTCATGAGGGACACTTAGGGATAGTGAAATGCAGGAGGAGGGCCCAGGAGTCAGTCTGGTGGCCAGGTTGCTCGTCTGACATAAAAACCACAGTGGAAAACTGCGAGATTTGCATTGAGCATCGAAGCCAACGTAAAGAACCACTAAAGCCGTCCGGACTGCCGCAAGAACCGTGGACATATCTTGGAGCCGATTTGCTGAAGTGCAACAAACATTGGTACCTGGTGGTACAGGACTACTATTCAAGGTTTTTGGAACTTGTGCATCTGGCCTCACTCACATCAGCGTCAGTCATTGGGAAAATGAAAAACATTTTTGCGAGGCATGGAATACCACTAGAACTCAGAACAGATGGAGGAACTCAATTTACGTCTGAGGAATTTTTGAAATTCGCCAACGATTATGGTTTTAAGCCTACCACAAGTAGCCCTAATTTTCCACAATCGAACGGAGAAGCGGAAAATGCAGTGGCTATTGCAAAAAGGATCCTACTGAAATGTCCAGATCCCAACCTCGGTCTGTTGGCCTACAGAACAACCAAATTAGAATCTGGCTTGTCCCCGGCAGAATTACTATATGGGCGAAAACTGCGTTCAACACTACCATCGATAAATAATTTCATGCCCGTTCACAAGCAAACTATTCGAGAATTCCGGGAAAGAGATCAAACTTTCAAGGATCGCAACAAGAAAAATTTCGATTGTAGAATGGGAGCAAAAGAGCTACCTCCTTTGGCCTTAGGAGAGTATGTTTGGGTAAAAGATCTGAAAAGAAAGGGCAATGTAAAAGCCCATTCCGAGTATCCTCGTTCATACCTGGTGACACTCGACAACGGGACGGAAATAAGAAGAAATAGATGGCATTTGCTAGTTCTTCCACGGAAGGAAATAGAAAATAGTAACGAAGCCGCGGAGAGAGGAGGAAATCAACCACAAATGGCAAGAAGATCGAACAGACTGTCAACTAAACCTCATGCTGTCAACTAAATGCTTTTTCTGTAAAACTATAAAAAGGGAGATGCAGTGTTAGCTACAACTCCAGTAGTTATACTTGACAAACCCATGTAGCCACGTCAGAGATTAAATCAGTTTCTTATTTTTGCGTTATCAAAAGTGTCTAATTCTTGCTAACTATACTATAACTTCATATAACTATATATAACTTCACACTTTCTTTGAGAAACGGCTGGAGCTGTCGTATGAAGAAAAATTTTTACTGTGGCAAGGGTGTCTAGTAATTCCTGCGTCATTAAGGAAATCCGTACTCATGGTTCTTCATGATGGCCAACCCGGGATTACGGGAATGAGAGCCGTGGCAAAATATCATGTATGGTGGCCGAACATGGATAGTGATATTGAAGTTCACGTGCAGACTTGTGAGTCTTGTCAAACATACCGGCTAAAGGATCAGGGAGTGCCACTATACTCCTGGTCGGTTCCACTTGAACCGTGGTCGAGACTACACATAGATTTTTGGGGTCCCTTTCATAATAAATATTGGCTATTAGTGGTGGACGCCTCAACAAAGTGGTTGGAGATATTTCCCATGGATAAAATCACCTCAATAAAGGCGATCCATATCCTTCGAGAATCGTTTGCAAGATGTGGCATACCGAGAACAATAGTCAGTGACAACGGGCCCCAGTTTACGAGTAACGAGTTCAAGGCATTTTGTGAAGATAACAATATCTTATATATTACGTCTGCTCCATACCATCTAAAAACCAATGGGTTGGCTGAAAGGGAAATACGTACATTTAAAACCAGACGGAAAGCCTTGAACAATATCAAAGACCCGAGTCATCGACTCCAGCTGTTCTTATTCTCGTACCGAATCATGCCCCAGAGGACTACAGGACGATCCCCATCCGAACAGATTGATCCGGAGTAGATTAGACTTGCTGAAACCAAACGTGGAAGCAAAAATCGATTCATCATTGGTAGTAAAAACCACGACAGGAGAGCAAGAGTCGTGTGTTTGAAGAGGGGGGGGGGAGTATGGAGCCCCTGAAATATACTTATGTTGAGGTACTAATGTTGAAGAAAACAGGCCTTCCGTCGTACATCGTACAGATTGGAGAAAACCAGTAGAGAAAGCATGCTGATCAACTACGGAAACGAGTGTAAGAATGCAGCTCGAATGAGGGGGAGAAGATGTAGCATCACTCGTCAAATCACAATGGTCCATATGAGCTACTACATACCATATGACCTTGTAACCAGGAAGCGATAAACAAACGACTTATCTTCTGAGATGAGATATGAATTGTATTGTAGAGAGGAACTCTTGAATTAAGATTTTATGTTCTATTAAAGTAATAAATATAACGTGATACTACACTGGGTTTATTATCTCTGGGGTACTTGCTCGAAGTCTGAGTTTCGCCGAATCGAACAGCAGCAAAACGCGATCGTACATCGCCGTGTCGTCCACTCTCCTCCCTACGTCAGAAACAAAACCATTTACGACGATTTCCATATCCTTAATCCCACCGAAATGCTCTTCAAACACACCAGTACCTTCATCATCAATAACCGAGATCACTTCAACCCCCTCGCTGCTGACGGTCTATCACCTCCTCCACCAACGCCACGTCTAAATCGCCCTCGCTATATATTCTGCAACTTCATCTCCATAGACTAACTACAAAATCAAGTGAAGCACCGTGTACCTAATTAATTTCCTAGTTAATCAAGGTCAAACGTTTTAAATACTAACAAACGTTTTAAGCTAATTTGTCAATACGGTATGTTATTTAATTTAACGGTCGTAAATAAAAGAATGTCAAAAAAACTAGATAACCAACTCCTGAAACGTATACGAATAATTACACAAAGGTTTATTATCACTGTACTACATAACCAACTCCTAAAACGTCTGCGAATTATTACACAAAGGTTTATTATCACTGTACTAGACACTCAACACCTAAAACGCCTATACAAAGGTTCAGTCTCTCGAAACTGGATAACCAACTCCTAAAGAGGGTATTTTTTTGTATCGATGTAAGAGGGTATTTTTTTAGTTTGATTCAGATAGGACTTCATTTCGTGGATCGAATAAGACCACTCGGGTTGCTTTGCGTACATTCTTGAAAAACGTCATTTTCGAGTGATGAAAATCGGCCAATTAGACGGTTGAGATGGAGAGCCGGGAGGCACAGCCCATTCAAGGGAGGTTTGAGCTTGACAGTGTGACTGCTGGCCGCCCAAGCATTTTCATCTTGTACAATGAAAAGTTTTGGAGAAGGGAGGTGCCAAGCTTATATCCGTAACAAATCACAGACCTGTCTAGTATACACACACCAGTGATTCCCGGGGAAGGGTTATCTAAAGCAGAAATAACTTCTGTGTAATTATGTACTTAGTAAAATATTATGAGACTAGAAACCGGCGCTGTTATTACGTAAGGATAATCAATAATTAGTAGTCACTGCCAATATTCTTTTTTCTTTCCGCTAGTATCGCGAAACTGAGTTAGAGCCACTTTATCGTGAAACAGCATTTTTTGCTGGAACCTCTCGGACTCCATTTCCTGCTCCGTCAATGTTTTCCGTCAAAAGCCGTGATGTTTGCTCGCGGGGCCGCGAGCCAGCATTTTAATTGAGAACGACCCTGTAAAAGAGGGGTGTGGAGGGGATGATAGAGGGGAGAGGGGAGATTGTGGAGGGGTAGGTGGGGAGGGGTGGATTAATTAAATTTTCCTACTTCGCTGGTCACAGAGTGTCACCCACCCGCTGACTCAAACGACTCCATTGACACATCGGTGGCGGCGTCACCCATTAAAATTTCCCGATATCGAGCATAAAAACCGGTTAGAATGAGAAAAGGGCTGAGCCCGAAAATTGAAATAAGCTCGCGTACTTTTCGATGCTCTCTGGCCGTAAATAGCACCGAGGTCCGGCAGAGTGTACGCGGAGGTTGCATACTGATCAACGTGGTACCCCACACTCCTGCACATTCCTTGCACAACGAACCACCGAAAGGGTTTGTTTTCCAATTCCGGTTTATCAATCCCAATGAAGAACTTTTGTAATGAAAATTCCGTCACTGTTAACCCCTGATAAATTGTCTACTCCAATGCGTATGACGAATATTAACTTGAGAACCAACGTGAGTTTCGAAAATCATCAGTTTCCCACGATCTATAACATTGTTACGAACGTTGGCCAGGAGCCTTGAGTTTTGATGAACCCCGGTTGTTGTAGTTACGTTACACTATCAGCTAGTTAACTTTTTGGGCTGTTCGAATATTTGGTTTTTGACGGTTTCTGGTTTCTCATAAATGTAGGGTTTAGGTAGATCTAATTATATTTTCCAAGAAGCGCTCGTCGTTGTCCCGAACTTTACAATAAAGTTGATACGTGAATAATTCTTGCTATAGATGTGACGGCTGCCCTATGATAATCGATTTACCGGGCTGAAATATGAATGGGGTTCTTTTTATCTAAAACAAAATCACGATTCATGGAAGCCACGAGTTTTGATTATGTACCACAGGCTACATTTGTATTGTTTTGTAAAATTTCAGTTGTATTTCTACATGTTCCGAGTGTAACTGGGAAGCATTATCTCTAGACGTGTATTGCAGTTTTGGTAGTCCGGTGATCTGAGTTGGAGAGTCATCTAATACGGAAATAATAAAACTTTGTGTGTTATATGCAGCGTTATACCTTTGCTTTAGTCCTCGTCAATATTTTCGTAGATGTAAGAAGATGATGCTCCTTGGTGGGCTCCGATCGATAGGTATAAATAAACTAGTGATCGGCTGCCATAAGATGAGCGACCTACCTCTAAAATTCCTACATCAATTCTTAAGCTTATTCCTGTTTCAGCTTATTTCAGGCAAATATCTTGAAAAAATGTAAACATAAAGAACATATACTTGGACTCTGTGCAGGTCTCCATATAAAATAATATTTTATTATGGAGTATCATATTATGAAGTATCATGAAATGCATTATGTAATCGAAAGAAGCAACGAAATATCAAGTAACTTGTGTTGAAATCAATTGCCCCATCATTTCTAGGGAATTATTATTTTGAAGATTACCTTTGCTTATTAACACTTGCCAATTTTTTATTGTCGGCAGCTTAGCAACAAACAGTGAATTTAATATAAGACGGAAAAAGTGAAATTTTGAGTGAATTGATCTCATTTTAAACATGGAGAACTCGATTCGACGACTAAATTAAAGCGTAAATAAAACTTGCTAGGTTACCAACTTTTTGGAAGTTTCGCCCGTAAATGCTGTTTATCCGTGGAGTTTCTGATTTCCCACGTGTTGTGTTAGTTTTGAAAGACGTCAGAAACAAAGAATTCGGCCGATTAGGTAGATATGGAAATCTAGGGGCTCTATGAAATAATGTCTCTTGTGGAAGACTACAGGAATCGGAGGATAAATTCAAAAGTACCTTTGAGTGAAATTTTGCAGCCTTTTCAACGTACTAGCTGTAGTGCTAGTGGCACTGTTACGAACAACCAAACTCAATTTGTTCTATTTAGATGTATGTGGCCAATGTTGGTTTGTATTCGTGCATTATTAGTATTTCTGAAGTGACTGCAACATTCTTTCATCGCTGCTCGACATTTTGAAACTCCGGCAGTTACAACGACTAGAAGGAGCTCACAGAAGAGGGAGAGTGTGATGAACAGAGTTGGGACCTTTACTGATGGGATGGTGATGGATTGGAGAGTGCGTGGTAATATCAGCCATCAACTTTTTGACAGATGAGATGGGGAGGAGCTGGTGGCTACTTTTTCATGGAGAGAACCTTTCGTGGAGGCAATGAGGCAGGTACATGGGTCATTTCAAAAGTTCGGTAACATTTGGGTATCGACTTTTCTAACAAATAAAAGTTGAAACTTGATCAATTTTCTTGTTCCTAATCAATCACTGCGGTTCTCTCGGCATATTACCCAAGTGAGCACACATAATCTTGAACCGTACTGCTGATACGACATTTTGAAAAAGAAAAACTTTTGTAGGGAGTGAGGTATATACTACTATTTTTTCCCCTCTTGAGCCTCCAACCTCCATGGGAATCGCCGCTCAAGTCTTTCAAATTAGGTGAGTGGAACAGCACAAATTAGCTTAATTTTAGCAAAAGTAAATACTAAGATTCCCTTGCAAAATCTTACTTGCTCCAAGCAGATCTCACTCACTACAATTTAAGGGGCTATTGGCTGGATATTGTAGGGAGTGAGGAGTAGGGAGTGAGGTTATAGCCTTTCACCGCCTTTACGGGCCACAAATCAATTGAAACTGGTTGAACCAAAATGTTGTCAACGAACTTCCAACAACTACACTAATTGTCCACAGGTGCGATCAAGTTTCACTTGCCACAGTCAGAATGTTACTGGAGTAGGGAGTGAGAGTTAAGAAACCTTCACTGCTGCCTCCATAGATGATTTTCCCAGTAGAACTGACTGGGAAAGTCCAGGCAAAATCCAACCACCAGCATTGGGACCATCCTGAATGAGGGATGCCCAGAAAACAGAAGCAACTTCATAAACACCCTTTCCTGCCAGTTGGGGATTACTTTTCAAAACATTGTAGGGAGTGAGGAGAAACCGTGTGACACTGAAATAATAGGCTGATAAGGCTACTTGATTTGATCCAATTTTTTTTCCTGAGGCGGATATCCATTGTAGATGGTATGTTCTTTCACAGTGTAAGTTGATATGACAGCCCCGATAAATATTTCGCTGAGTAGTGACGATGGAAGTTGTATACCTCTGGTTAGTGAAAGCTGTAGGGAGTGAGAAATACGGACTTTGGTATTTTCTCCTGGGTCCTGTAGGCACAACTTTTACATACTTTTCCATGGAACATGTACATCCACATAGGAGAAAATTTAAAACACTTACAAAACTGAATTTAGTTGAGATTTGACGGCAAAACTGGTCAGTGACATAAATGTGACCAACATTTTGAAATGACCCATGCTCTTCTCGATTACAGCGGATTAGATTAATTGGTGAAACATCTTAATAAGAAACGTTGGTACCAATCATTCAGTAACAGACGCGTAATATATGCAGGTTCATGAACCGACCTGGGAAATACATCTATATTTCAGGAATCCTTTCATCATATAATATAACTAAGGTATATGATTCCTTACGCCACGCGTTTTGGAAAGTTTTAAAAGCACTCCTTTTCCGATGTCGAATTCGAAAAACTCCTTGGCACTTTTCTCGAACCACACAGCGGACCACCAGGCAATCGTGGCCATAATCTTGATGTTATTGGACGCCGGTTTTCTAGCTCCGATAACATTTGCCTCAGGTCATTCCAATCACATTTACTTACCCTCAGCCCGCAGATATGCATCATGTCCATGGGCTACCAAGGTTACACCTACACCTAGAAGCACGTTGGTTTCTACTTTTCAAACAATGCATAACAGAATGATAGGAATATGCAGGGTAATCCCAAAGGAACATAATACCATTTAAATGTAGTAAAAACTGGAACTAGAATCGGTACCTTCCTACATTAAAATTACAGATAACGTAAAATATGTAGTTTATATACGGAAATGACTCTGAACTTCACAAGTTGTCACTGATGCTGAACGACTGATTCGCGATCGAATAAAGAGGTTGGAAGACTAATGAGGCTGAAAGACTGATTTGCGATCGAACAATGCATTTGACTGAAAACAAGTCATAAAGTTAGTAACATTGACGAATCGTAAACCAATACTTCACTTCCCAATAATCCTTCTTTGACCGAAACCGGAACAATTCTTAATATAGAAAAAAGGACGGAACATACACTGAAGAAATTGAGGGGTAGTATCAGGTTAAGCAAGGTTGCACTAGGCTATTCCAATTTCACTTTAAAGTCGAATATGCTTAGTTTAAAAAAAGGACCCCAGACAGCCGAACCAGAGCAGGAATCATTTGATCTGGATACAAATTCACTATTCAAATAGAAAGGGAGCATGTCCCCAGGGGGGCGTAGATACGGCTAAGAGAATGAGGCCACACGTTCCACATCTGATTGCCTCCAAAATTACCGAACTCGTTCGAAGAATGAGTGTATGTTAAAATCTCAAGGGTATTGAGCAAACCAAGATGGGCTTCCCCGTATTTAGAAAGGATGGCATCCGTTTGAGATACCCAGTTGTACTGGGCTGTTATGGCTGAATAGCGTGAAGGGTAAGGAGACGGAGGGAATAGAGGTTAACAAATCTGGAATTTTCCATATTCCACAACCGAGGCCACCACCCCAAGGCCAAGTGGAGAATCCTAATCTCCAGGTGCGTCAAGAGAGTTGTTGGATCGATACACCAAAGATTTGTAAGCACGGACCCACCCCCGTACCTCGACGTGTGGGACTCCCCACGATTCCACAGCATAGAGAGATAACGATAGAGCTAAGGAGTCGATCATTGCATTTCACGAGGAAAATGGACCACCCAGGTCTCTATTTACCATAGATAGCAGCTACCGGGGCGGCTGTCACCCCTCTCTAACACTACCTTCAGCATGCAGAACAAACGGACAAATGGGGAACAAATAAACTTCAGATCCAAGTAACGTTCGTCTATTTTTTTGCTCGTTTGAGCGAATTTTCACATGTCCCGTGATGGTAAAATTTGAAATTCAGGGTCTTTTCTGGAACGGTAAGTGTGGACGAGTCACCCAGATTAAGGAATCAAACAGTGAGTTCTCAAATGAGATCATCTCTCAGGAAGTTTTATCGAAGACCAAAGATTGATCCATAGACTGTCTTCTTTGGAATTTATTGATGGTAGTCTCCAGTATCTTGTCTACTAATTTGGTCCCAGACAGTTCCTGACGATGGGTGCAAGTGTTGTACACTGGGCATATCGGCAGTGTGCCCAGGTCGAGCAGGCGAATGTACCTGGGAAGGAGTTGGGGGTAACGACCTCCTCCTTCAGCCACAATAGGGCCTCAGTGGGCAAAAAAATTTTGTCTTCTGCATAAGACTTTTCTGCTCAAAGTTTGCACAGTTTTCATGCAATTTTCTTGAAATGAGACAGATTTAGATATTCTCTTTGCTCCTGATCGAATCTTCCGTGATTAATTACTGCATTCAAACAGGTGCATACCAACAATTCTTGTAAATACTAAATCTCACATTTTCCATTCATTGTTGTTTGTTGATCGCCAAACACATTATCTGACTACAATTTCAATGGTGAGCTTTTGAATCGAGTAAACGAAATTAAAGACCTTGGTATAATGTTTGACGGACGATTGACATTTATTCCACACATTGGCAATGTTTGTGCTAGGGCGACGAGGTCCTTTACTGACATTGGGGTCCTCGTCGTTCCGTACAGTGCGTTTGTACGATCTGTACTGGAGTACGGCTCCATTGTCTGGTCCTCCTTTTATGCTAATGGAAGTGAACGGATTGAACGCATTCAGCGTAAATTCGCTCGTTACGTTGAATTTAAGCAGCCCTTTGATTTTGTTTATGAGTGTGTCCTTCGACTTTGTGCTATAGACACATTGGATCAAAGACGCCTAATGGCGGACAGCCGTTTTACTTCCAATCTATTTCACAACAATATTGACTGTCCCCAACTGCTTCAATTAGTGAATCTCCATAATTTATTTTATGTCCCATCCCAACCTACTAATTATTTACAAAATAGACCCATTATTAGAGTTCGAAGAAATTCGAGCTTTTGGCATATCAATTTATACTTTTCACAACCCCAACTATTCCAACATCCCACCACATATAATGATCAATAAATGATTTTTCTCTCTCAAAAAAAAAAGAGTTCAAAGAAATTTCAACTGTGAGGTCGCAAATGTTGATTTTAATTTATTTGTTGATTCTTTTTTTTTAATTGAGAAGATTAATTCGGAATAGGTAGTTAGGTGATTTTTTATTTCTCATAATATAATGAATGTATTATATTAAATTTTAATTTTGTACTTTAATGTATTTATTTTCTATGCATTGTTTTGATTTTTGTCTGTTATTTGTAAGCGGCTAATATTTAATTTTGTATTCATTTATGTAATTGGGCTTCTGCCCAAATATATTCTAAATAAATTAATAAATATATTTCCTCGTAGTTTTCCGAAGCAGTGTCCACGTAGTCAAACTTGAATTTCATTGTCAAAAATAACTTTTAAGGATGCTCAAACTTCAAAATTGGTATGTTCCTTTGGGCAGTTTCTTTAACTATTCTCCGCTACCATTAGCATGAGCGTCGTCCTATAAAATTCTTCACGTTACGCATAACATGTAACGTGTAACAAGCACATGTAAATACTTTGATTTTTTCCGTGCTCAGTCAACATTTTTCATTCTGATTTTCATCGAAACTGCAATCATCCTAAAATCCAATTTGGCACATTGAAACCAATAATTGGTGCACAAAACCAGAACTGTAAATGAGGTTGTTACGATTTCCTTTGCATTGATATTTCAAGGATCATATAATTAATTTTATGGGCACAAAGACAATGATGGGTGAGGGGCAGAGATGGGCGTTAATCGATTAACGAATACTACTTTTGCGATTACAAATGTAATCGTGAAAATTATTCGTGAATAACGATTACTTTTGAAAACATTGGGAAAACAATTAACGATTACGAAAGTATGATTAACAAATACTTTTCAGCGAATAATTTTAAAGTAATAGTGATCAACGAATACCTTTTTGCGATCATTAAATTAAGAGGAAAGTTATGTTTTTGTTGTCATAACCCCCCTGCCGTGGGAATGACCCCGGGCTGAGAAAAGTTAATTTGACAGTTTAACCATACTTCGCTCTTGAAATTGGAATGTCCAATCCAGGACACATTCCAATCAATCCAGCGTCCACATTTACAACATACATCGAAAACGATACCCCACACAACTTTGTTCTCAAAATCCCAATTTTTGAGCCCATTTTTTACTTCGAAACTTCCACAAAACCGTTCAGTTTCTTTAATCGTTATTCATTATGTTATGCATAACGATAACTGCTATTCCTTTCAAGTACCCGCACTTGCATCACATACAATTTCATGAGCCTTAAGTTTTTTCAATTTACGAAAAATTTGGAAAATGCAGAAATACCTACCAAATTCCTCAAAATTGTAACTTTATGGCACACCACACTTTTCCACTAGTGTAGATGGTCAAACTATGAGTTGTCATTTCCGGATTAATAGTAGCTACTAGATATGCGCACCAAATTCCTCAAAATTGTAACCTTATGGCACACCACACTTTTCCACTAGGTTGGAATGGTCAAACTTCACGAGTTGTCATTTGGGTTTATTTCACAAAGAAAAGCTACTAGATATGCCCACACGATTATCGAAAAAGAGTTTCAGTTCTCCTAATTCTTCCAATACTTTTTATTTTCTTAAATTTCTTCTTTTTTCTTGCAAATCAGTTGTGAACTACGTTCAATAATATCCTTTCCCATAGGTAGTCGGTTGAGATGACATAGTCAATTGAACATTCAATAATAATGGTACCTACTTGTGATCACATAAAATTGGAACCAAAAGTACCTGCTATTTTAAAACCAAGAAGTTGAAAATATGGAAACATCGTTTGAGTTCATATCTTAATTTATAGGTACTAATTTAAAAATATAATTTTTCATAAAATTATTGTGTATTTTATTGTTCATTTATGAGCTATGCCTGCTTCTGCTGTGTGATATGCAGATTTTTTTCAGGGTTTATTATAAAAGTCAACTTTTATTAATTAAATTCAGGCAGAGACGGTCTGCAGCGAACATCAAAAATAAAATTTATTTATTCATTCACATTTAGTTAATACATTTATAATCGGCAAAAGTATTCGAATACAAAAGTAATCAAATACAATTTTAATCGATTACAATTGTATTCAAATACTTTTGGCGATTAAAAAAGTAATTCGAAAAAGTAATCGCATCGCGCGAATACAAAAGTAATTGATTACTCTCGTTATTGGCTTACTTTTAGGAATACTTTTGTAATCGCAAATGTAATCGTAAAGGTATTCGTTAATCAGGGATGCCCATCTTTGGTGAGGGGTAATGAAAATTGGCATCTTCTATAGATGTCTATATATAATTTTTGTTTATTACTTTCGCCAATAACCACAACAACAACAATTAAAGGTAACCAACCAGTTATAAGCGGACGAGTGACAACAACAACCATATTCATCTCTCTTGTTTCTCATAAATTAATCAAACTATAACATTTATAAGCATTTAATGCTTATGACGATTTTCAATTGAAACGAAAAATTGAAACTCTACTTGGGAGATGTTTGCCTGCATGATAATTGATGCAATATACCAATAACCAAGAACAATTGTGGTTGTTAAGAAAAGCTCTAAACCCCATTTTCCTTGTGAAAAGTCGATAATGCTATTTAAACCAACCATAACGTACTTGATAAGGCCTGGTGCCGAAACGTGTATAATGAAGAACTTTTAAATACCCATATAATGAAGTAATGGAAGAAGCATATTATCTTAGCTTAGTCCCTAACACCTAAAAGTACTAAATGCCGGGCATTGACGGATATCATTGAGACATGAGAGCTGCTTTCGGCGTATGCCTTGCTCCCCCTGCCAATTCCCTTTCTTTGTTTGAGGCGATGAAATAGTAAAACTATACAAATCCCGAGGGATTTTAAAAGGCCTTAAGTTTCTGAAATTAGAGATTTCCCTTTTGAGAGAGAGAGAGAGAGAGAGAGAGAGAGAGAGAGAGAGAGAGAGAGAGAGAGAGAGAGAGAGAGAGAGAGAGAGAGAGAGAGAGAGAGAGAGAAGAGAGCAAACAAGAAATAAATCAAGCATCATGTAAACTCGAAGTCACCGAGCTAAAATCATTCTTACCACCAGTAAAGGAAAAACGTGAGGAACGGGACGGACGTGGCTAGAGCCAGTGCTCGCCAGTCTCTCACGAGGTAGGCAATCACCGCCAGAGCCATCAGTCCCAGAGAGTAGGCGATGTTGGTCATGATGGCCACCATTGTCCGAGACGAAGGCCCAACCAGCTCGATTGCTGGAACAAAAATGAGAGAAACACAATTACTCATCACTTGAAACACTGAATATTACCACACCACTATTCTATAAAATATTTTATGAAAATCCGAATGTTTTAGAGTACAGTAGATGGGGTGCAGCACATTTTGAGACATAGTTGGAGGCCCCTCTTCTTTCCTTCATTATTATAATGGCCATTCTTACATTTATTATACGTCTAACACATGCATATTTTTTCTAAATCTGTTTGTTTTTTAGCGGACATGAACTGTTCACTAACCATTTTTGATCGGCCATTTACCAGATCAATTAAAGATTCCCTCAAATTGTTCACGAAATAATGACGAAAAGAAGATTTTCACATGTATAATTTCAGAGAGCTCAGAGAGCTGTCGAACTCTACCGACCAGCATGCACGTCTGCTAAGATCACTGTTACTTTCTTTATTTCTTCTTTTTTTTTACTTTAACATAATGTGCCAAACCATCGTAAGAAGAAAAATATAGATGGGACACCCTGTATATGGGGCTCTTTTTGTGACATCTATAGTGAGGATTACAACAAAATGGGTAGCTGCGAGGTGCCGAGTTTAGATAATCTATCATTAGTTTATGGCACATTTAGCACTTGTCCATTTTCCCTGGTAGATTGGTACCTAATACATTATATTTTGAAAACGGCCCTACACTCTGCTTAGTGATTATCCGCAGACCAGTGATATGCACAAAAGGACTGACTGTTTATAAGAATTGTCAGCAGAGAGCAGTCACTTATTATTCCGCGGGAAGATGAATTTCATAACACAAATCCAAACAAAAATCAGACATAAGTTGAAGCAATAAAAGTTGTCACAAAGAATCACTCAAGTGCACAGGAGGCAAACGTTATTCGTTGGAAGAGAAACTCATTCTTAAGGGGTTTTGAAAACAAGTAGAACTTGTCTCTAAATGTTGATCAATAGTGCACTATCACTTTTTAATCCATGTTTATAGTTTAGTTATGGTTTGAACACATTACAACAATTGAAGGACTAACAGACGGGTAAATTGATCAGACAATGCCCAGGTTTGGTGCTGATATGATATGATATCTGACCTCTTTATTAAACAATGATTGCTAGTACATGATTATTTTGACCTAGATCATTTAGTTTCTGTAATAATTAAATACAAAGAGCAAATCTCCCCGATGTAGCACGACTCATGAAAGGTGACAAATACATAAAAGATCTTGGGAAAACAACCTGAAAATAATACTAATAAATATTTACTACGAAATTTGTAACCATCTGCATCAGTTAGCTATAACATGACCTACGGCAACTCGTCTTGGAAAGTGAGTAGTGGCAGAAACAGGAGAGACAATCATGCCAAAAGGAAGAACGTTGTTCTGAGAAGTTTTGGCAAGTTGACTTTTACATCGAGTTACGAAGTTATCAGGCTCTAAACGGTTCCTCGAATTCCGTAACTTCTCCCGTTTGCCGAGGTCGACACAACACTATAACACTGTAATATGTACCTAGTCACTTAAAGCTGATATGCAATTTAGTTACCTTTGTAAAACCTAAACTGTTAACTCCAATTTACCTCCTCGTATTGAATAATTCAAAAGGCTTCAAAGTTTTTAAGAAGTTTGGTGACTATATTTATGGTGTTAGATCGTGCCGAGAATTTACAGGATCATCGTTTACGATGGTTTGTCAAACAAAGATCACAATCGGCCTAGGACTCGTCTAAATCATTTTCAAATTACTCCAAGAGGCAAAATTTGGTGGTTAAAATTGGTCGAGGAGACAATCAGAATTGATTCAAAGGGCACGGACCAACCCAGGCTAAGAGTAACAATATCTACCAATATCAGTTTGACTTTTACCTATGATCTCAAACTCGGACTTCAAGGTGGTGTTGGCAACATTGCATTTTAAACACATGAAGCAATAAAATTGTCTCTGACCACACAGAAAGGACGTCCATAGAAAATAAGAATAATACTAACAATAGTTTAATAAATGAAGATGAAAGAAACAAAGTACCTACCCTACCAAATTGTGATTATCATTTTTGGAACATAGAACCATTGAGAAGTGAACAATCATGGGACATTTATGTATAATGATTAGATCCATGACAGCGTGAGAAAGTGGATATGATGAAGTATTTATCTTCAGTTCCTGCCAGAATAAGATGTTGGGTAATTTTTGGTTACTATTGAAAAGTTATGCAAGGTGTGATCAAACAAAAATAAAGATAAACTTGTTGATAATTTACAAAGTGTGCATTTTGTACAGGTGTTAAATATTTCTCCAGGAATTATAATTATTCGAAAATGGAGGTAAGTTAAAAATGCGATTTCGATAATCCCATTTCAACTTCAAGGCGATATTACACCTATAGCTGCGAAATACGAAATAATCGTATATATAAAGATGAAAGTATCAGAGTAGGTATATCCGTTTTTCATCCAGGGGGTGGTTAGACGCTGGGCGCTGGGACTTGGAATATACGATTTTTTGACTTTGCGTATTGTTTTTATACTCCCTCATTGTGTTATTCACCTATTTCTTTTTAACCTGCGTAGCAGGGTCTTTAAACTATTGTATCATAATAGTGAAAAAATGATATCCTGTTAATGGTTAAATTTTCAGGGAATGGGGAATGACCAGTCCGAACTCATCCAACTTAGAAAAACTTATTTAAAGGGGTTTGTAAATTTCAATTGTTTTCCATTTTCTAGTTTTGGTGACTTGGTGGTCAAGGAAAGTTTGGAAGAGAGGAGTAGGGGGAAGAGTATGGAAAGTAATAAACCTTTCTGGAATAATGTGCCCCTTTTTTCGTGAGACTTTGGTTAGGACGTGAGTAACTCATTTGCTACTTAATCACGTTCCATGATAAGTTCGCTTGTTACGTTGAATTCAAGCAGCGCTTTGATTTTGTTTATGAGAGTGTCCTCCGACTTTGTGCTATAGACACATTGGATCAAAGACGCCTAATGGCGGACAGCCGTTTTATTTCCAATCTATTTCACAACAATATTGACTGTCCCCAACTGCTTCAATTAGTGAATCTCCAGAATTTATTTTATGTACCATCCCAACCTACTAATTATTTACAAAATAGACCTATTATTAGAGTTCAAAGAAATTTCAACTGTGAGGTCGCAAATGTTGATTTTAATTTATTTGTTGATTCTTTTTTTTTTTAAATTGAGAAGATTAATAATATTATATCTCATAATATAATGAATATTTTATATTAAATTTTAATTTCGTACCTTTATGTATTTATTTTTTATGCATTGTTTTGATTTTTGTCTGTTACTTGTAAGCGGCTAATATTTAATTTTGTATTCATTTATGTAATTGGGCTTCTGCCCATATATATTCTAAATAAATTAATTAATAAATTTCCTCGTAATTTTCGGAAGCAGTGCCCACGTAGTCAAACTTGAATTTCATTGTCAAAAATAACTTTTAAGGATGCCCAAACTTCAAAATTGGTATGTTCCTTTGGGCAGTTTCTTAAACTATTCTCCGCTACTATTGGCATGAATATGTCTTTTGGCTGAGCGTTATCCTATAAAATTCTTCACGTTACGCATACTATGTAACGTGTAACAAGCACATGTAAATACGAGTACTATGATTTTTTCCGTGCTCGGTCAACATTTTTCATTCTGATTTTCATCGAAACCGCAATCATCCTAAAATCCAATTTTGCACATTGAAATCAATAATTGGTGCACAAAACCACTGAACTGTAAATGAGTTTGTTACGATGTCCTTTGCATTGATATTTCAAGGATCATATAATTAATTTATGGGCACAAAGACAATGATGGGTGAGGGGCAGAGATGGGCGTTAATCGATTAACGAATACTACTTTTGTGATTACAAATGTAATCGTGAAAATTATTCGTGAATAACGATTACTTTTGAAAACAATTAACGATTACGAAAGTATTCATGATTAACAAATACTTTTCATTGAATAATTTTAAAGTAATAGTGATTAACGAATACTTTTTTGCGATTACAGATACGAATAACGAATAACGATTACTTTGTTTTTCGAAGTCTCATATGTGAGAATCTTCGAAGAATCCAAGAATCTTCGTTGTTGAGTGAAATTAAGAGGAAAGTTATGTTTTTGTTGTCATAACAAAGCCGTGGGAATGACCCCGGGCTGAGAAAAGTTAATTTGACAGTTTAACCATACTTCACCATACTTAAAGTGGTCCCGTGAAATCAACATTTTTCCTCCTTGAAAAAGTGCTCAGCGCACCTAAGGAAGTTTTCACTTCCAAAATAGTCTTTAAGACCGAGAATCCCAAAACGAATAGTTGAATACGAATTTCCACTAATTCGGATTTTATTTGGGTTTCTCATTATAACTGTCTACAAACGTTTGACGTCTAACTGTATCGACCTGTGATCGGCGCAAAAGAATTATCGGAACAGAAATTAAAAACTCCTGTATAATAGTTGGCAGCGATTTGGTTTTAAAATGAAAATTGGCTTTGAGAGGATCTTTGAGGGCACTGAATTCTAAATTCAACTCAAACAGTTCACAAGCTTTGCGCTCGCGTCTCCAAACCACTCGAACGCTAAATTGTTTCGTTATTTATTATTTCGCTCGTCTCCCGCTTAGCTGGAAAAACAAATACCTTCAAGTGGACGAGGGATCCAATTTTCTTTTCAAAAGTTGCGCTGTGGACTCGAGGCTATTTTGCAAGTCAGGAAGAAGGCCCATTATACGTCGAAGGGGTTGAGGAAGGGGATGGGACGGGGGGGGGGGGGTTGAGCATTAAAACAGCTCAGGTTGATTTACCATAATGCGGGGTCGGCGAAAGTCAAACCGTTTATCGGCTCAACACCACAAAGCTATCGCCGCCGCTCTCACTTGCCAAGTACCGATTTCCCAGAGCCTCGTTTTATGGACAGATGAAATTGTGGGATGGGGGGAAGTGAAAAACGTCCGAGTCATTTGTCGGGCGGATTCCAGAAAGCTGCGATTATTTTGTTCTGGCGGGCAGCGGTGGGTCGAGTTGTGTCCAACAGCCCCCTCTACACCGCATATATTCATCGCTAACACATTCTTGATGAACGTGTCAATGTCAAATACACTTAGCAGTAATTATTTTGTTTGCATACTAAAATGCCAAGTGTGTGTGGCACATAGCTTCCTCGTATCCATAACATGGCTGTATAGATCATTGAAAATTATTATTGACTAAAGAACTTCGTTCAATTAG
Source organism: Creontiades dilutus (assembly GCA_031894815.1). Lineage (NCBI taxonomy): Eukaryota > Metazoa > Arthropoda > Insecta > Hemiptera > Miridae > Creontiades > Creontiades dilutus. The sequence goes on along the minus strand of JAVIWC010005249.1, from coordinate 65,129 downwards.
GCGAAGTAAATATTGAATTAGGGTAAATTTATTGTTAGGCAGGAGCATAACTTGAGAAAATAAAGGTAGGCATGTTCAACTATTGAACAAACTATAAAATATACCTAATAAGTCCGAAAAATCCCTGAAAATTTCATCGAAATCGGTCAAGAACTCCCGGAGTTATGCTTGTGGCAAGGATTTCACGTTTGCGCATACGCAGAGGCTACTATTGATCCGGGGGTCATGAAACTTATAGGGGACCATCTACACATCAAACCAAACAATCCCTGAAAATGTCATCGAAATTGGTCAAGAACTCCTAGAGTTATGCGCGTAACAAGGATTTCACGTTTGCGCATGCGCAGAGGCTACTATTGATCCGGGGGTCATGAAACCTATAGGGGACCATCTACACCCTAACCCGCACGATCCCTGAAAATTTCATCAAAATCGAACTATAACTTCGTGTAGTTTTGCCCGTAACAAGGATTTGCTGACAACAGACAGACACACAGACAGACACAGACAGAAAGACACACAGACAGACACGGAACCAAAATTGTTCAGAAAGGTCTAAAACGCAAAATGCGAGTGGAATTTTTGATTTTGGAGACAAAAAAATTTTCACATTCCGAAAGTGAAAACAATGCTTCCACTACTTTAGTAGACTCGGAAGCAATATATTCAATGAGGTGCTAACGTTGGACACTACTATGCTAATCAACTTGAGAAGCTGCAATTTGATTACAGCCTCCCCGAGACTTAGACTTCAAGATGCACAAGTTCGGCATCACATGAGTGGCTAGAAATGGCAATTTTCACGAAGCTATCAGTACCATTAATTGTTACTATTTGCCTCCTACCACTAAAAAGTAGAAGTGGTAAGTTTGTTTGTGCTCGCCAAACATGGGCTGACAAAAAAATATTGTTAGTTAAATGTAACGCAGTTAATATGTGATATGTGATTTTAAGAAATAAATTACAATAACTTAAAAACAATATTGTTAGGCGTTTGTAATTTTTATATTCCCTTATCGTTCATAGCGCTCCATGCCCATTCAAGCATATGCCATATACTTACACACTTATAATAAGTGAATTACTTTTTGTCTCCACCAGAATTATCTAGGCACTAGAAATAATTTATAAGACGAAACAACGTTGGCCAGGTCAGCTCGTTTTTCTATGACATAAACCGTTGTTTTTCTATTGACAGTGATAGTTGATTGTGATCCAGCTATCTCTACAATCCCAAACAATACAGTCATTGCTGTATTCACACGATAAATAGATCATATGGAATTAAGGCATTTTATCGCATACTTTTCTTACCGTAAACCATCATTGAGCGCTACTGACGCTACCGCTAATATATCCAAATTTTTACAATTTAGTTCATTGATTTTCAATACCAATAAATTTTTCATAAAATATCTTGTGTGTACTTTATTTATTTCATCATTTTAATTTTCTAATTACACCTCCAACAATGGACATATCCATGATCTATTGTTTTTCCCCCTAAGGAAAAATTTCTTCTTTCCAGTACTTTCCCTGAACACTGATTGTCTGACACAAAATTACGTAACAGTGGCCAACAATCAAATCTTCCGGTGCTGCGTTATAAATAAGTTTTAAAATTCAAATGTTGCTGTTGTTAATCAAATACCTATTTCTTTCTACGAAGTTATTATAACGTAGATAGGAACCTATCCAATATCTATTCCTACATTGCAAACTGGTTGTAATATAAAATTTTAAAAATTAATAGTAGGTAATACGAAACTGCTTCGGTTTTGAATGGTTGAAAAAAGGACCAATAGGAAAATCGATATTTAGCAAATATATTGATAAATATCGATGTTCATGGACCGATATATCGTGAGTATTGATTTTGATGCCATAATCGATATTTGGGTGCCGATATCTCATCCCTATTGCACAGGGTAATCACATTAGTTACCCCTAAGCTGCGATGCTTCTACCCTATTGATCTTCATGAGTTGATGAACACAATTAAACTTCATTTGATTACACGTATCCATGATCTATTGTTTTGCCTATGAAGGGATAAATGCAGCGGTTTATGGGTTGCCAACAGGAAGCTGACTTTTCAAAGGTTTGGTATCTTTTATATGAATTTGTTTAAAGCAGAATGTTGAATCAGTCCAGGGCGACAGATTTTTCCGTACTTTCTCTAATGTCTCGCCAGCTGGCGTAGGTAGGCATATTGATCAATAACCATAATTGATGAATTGATTTGGAATTCGCGTTGAGGAGTAGTTTAATTTTCCTTCAAACCCTAACAGTGTCCACTCAGACGCATCCGCCAGGCATATTTTGTGCCAACAACAGTAGTTTTTGTTTTGACACGTTTGAAATTTAACAAATCGATACATTACAAACTTTTGCAGTAAGAAATGCGTTTTTACGACATCCTTTCAATGAATCGAATCAATTCACCCTGTTCATTTCTAAATTACCCGTTCGCTGTACGCACGGGCTATAACGTCTACAGGGACTCTCAGCAGATCAGTGAGCTTTCTTACCAGGAAATTACATTCTTCGAATCACAAAGGTAGGTACTTAAGGAAGACTTAATTACAGATATACTGATAGGAAACAAAAGCGCAACAAAAGATTATATCTTCGACCACAATGGTACCTGTCAAACAATGCAAATAATTGAAATTAAATAGGACACCTACGTAAGCTTCGATAGCCTGTAAATGTGACATCAGAACGATAATAAACTCGATTTCATGAGAACATAAACCCACTGCATGCCAGTTAATTCTATTCGTTTATAAGACGATATTTATCATACTCTCAACTGCCCACATTCGAGTTCGTGTTTACATTATTTTTGTCGACTAAAACTCTAGCCATAAGGAACATCAAACGGATGAACCAATTGCAATTTTGACAATCCCTGTTATTTCCATTCTTTAATATTTCAGCCCTTCAATTCCGCCCTTCATATTTGATCATAGCGGATACCGAGAACTCCTCGCCCAATTGGAATTCCTAGGTGATTTACGGCTCCGCGTTTAATTAACTTCGGACTAGTAGTTTCAGAGAAAACGTTCGGAAGTCGTATGGCTTTCCGCTCCCAGTTTGAGGTTCGACTCTATAGCAAACCGTCTGCCACATGGATGGTTCTTTGTTGGATTGATTACCTCCCTAGAAGAATAACAACTACCGCAGACCGTTATTGTGAGGTTTTGAAAAAATATCAATGGTCGATCCAGAATAAAAGGCAAGAGTTGTTTTCGCACTAAGATTTCCTCTTCCACTCTCCTCGGATCACTGAAAATCTACTGGTGTTGTTTTGGGCCGTTTTTTTATCAGACTCTGTATCTTTCGATCTCTCACCAAGTGATCTTAAACTCTTTTACAGTTTTAAGAAGTATCTATCGGACAAGTGGTATGCTACAGAAGTAGACCTCCACAACAAGTGGGAAGCTGGTTGTTCAATTTAGCGGCGGAGTTTCAAAGTTAACCACGTCAATGCTTTGGTGAATTAAACTCCAAGAAGTTGTGTTTCTTGTAGCAGTAACTATCACATTGGTGTGTTTTTGAAAATGTTCGTTCTGCAAAAAATTATTAGTTTTCTTCAAAATTTCGCTATCTTTGTCGATCTGTTACATTTTTCCTGTGTTTCACAATAAACAAATCAAAGTTTCACCACTGCATTATACACTGTTCGAACTGGTTACGTTGCTCAGTTATTAGGTGAACGGAGAACCTTCCGAAAATTCTCGGAAGGAAGCAACTTTACAGAAAGCTCATATGGAATCCGAAATGAATAAGATTGATCGTACAGAAAGCGCCAAAGATTAGTCGTCTTGGAAGTTCCAAATGTCAATCATCTTGTATGCTCATGAATTGAGAGACATTATTTCTGGTGATGGTGAAAAACCTGAGGAAATATCGATGAAAGATGAAAATGAAGCACGGACGGGAAAACCATTCAGAAAGGAACTAAAAGCGTAGAAACTAAGAGACATTAAATGCAAAAAGATTTTGGCGTCAGCAATGGGCAACAACCTATGCTCCGTCTTGTAAACTTGTCAGAGCTCCTAGGAAATATGGGATAAGTTGTTGCCAGTTTTTGAACACAGGTCCGATGCAGTCTACACTTATCTCAAAATAAGTTTTTTTGAGGATAGAATCCTCTGGATAATACTGCAACTCAAATCACTCAAAATTGAAGACTTGGGCAGGAATGGAAATCCTCACGGTTCATGATGACGAAAAATTCCATGATGTTACCACTTACTTGAAAACCGTTTCGCACTACTGGTGATCCAGAACAGCAGACAAATAAGACTATGCAAAACCTTTTTGCATGGTTGTTGATTGATCAGAAATTTCGGGAGAAGATTCGGGTGACATGTCTGCTTTGATGAAGGTGAAGACAATTAGACCGTAATAGCCAATAGAAGAATATCGGAAAGGTATAACAGGACAATTTTAGCTTTTAGTTTTAGAGAAACATTTTAGCAGCCAAATCGGAGAATCAACCAGTTTGGCTTAAAAATAAAATTAACGGCTGGGCATGTACTTGTGATGTTCCTACATTAATCATAAATAATGTGAGTGCGATCCATCCAAAAAATGGAAAGTATCATAACCTCTCAAAACATGAAGAAGTAGGATATCATTTCGTAAGGAATATAATATGAAAGAGGGGTGTTCGAACCACAACACATTCACACTAGGAAGTGGACGATGTGGAGAAGAAAAGTTTATCCAGAGGAAGATTCGCATCCTTGTGGAGTCTTCTACTAGTTCAATTTAAGGAGAAGTTTTGAATTTAACTGCGTTAATGTTTTGGCCAATAGGGCTCTGAAAAGTTGAACTTCGTATAACAGTTAACAATATTAATTGCTTGCTTTTGGAAATGAGTTGTTTTTCCAAAAATTAGTCATTGTCTTCAAAATTTTGCTAACTTTACAAAACAAACTAATTGATTCAGTTTATCATTGCAGTCTCCTCTGTTCAAACTCAGGCTGGTAATAAAAACTGTTAAATAAAAGTGTACAAAATGAAGAAATAGTATCTACTTGTTCCTGACCCAAATTTTTGAAGCATTTTTGAAAAATAAGATTTTGGGATATCTCTAGTACAATTCTGACACACAATGATCAGTAGCTTTTTACGCCTATACTTTAGAGCTAGCAATGGTATCTGACATAGTAAACTATTAGTAAGGAATAAAAGAAGTAATAAAAGTTGTTAAACACCTAGTACGAAAGTTTTGAAACTTTCGCGTAGCCTGATTTCTCAGGAAAAGTCAGAGAACCTACATAAGTACTTTACTAAGTATCATATGAATATGATTACAAAATACTATTACTGTGATTCCCACCGCTAACGGCGGTGATGCAGTATTTAATTTGAACGTACCGCTTTTTCAATTAGCAAATTTGAATCTGAAGCGTTATGAAAGGTATTCCAGGGCTGAGCGGCTTTCATTAGGACTAATTACAAAGCATAAAGCCTGCGTTCCCTCACTAAATTTGCGAATCCTAATCCGTAACGCGGCTGACGGGCCTACGCGACTACTCGATAATTCAATTTATTAGTCGTATCACGCGCAGTGAGGGCCCTCCAGCCAGTCCATCAAAATCGTGAAGCGCTTTTCGTTGGGGGAGGAGCCCAACCGAACCCCCAAGTGGTTCAATCCACCTACACACTGTCATAATGACTGTTATAATCACTGTTAGAGGTTCTAATTGCTGCAAGCGACTTATTTTGATTGATTATTTTTGTATAATGAACCTTTGTGATTGACTAAGAGGAAAAAAAGTGTAACCCCCTTCTAATTTGATGGTTTACGTTACGAAATGCGTTAAATCCAAAAACCACATTTCATAAAACTGTCCGTCCGTATTTTTTTTTTTTTTTTTTTTTTCTTTGAGCCCGTTTACAAGAAACACATCTCATTGAAATTGTGGTAATTCACTAGATTGTTGTTTACACTTAGTTAGTAGTTCCCACATGCCATCTTACCGATTCATCATTTCATGATAATTGGTTAACTGTCCATCAATTGTCCACATTGAATATGCTCAAACTAATTCGTAAACACAAAAGTATATATTTCGTTGATGAGAGACGGCGGCAACCAAAATTGTATGGAATAAAATAACCGAAAATTAATGGTACTCAAATGATAAATAAAGTTTTGAAAAAATTAGAAATCTCGTGAAGATGAATATTGAACAGCCACTCACAAAAACTTGTAAACTAATGTGAGATAACTCGTTTGAGTACTTAATACACGAAAATTTATGAATTTTATTATATATAAACTGTATTACATATTATGTAATTTTCCTCAGTTACCTACCATCCATCCTCCATCCATAAGAACAGAAGTTATTACGCAAACATCTGATCATTTTTTCGGGCTATCTCCATATGATAGCGATTGTCATGGTTTCCTGCTCTTCATTATTCGTAATTCTGTTCCCGGCTTTTATGTTTGATTTAATTATTGTTTCGTAATATTGTCTCGCGTGAAGTATCGAACTTCGTTTTTGATTATTCGTTCAATAAACGGGACATCATTCGAGTTCGCAAGTGTTTTTATTAAAGTAACCTTGAGGAAACTTATATATATTATTTATTAATACTAAGTACATCTTTCTATGCAAGTGGAATTCAAATATTAAGATCAATTTCTGCTTAATATATTTAAAATTACAATAATTAATTGAGGCAATGATCGTGGTGTGAATATAATGTTATAGGTACTATACAAATTGTTACTGGGCCACGGTGTTACAATCCAGCTTGGTTATTGGCTATTAATCAATTGATGAATGTAACATATAAAGGAGAAGACGTAAAATGGATTCCCAAACTGGAGGGGGGGGGGGAGAGAGAGACCATTCGACCATCCTTTGGAGCAACATCGAGCCCACTTCATGAGCGAGCTCGTTTTTGCCCCGAACTGAGGACGGGGTCAACTCCATCTAGCGGAACCTTTTTCTTTTCAAGGTTTCTTGTGTGAAAAAGCATCCTCAACACTCGACATCAATAGAGACGAAGAATCCTAATAAACTTGATGTAGCCAGTGACTTAGCAAACTTCACCAAAAATACCAGCGCTGGTAAAGAAAATGCAAGCCCATCGATCTTATTAAGATTAACTTATTTTCATCTTGAAGGCTAGGTACTTCATAAAAGCTACGTGTTTTCAAACCGTGTTCTACATAAATAGCAAATCAAACGTTGTTTTCAGTTTAAAACTTACATTTTTTCAATTCCTTTCATTAGTTACGTAAGGGGTCGTGGGAGGCCCTGTCCCACAAGGGGACACGATACTAAAAAGTTTGGGAACCCCTGATCTAACACTATCCGATTTACAAGGTGATTATGACATATTCAAACTCGTTCACATTCAAATTCCTGAGGGTGTTTTTTTTTCGGGCAACGGATGAACGTGAATCGGTTTAAGTCAGTGGTTCTCAAACTCAAGTATTTCGTCTACCGCCCACTTCAAGAATTAATTAATTATTTTAAAGCCTACTTCAATTATTATTTAATTATATTTTATTATACCCCCAATTTTTTTCTTTTCTTCTTTACTATATATCTTAAGGCTGAGATCCCAAATTTGTTTGTAAAAACGAAAACGTATTGGAAAAACTTTTATTTATGTTATCAAAACAAACATTTCAATTTGAATTTCAATTTGAAATTTCAATTTGAAATTTCAAACATTTCAATTTGTGAAGGATGTATCTGATGATTTTTAAAAAGTTTGTTAACATCAGGCTCGAATTCACTTAAAAAAAGCATTAAGTCAACGCGTTCGGTAATCTGCAACCGATTCCTCTTTTTAGTTATCAACGTTGCCACAGCACTAAATCCACGTTCACACAAATACGATTATGGGAACGCTGTCAAAAATCGTTGAACGATGGACCACTATCGAGGATACAATTGCAGTCAGCCAAAATCTTGGTATCCATCTACGGTAGAGCTGCAGTACCTACTCTGTTTGACAACTATCGGAAAGTCACTGTCTAGTCCCCTAGATAGCGTTATCCGCTTGAACGGCCCCCAATCTTCTCTATGCCCTCTACCGCTCCCCTTAGGGCCTCCAGCCCCACAAGGGGACATTATCGCCCACTTTGAGAAACACTGGTCTAAGTCAATCGATTCGTTGAAGGGATGTCAATCACTAATGAGCATAAAAACATTAGCGCTTTCTCGGACGATTTTGAGAATGAATTGAGTCCGCCTTAATCAGTAGTTATGCCCAATCTGCGCTCACCTCAAAACCATCACTGCTTCGTATAACATGAGTGACATGGCTTGATCCATTTCCCGACTCAGACGGAATAATAACAAATGGAACTGAGATTATTAGCCTAAATAAATTTGCATCCACTTGATAAACCTGTTCCGCCATAGTATTATCAGGGTTTTCGATTATTGGTTTGATTGGATCCAGTCGGTAGGTAAATTCACATTAAGGTGGATCATTGCTGGTAGTGGGATTTAGGTGGTTAGCCTCCAGGGGAAATTGGTGAACACGCTGGCATGGAGTGTATTGGTACAAAAAGGGAGGCTGTTCAATTCATTCTTTCCGGAAGAGTGAAGTTTGTTTCAATTGTAGGATCTTATTTAATAAGTCACATTTGCTGCTAATTATGATTTGTGTGACGCGCTCCGTTGTTCCTTTGAATGTTGCATATTCCTCACTCTTTAACTTTTCGACCCGATTTCATGTATAAATTCTGGACAATTTCCATCTTTGGCTGATTGATCTAGCCCAGATGATGGAAACCAATTAAAATGTCCCAGTAGTTCAGTAAAATTACCTCTTAGACAACTATGTTTACTTTGTGACTCGTACTTCTGAGTGCATAATGACAACTCAAGTGCATGCTGCACGTTCCTACCAACGACCATTGTTGCCTCTGGTTGAGTGAATTTATATTTGCTTCATTGGCGTCACCGTAGGTGAATGAGCCAATTGGGAAATATTGAGACGTCGACGACCATCGACGTTGACAAATGCACCGCTGTATCTTGAGGTCGAGACCGTCGTTTATCAAGAGGGAAGGAGCCCGATGCCCGCGAGAACGCGTGATTGAGTTATCGATTCGAAATTGGGAGGTGATTTATTGATGGCGGTGATGAGAGTGAAAATCTCGAGTAAGGACAACCGTGAAGAAGATTGTCGTCGTTCCACAGTGTGAGAGAAGTGAGCGGGGAGGGGAATCACGGCGGGAGCATCTGTTGATTACGGGGGAGTTGGCAGGCGTCGAGTTACCCGCCATTGGCGACTTGTAGCTTCACGAGCCGAATTGTTATCTCGACCTGAAGGAAGGGACGGAGACGCTCTTTCCGATTTGAAGAGGACAGTAACCTATCAAACTGCTTCAGATAGAAAGCTGGGTTCAGTAAATTAATACAGAACAAATTTCCTGGGAGATATTTTCTTTTGAGCCAACGTCGAATAGCGGAAGTGTTGTATCACTATCAGTTGGTTAAAAAGGACGATGCCCACTTTACTTCAGTCTGAGGAAAAACGCAGCTAATTCTTTCAGTAGGAATTATTACTCAATTTCATTCATTTGGCTTGCATTCATAATTTGGATTTCTGCTAATCTTTGGAGTGTCGTGTTTCACAGGTGATAGAGCGATTATTGAATTTCAGGAGGCACACAAATATGATCAACTGATCAATCCAAATAGGTATTTTGGTTGAAAACCGATTTATGTGCTCTATGCATTTCTCCTGAAATTCAATAATCGATCTATCACGTGTGAAACACGCACACTCCAAAGCTTAGCAGAAATTCAAATTATGAATGCAAGCCAAATGAATGAAATTGAATAATAAACCCCAGTGAAAGAATATGCAGCGTTTTTTTAAATGGTTTTATGATTTTATGGCACTTGTGACACGTACATACAGCGTTTTGTTTTGTCTAGGGCCTAGGTGTTTCTATTGTGTCCAAGTGTGTATACCATATTCATATGGGGCAAACATTTTCCTACCGAACGCGGGAAACGAACCCGAGAACCTGGGGTAGTGAGTCCCGCACGAAACCCTTGCGCTACGGGTTTGTTTTACTTAGATTACTTACTTTATTTATGAAATTGAATAATAAACCCCAGTGAAAGAATTTGCAGCATAAGATCATGCCATACATCGGGTACGGTTTGAGCTACAGACCTGAGGGAGGGGCTCATTCGATTCCTCATGGAAAGTTCCTCAAAAAAAAGTCCACATTGGCCTAGGGATTTCACAAAACCGTGACAACCCTTAAAGGGCACTTTAAATTAAGTGAGAGAGCTGGCTAAAAAATTGGGGCGTTGTTGAGGAAATACACGCTTCCGGCATTTTCATACAGTTGGGGCTCAAAAATGAAGTTAGCCGTTTCTGAAACAGGTATGCACTTTTCATACTTCTCATTGTTATGGGTTCGAGAATCACTCTTAATCAATCTTATTGATTTGTTTGCTATTCATTCTGGAATAGAGATATAAGAACTCTATTTAATGCAAGTTTCCATTTCTATAAGTGTTCATTAGACTCCTAATTGCAGAATGTTAATGTTGATTTTTCATTGTCGTGGCTATTTTAAACTTCATTGTTGTGACTACCCCAAAATCCGTCATGGCTGTTTGAAACAATTTTTTTTCAACTTTGGTATTTGATACTAAATAAATACCAATAATAAAATGTGATACTTGTTGTAGCACAAAGTCAGGAAAAACTGAAATCAGATGCCCGCCAACCTACACTTTTGTGAACCGTGATTATTTTGATACTTTTGAGAATACAAACTAAGTAATAGTTAAGTTCTTGAAGGAGTGCGGAATAATCCTATAAAATATCCAAAGACAAATGTACTTTGTAACAGTTTTTCATTTTTATAAATTTTTATAACTATGAAATATTAAAAAACACATGTACTGGTAACATGTTGTTGTTCACAATAAAGCACAACCATTTAAAAAAAATGTTAATACTTTTAACATTGGGTGGTAGTGCCTAACTAACTGAATAAATCATCTTGCTTCAACTAGGAATTAAAATATTTTTTGTTTAAATATCTGTCTCGTTCAACCTTATTACTACCTACTCATCGTTCACATTATTCTATCGTTATTCGGTTGACAAAGCTCATTGTCATGGATACATATCATTGTAGTGTCATATAAAATTTTAAAACCTGAATTTTGAGGAAACGAACAAAAATCGTGCGTGCTTGTACATCACTATACCATTAGAGTAACATCTAGATTGTATAATAAAAAAATCATAAATTTAGGAGAACAAAATTTTTCAGTCAGAATCAAAATCTGAATTGTCCCGTAGAATGAAAATCACCCAACTACGTTCATACAAGACGGGAGCGTGAAAAATAACGCATCCATTTTCCGAAATTATTAAAAATTTGTTTTCCACAAATAAAAGACCTGGTGGATGAAGTGAAAATATGGGTGTGTACCGATCGAAAAAGCAGCCGCAAAGCTTATATAAAACTCAAGGAGGAGTGTTGGAGGGTTCCGATGTCCATGCACATGTGAAACGTGAAGCACGTCTGCAGCAATCAATACTCCGGGCTTGTAATGACCATTATGATGACGGGGAGGGGGGGGGGGGGTCATGGCAAATCCATTCATAATTGTTTCTAATTTTGACCGTAAGTGTGATCATATAAAAACTGTACACAGTGACATCCCTGTAACGCATCCATTACGTACTAATATGTTTTTCAGTTGTTCCCCGGGAAGGGTGCCATATGGTTTCGTTATTTACGTTTCATGTGACGTAGATGTGCAGGTGTGAATCAGTTGATGCGGCTAGTTCACCTCTGGTCACGACCAGTAACAATGGAAAATCCGCGGAGAGTGGGGACCATTGTATTCGAAACAATGTGGGTTTTTAGTCACGGGAATGACTAATTATCAAGTGTGACCGCCGCCCCGCAGCCTCGCGAGCCATTCAACCCGAAACCCCAGGGGCCCGGAGCTCATTACCGTAGATGGATTTCAGCGGAAGCTGTAGGTGCCGCCTGGACCCCCCTCCCGTTTGCGCTAATGGATGATTTAACCCTCCCCGCTTCAATGGAAGTCTTGGGAGCTTTTACCGTCTTGTTATTACGGGAACGAGGCGAACTGTGTGAAGGCCTCCACCGGCTTTGATAAGGATCCTGAGGGCATCTGGAGGTTTCCCAGACTCTCACTAATCCGTTCTTAATCCAGTGATGTAAAGTGCACGAATTTCGAATACCGGCACTTATCTTTTGGGAAGATTAACGTGATGTGGTGAGGCGTTCGCTGCAATAGGTTGTAAACGGTTGCTCCCATATTAAACGTTTAGAAATACCTACGCTAATAGTGCGTATTGGTGGGTTTCTCATGACGTCACAGGCTATTGGTACGCTTCAAATAATCGTACCCACCCGAGCTCTCTCTTGTTTGTGCAGTGTTGTCGGTGTTTATAATCAAATTATCCTTATTCGAAGGAAATCTTTCATGCTTAAAAAGCAGAGGTCCTCTCAAGAAAAAGTATTCTTTTAGGAGAAATCAATCAATCAATCGACCAACAAATAATATTTGTTAATAATATTTGCATAGTAAGTATATTATACTTATATCAAAGTTTGTCAAAAAATCTGTTTCAAAAGGAACTCTTGAAGACCAAGTACCGTCGCAATTTTATCAGATGATTCCATAAACCCAATATACTTGGCAATTTTGCTTTATTTTCAATAATCAACCTTTGTAATCGACCTAGAAGAAAATTCAACTCCCCTCAAAGATTGTTGTTTCAAGTTTCAAGATGTGTTGACTCCCAGAATCGAATTTTCCCGAAGTCGAAGGACCGAACGCCGTCCGTCTTTTTTCTAAAATTCCTGAACCTGAACAGGCATCGGGAGCTTTTGAGAAGGATAGTACGGCCGAACGGAGGGGATTAAAGGGGAAGGCGCTTCAACCCCTTGAAGGGAATTGGAAGTTTCTGCGCTTGGCATGACTCGTCGGAGCATGGGAAAAATTCTCAACTCAGGATTGAAATTCCACCCGTACAAAATCATGGTGGTTCAGAAACTTTTGCCAGCAGACCATCAGAAAAGGCTTCAGTCCAGCTATCGCATGTTGGAGATTATGGAGGATGAAGACGCGATTGCCTTGATGAGTGAGGTGGCTCACTTTCTCCTTGACGAGTACGTCAACAAGCAGAATTGCCGGTATTGGGCCGACGTTAATTCACGGGAATTACACCAGCAACCTCTCCACGGTAGCTAGGTAACCGTTAGGTGTGGGGTTCCCAAGTTAGGAATCATCGGACCTTATTTTTTTGAAAATGAAATGGGACATGCGGATACGGGGTATTCTGAGCGATATGGACGAAATATTGGAGAATTCTTCATTCCACAACTCGAACAGGTGTCTCTCCAACACTGCATCAATGTGATTTCAGCAAGATGGGGCAACTCCCCACACACCAAGAACATCCACGCAGGCAGTACGCGCTCTGTTCCCATGGCATCTGATTTCGCGTAATGGAGATGTGGAATGGCCGCCTCGCTGGCCAAACTTCACGATGCGGGTTTTCTTTTTATGGTATTATTTAAAATCAAGAATGTACTCCAATAAACCCTGCACCCTCCAAGAACTGAAGGCTTCAATAGGTCTGGAGATCGGAGAGGACAGTGCAGTGCACCACGTGTGCCGATCTAACGATTTGGGAAATGCCGATTCAAGGGAGATTGAACAATCTCACTTCGGTTTACGATTTGAGCAATGTTTGTGCGAGACATTTTATTTTTTATTTTAACATGCATTCTTTACTAAAATGTATTTTTTCTTCTAACACCCTTTCCAAAAAAGAAAATAAATAGCACCACGTGAATCAGCTTTAAAAAACAATGAAATTTCACGTGCCACACTTGGGGTCTACGGTGGACAATATTTTCGCACAGTTTCGGGCTTGTGAGTGGGTTACTCGCGGTCGAAAAAATCGATCGAGGTGTCAAATGTTCATACAATTCTGCGGGGGGGGGTTCTCAATTGAAATATCAAAGTTGAAGCGCGAATCGCGCATTTGCCCGCGTGAGCAACGCACGAAATTGTGATATTTGAATTCCTCGTTAAAAAGTAGTGAAGTTATTATTTCTTTTTTTTGGGCTCGGAAATTAGGGAGATAAATGCTTGGTCCATTAAATTTTGGCCACCCTGTATACACAATTCATAAAATCATAAAAGCTTGTCGCGACGTTTGCGTATGTAGGTACTAGATAGGTATCTGTAACTATTTACCTAATTAAACTGAAATAGAAAAATAAACTTTTCGGAAAAAGTTGTTCAATGAAATAGGTACCTAGGAACTAGTTAATTTACACAAGCCTAAATCTAGTGACCAGCTTTTATGATTGTATGAATTGTGTATATAGGCTATAAGTCGACAGTTAAAATTTGTAAGTAAAAATGTATTTCCTTCTTTTTGGGGCATTTAAATAAAAGCTTCCTTGAAAAGGTTTTTTTGTTTAATTTATTCCGTCAAAGTTCTTTGCATCAAGAAGAGCAAAAGGAATGGTAAACTACGCAAGTGAACGTGATTTCGAATATGCTTGAAGGTCCCCATTAGGTTCTATGCCCAGGTTCCGGGTGTTTCTACCTCTTCGATGCGTGCGATGAGACATGGGAGGTTTAACGCTTATCTTCCAACTGTAAACTACGTCAATCGTAATAGTCCCAGTTAACTAGATGGATCCAATAGAGTCCAGCACATACATATGGAAATGTATTCATGACCCATATGTAGGAGATAATGCAATAGGTATACCGTCCCGAAAGGTGGTCAAACGGAGTAATTGGAATGACTCTGACTACTACCATACTGTGTGAAAGTTTTCAGTAAGATTTTGAACGCAGCTTTATTAGTTACTGAAATCTAATATACCTATAAAATTTCCATGTGACATTGTTAGATACCGTACTCCTCCAAAACGGCTTTACCGATTTTTTTCCAAATTTTATATGTTCATTGAGTAAGTCTGAGAATCGGCTAGTATCAATGTTTCATACCCCTAAGTGATAAGGGTTGTTCACCCTCAACATTTTTTCTAATATTTGGACGAAATTTTTTGTTTTTATTGTTTTTTTTTTATAATGTGGCATTAAAAAATACTTACAGCCCCAAATTTTTACTCTCTTATCACCAACCCCTATTTTTTATAGCCATTTTAGTAATTTTATAATTATCATCCCGCTCGATAACTGATCAATTATAGTGTTTTCAAGTGTACTTCGATTAAAATTTCCCACAGCTTATGGCAAATCTAAAATTGTTATTGTGTTATTCCTGATATATGCTCAGTGTTACCAATCTCGAATTCTTGAAATGGGCTAACAAAAAATTTTGTTCACACTATGGCATTAAAAGATTGATTTTGTTTGTTAGTGTTACTGTCGTATTTAATATGTGATATGTGATTTTAAGAAATAAAGTACAAAAACTTGAAAATAATATTGTCGGCCTCTGTTATTTTAAAAGCAATGTATTATTTAACTTACAATGTATGTATAATATACACGTAGGATAATATATGCAATGTATGTATGTAAGGATGTTCGGGTGGAATCTTTCTACGCGATTTTGAAGCATTGATTTTGAGTGACTCGAAAAGTAATGTGACATCATTTTAAACCCAATATGGCGGATCATCAAAGATGGCGGAATAGTGATTTTAATGCATTTCTGCAATATGGGTATCAAATGAAAGGGTTTGATGAGCTAAAGTTGAGAAAAAATGCATGTTAAAAACTAAGAAGCTCCTTTTGGAATCCCAGTGAAATTTGGTGTAGAGACCTCGTTTATTCTTGATTCAACCTGTAAAATCGTTTGATTTATTGAAGAGCAAGACTGTTCCAAATAAACCGGCAAACGACCTTGCAACAAAGATGCTTTGGATGAGATGAACAGACTCAGAAACCTAGCTAGCGATGACCAAAACGCTGCAAATTCTTTCACTGGTGTTCATTATTCAATCATTCATGATTTTAATTTCTACTAAGCTTTGGAGTGTGCGTGTTTCACAGGTGATAGAGCGATTATTGAATTTCAGGAGATATGCATAGAGCACGTAAATCTGTTCTCAACCAAAATACCTATTTGGATTGATCAGTTGATCATATTTGTGTGCCACCTGAAATTCAATAATCGCTCTATCACCTGTGAAACACGCACACTAAAAAGCTTGATAGAAATTCAAATCATGAATCATTGAATGATAAACTCCAGTGAAAGAATTTGCAGCGGTTTTTTTTTTTTTTCAAGAGAGATTACAATGGAAAAATATTCTATTTGAAAATTTAAATTTCGTATGACGGAGCATGCATGTCAGAATGCTTCGACCCGTGTATCGGCTACAAAGCCTTTAGGAGTTCACTCCAGTATCCACGTTCTCTACATCACTAGGTTAAAATGCTATCAAAACAAAAACAAAAAACAAAAAAACGCTGTTGTGTTTGTTTTGATCCCAGTAACCTAGTGATGTAGTGAATGTGGATGCAAATGTTGGCACCATAAATCGGGCCATACGTCGGGAATAGTTTGAGCTACGGAAATGGGGAAGGGCTCATTCGATTCCTCATGGAACGATCTTCAAAAAAAGTCCAAACTTAGACCGCCTTGACTTTTTTTTTATGTTTTTAGGGATTTTACAAAACTTTGACAACCCTTAAAGGGCACTTTAAATTAAGTGAGAGAGCTGGCTAAATAATTATGGCGTTGTCGGACCAGCATGGATTTTCCCTGAATATTTCAGATTTTGTTCTCCAGCCGTTTGGGAGAAATCGTGCGTACGGCGTAAGGCGGACGGACGGAAAATTTTTTATTGCAGATTCGGATTCTACACCCTTTGAAACGTAAACCATGACATTTTCAGGGGGGTTTAAACTTTTTTTTTTCAAGAGCGATTACAATGGTTTATTATTGAATAATAAACCAAAAGTAATTAATAAATTCATTTAAAAAAACCTTTTAAAACTTGACTATCGTAGCATAACGCAGCGTAACGTTGTTCCCTCAAAATGAAAATAATACTTGAAACAGATATTTGAGTCATTAAAAAATATATTTCATTTATAATGAATCATTTAATTTTAATTTTTTTTTTAAGATGAAGAACAGAAAAAGATAGTCGAAAAAAGTTAGGGATAAACTAAATGTTGTTTTAAGCTTATCCGTACCCCCATTTTTCATTATTGAGAGATGAGGAATATTATTATATGACAATTAGATCCTCCCATGACATGTACGTATCGTTTTATTTTTACATAGCCCATTTCAATTTAGCCCCTGAAAATCCAACATGACGCCCCCGCCGGCTGTCGATCATATGAACGTCCCTGCTGCCCTTCGGGAGCTTCTATTTTTCTCTCTGCCCTGCAAACACGACCGGGATGGTATTAATTAAAACCTTCGCACACCCAGTTACAGGCCCCGAGCTTCCAGTAGGTACTAATAAAATAGTATATATATAAAGTGAGCTAATTCTTGAACCAGATATCAGGACCTTGAGATCAGAAATTATTTTTGCTTTCTCACTATAGAAGGTGTTCTGGGAGATTTAGGAATGTTCGTTCCAGACGTCAAAAAAGTTTCAGCTTCAGATACGAAAATCTCAATCTTGTTTTTTGCGTTTCGAAGAAGAAAACAAAAGCCAAACGAAAAATGTTACACCAGTTTCGAGTTACAAACTGAACATACAACAGAAATAGCGTAGCTTTTATAGTTGGACCTAAAGGGGAACTTGAATCCCATTGGTCTAAGGAAAGGAATGTGATACAACCAACCGAATGAAAGGGGAATTTAAGTGAAAGGGGTGGATCAAAGTGAAAAAGGGATTATCAGATATGGTGAAGGGGTGCGAGATGAGGTGTAACAACTAGTTTTATGACTTTTCAGAAGGTTTTTTGGGTTTGCCCCTAAATGGTCTCTTTCGGAATCGATCACGAAAAAATGGCAGGTCGTAAGCAACTGCAAACGTGAATTTCAAATAATATCGATTTCGCATTACTTATTGGTCCGGTTCAGTTGAAATTTAGGTGCAAGTGCAGAGACGGTATTTAACGAATTTTGTTGCGAAAAGCTGTAATTGTCCGTAGAAGTACAAATCTGCTGTATGACTGTGTTACAGAGGAAACTCCTAGACTAATGGACGGTCGATGAAATGGTCAGGGATTGGGGTGCTGAGCTCTCAGTTGGTCCGCTATATATCATAGATAATGAAGGGCAGTGGATTGATGAGAGGGTTTACGGGAGGGCATTCATGACGTATAGCCCCGTTTCGCACATTATCATGTGTGTGTGGTAGTCAATTTGTGTAATGCAGGTATTCAATGAGTTGGCGGTCTGAATAATGTCGGGTCGTTTTAGTTACTGTGTAAAATTTCTTTACTTTTGAAGGTAGATAAGTTCAGGCTCTTCATTCTTTGTAATAGGGTGTCTAACGTTGAAATAGATCAAAGTTCAAAAATCGATTCTACTATTAATTAACAAAAAATAAATAAAATAGAGCCACCAATAGTTTAACTTACGAGTTTACTTATGGTAACAAAAGCTTTATTTTCACTATTTGGAGATGAAAAATTCTTCTTCAAAATCAAAATTTCCACTTCCATTTTGCTCTTCACATCATTCTGAAAACCTTTCGTTTCGTGTCTGTCTGAATGTCCGTCTGTACTACCGTGCATCCCCAGATCCTTGAAACAAGGATAATCCCACAGTTTTCATTGGATTTCAACAAAATATTCAATGGATACGCAGGTTATTACGTAGATGGTCTCCTATGAATGTCATTGCTCTGCAATCAATACATCGCAGCGTACGTGCCACCATTCACGAGCCATATTTTTCTCAAGTTCTATTAGTCCGATCGCGCCCAACATTCTCAGGGTGGTCGGGGGATTACAATCTATAAATTCAAATCAAATTCAACCCTTTAGTTTTATTAGTAGCTTCTAGGCAGGCGCAAACATGAAATTCTTGTGATTAGCCTCTTTTGACGAAATATTAAAGGATACTGTGGGAATCTCCAGATGGTCCCCTTTGAGTTTCATCACCATGAAATCAATACTCCAGTCTGCGCATGCGCAAACCTAAAATCCTAATTTTGGTTGTAGAGGCTCGATCGTGCTCGAATTTCCAAGGTAGTCGGGGAAAAACGATATGATAATCTCATACCGATTTCAACGCGATAGAGTCATTAGTTACCTACTGCACGTGAAAGAACAAGAAATCCTTGAAAGAAGCCTAATTTTTACAATATTCACCCGATTTGGATGCAATTTTCCTGGAATGTTAGGGTTGGGCTATTGACGTTCCCTTGTGGGTTGAGTTCCCTTTGTCTACTACAAATCGATTCATCACTCTGCGCATGTGCAAAAATATATAAAATCAATGTAGCATCATTTTATTAAGTTCTAAAGGTTTGATTGCGCTAAAACATTTTACGCTAAAAATGAATCGGGGAAGAACGGTTTAATAATCTCATATCGTTTTCAACACGCTCGTATCATCACTCCATTCTATCCGTTGTAGAACTTGCGCGACAGACCCGCAATACACCACGACTAGCGTTTTGAAGGAGTTGACATATGCCGTAACAAGTCCCAAGGAATTTGTGTCCCGTAAATCGGTGTAACAGGGTTGTATTCTACATCTTTCGAGCTCGTCTATAACAATTTCAGAAGATCTATACAGTCATGTTACATAGACATACAGGAACCTGGGTGAAACACCCAACTTGGCAGACGCTTTACGCGTTTACTCAACTAAAAAATCTGACTTTTATGACCTGTATGATTTTTGTCCTCCTATTTTTGGCCACAACTCTGGTCACTAATATGGTCACAACTTTCCAAATTCAACAACATAAACTCTAATTTGAGGACACCCTTGACAAGAGGGTTTAATTTCTCATTCGTCGGGTTGAAAGTAAAATTCCGAAAAGCAATTTTTACAGGTAAAAAAGCTGGGAAAAGTGAAAGTTTTTTATTTTTCATCAAAATTAACGTATTTTAGGGTGATTTTATATATGTAACAAATAAGTAGCGCTATCGTCGGAAACGAGAGAACCTAGCTCGAAGTCCCATATTTTCAACGGTATAATTTATTCTAATTTTACGTATGCTGATTAGGGAGGTTTAAATGAGAAAAGTAAGGATTCATCGATGAAAACAGTGCTTCCTGGAGCATCATCACATTTATACTGATCGAGTAGGTACCTTCCGTCTTCTCAATAAGATGCGAAGCCAAAAAGCCTTGTAAATTTTGGATGTGGTTTGGGATTAAACTAGAAAAATTTATTGTGCCGAGTTCAATTCATTTAGATTTTGAAGTTTTATCCCGTACGGAGCTAATTTTAATAAACATTTGAGACAGCAATCAACTCGACATTAAGACAAAGCTGTAAGACAAGTTTTACAAATGAGCTTTTAATTGGATCACATTTTACTACGACTGTAAATGGTCAAGTGAGACCTACTTAGAAAGTAATTGGAATGAGGATCAGTAACGTTCTTGACTGATCATAGCAAATGAGATACCCCCCCACTGTTAAGATAACTGAATCAAGATGGAGATGGGGATAACAGTGAGTAGTACGACTTCGCGTTAGAACGTCTTGTTGGAGGCTTACAGCTCGGAAGTTATACCTAACTGCTGTTCAGGATCAGGTGGAATTATTAAATTTCCGTCAATTCGGATGCCTCGTATAAGTATCGCCCCATGTGAGCGGTTCGTGGATTATAAGATGAAGAGGACTTCAGCTTGGAACCGCTCCCGTGTTCTGAGAGGTTTTAGGTCTTACTTGAATTGAATGAGAGGAATTCCTTTGTCGCTCCGCTTTCATGCAGCTTCATTCGCCCCCTCTAGCTCCATTTGGCGAGGAGTAGCGGGGTCTTCCACCCACTTCCTGGCTTTTGGAGTGAGGGAACGTTGCCCAGTTGTTCTGCCTCCTACCTTTCTGTAAGCTGGCATATCTTCATTATAAAATTGATTACACACTCGTATATTGTGGGGGTACCATACATACCTTTCGATTGAAGTACCTGCTCCCTTCATAGATTCTTATTAAGTGCACCTTCAACCTACTACTGATACAATTTGAATTACCCATTGCTCAAGAACGACATAAACCCTGGTAGTCATTTACGTAACTGTAACACGTTACAGATGTGTTGCCAACTGAAGGCAACTACGCATATCACATGCAACTATGAATGAATGTCTACAGTGCCTATTTTATTGATAGTTTTCCTGTACATAATTTTAACTGCTGGTCTCGTCTAGTGTAATCCTGATGGGCAATGACCTAATTGTGTATCATATAGTAATGGGTGGGCACTCTCAGGAGGCCGCCATGGTGGGTTGGGTCCGGGCTTGTCCGAGATGCGTCCTGCCCCCCATTCACCGTTTTTCTCTGGCTTTCAATTCTTAATTTTTTCAATTGCAATGTACTTCTAAGAGACGTCTATTGTAAAAATGTATATAGGTCCAGGGTGTAACACAAGTCCTGTGCAACCGCTCCTTCACGTGTTCTACAACTTTTTTTTCGAGGCTTCTTTTATGAGTGATTTCACTTTTGAGATTTTTTTTTGAGTTTTCCGCCTTACTTTACAAGAATTGTCATAACTTCTTAAATTAGCACGAAAAATTCAAATTTGAGGAAGAAACTCCTCTTCGATACTAAACTTTTTTCAAGCAGAATTAATGCGAGAAAAATGCAAGAAAATTACCTACTTTTTAAAAGCTTTTTAATCCTATTTGTTTTTGCAGTAGGACTGCGTGTACCGCCTAAAAACTGCGCCAGAACGTCAGCTTTTCGGTGGACTAATCAAATTGATTGTAGCAATTGAATTTCACAGTAAAAATGAGGTTTGAATGCCAAAATAAGTGTTTTTGAGGCATTTTTATGTGGATCATTTTCCCAGAAAGGGACAATCTTTGTCCGGAGAGGATTGTGACTTCCCGTTAATGATTTGGGGATCAAAAAAATTTTCTCGATGCACTATCAATCTTGCTCTACGATATGCAATCAACACATAATGCACTCTTACACCATTTAATACATAAATTTAAATTTTAAAAGCCCATTGTCCTGTAGTCTGCCTGTCCTGAAATGAATTTTCTGACTTTGCGCGAACATGGTTAACCACTGATTACAGTTATTGTCCTCGGATTCTGAGGATTCTTCAATACATATCTAAAGATGCAAAAATTGGTTTCCGGATTTTCAAAGAAGCTCACAAAACGAGCAGGAGTTTAAATTCGAGTGTTCGGAGGTTTTTGTCCTTAGTCTGCCTTCTTTGTGTTTTTGTATTTTGGCAGCGTACTCTCATCCCCCGTGGTTTTACCGCCACCACACTATGTGTGGTTGTACGTTAGGTTATGGAATAAGAAGGCGGGAACCCTTGTTATCTTATCTGGAGGTGAGTGGTGGGGAGTTCAGTTATAGAAATGTGGTTTCCCAAGCAGCATAGTTCTCTAGTCTGCCATCTGAGAAACGGTAATAAATTGAAATTATTCCTTTTTTCTAGCCTCAAAATGTAGAGTTTACCGAGCTTGTTCCGTTGGTATAGTGTTTTGTCTGAAAAACATCAGCAGAACCCGAGAAAAGGTGAAAAACCCAAGTTTCCAAGCTTTGTCTTGTGTCTTTGGTCTGGCCCCCATATGGGCAGGCAAAAGGAAACTCGGCAGGTAAAAGCCTACGTTCAAGTCATTTATTAATAATTGTCTTTTTCATAGCTATAATATGTATATAATACCTATTTGAAAGGTAATAAAGCGTAACCACCAATGGTACTGGGCCTGCTGACCATGTGCATCTATCAAATTTCAAGAGTAATTTTGCTCAATATTTCTCATTGTTTCCTATTGGTTTATTATTCTTTTAAATAATACAACTTTGTGATCGTGCAGGTCCGAAAAATTGTTGTTATCAATATGTTACATTTGTCGTCTCGAAATTTCTAAAAACAATTCTAGGTGCCTAGATCGAATATCTGCTATGTATGTACGCTGTCTGCCGTCCCTGCCGTTTCGGGCCTTTTTAAATTGATCGACAAAATCTGAAATGTTTTTCAGTTCCCCCTAATCATTTCCTAAAACTTTTCGGCAGTCCGTTCCTCCCATAGAATAATAAACCATTGTAAAATAATTTGTCGGTTTTTTTCCTTTTTTTTATAGGTAATTTCTGTCAATTTCAGGTTTGGCATGGTCAGACGATGGCACCACGGAAAAAAAGTGTTGAGGAGAAGAAACTCGCCAAGCGGCTGCCATAGGTGTCTTTCGTCTGCCAATCGAATTTCATAATTAATACTCAAATAACTGATTAGGTGCCTTATTGCGCGGCCTACCTATGAAATACAATCCACATAGAGTAAAGATTGATTTTTGGCAGAACTCAATTTCAAGTTTAGATTTTTTGAAAACGAGAGGTCCGGATCCACTCTTTCTGGGAAGATGACCCATGTATTAATTTGTGTGTGGAGCAACGATTGGGAATAAGATGAAACTTGTTGGAACCAAACAAATCGTTTGCGAAGTTTATGAAGCAGAGGATATTTGGTTGTGCGCCGAAACTCTTTGATCGTTTTACTACCGCTTCCGAAAATCGATAGATACTTGCAATAGACTTAGATTTTCATATATAAGGATAGACAACGTATCATATTTAATTGTTCATTGGTGATACCTATTAACGTACCCCTATGCGCAACCTCATTTATTACGGTAGAGCAGCAGCTCAACTGCTGAGAAAGAGTTGACATGTTCGAAATAATTATGATGTTGTTTTCCTGGACAAAATTG
Source organism: Creontiades dilutus (assembly GCA_031894815.1). Taxonomy (NCBI): domain Eukaryota; kingdom Metazoa; phylum Arthropoda; class Insecta; order Hemiptera; family Miridae; genus Creontiades; species Creontiades dilutus. Next base: position 41,285 of record JAVIWC010005249.1, on the reverse strand, counting down.
TTAGATTTAATTAATATGTTACGAGATGTGTGAAGTATTTCAGTACACCAATCACTTAATTGTCGTTTCTTAGCCACGTATTTTTAGGCTTTCCACGTACGACACTAGCCGCAACATTCTCAGTGAAACGTGAACGTTTGGGTAAACATAATAAAAAGTAAATCGTAAAAATACACAGGATGATACACAAACATACCTACTAAGATTTCCTCATTGTTTCGGAGAAGGGAGCAGTCTCAAGTAAATTAGGAAAGGTATCTTTTCAAGTCTATCATGAAAGAAGAAAAGTTAGGTGAAGATTCGCTGAGCCTTTAGTAAAGACAAACCCTCACAATCGGATACAAACATCGGGTTCAAATAATAAACCGCGGAGAGTTTAAACTTGGATCTAAATGAGATGTTTGGTTTAGTTTGGTATTTGAATAAGGTTCGCAGAAATGAGTATAATATCAGTCTGCTTGCCTTAACAAGTGCACAGCACCGTGAATATGCAGGGTTGGAATGGAATATAAACCAGTTCACTTCTCGAAGTTTTACCTGGTAAAACAAGATGTACCATTTTCACAACATGTGAAGTTACTGAAGAAGCAACTGCAGTGAATATTAACTTTGCGCTCACTACAACGGTACAATGAAAACGTAACTAATTAAAGCTTCTGGTTTCCTAGTCTTCATCACGGACACAGATGGATAACAAGTCGTCCGATTTTTTTGGAGGTAATTTGGAAACTGTTAAATTGATGGCTGACCGCATTGCTGAAACCTTGCCATTTCTAATTAAAGAGCTATTTCCGCAACGTTATTTCCTTAATTACCTCAACGTGTATTCCATGTCTCATCTTCCCAAGAAAATAAAAAGCAGCAGGTAAGTTGAGTTTCGACTACGGTATGATCAACTCTGCCGATGTTCGTCAAAGTTGTATAAACAACGAATATTTTAGAGACCAGTGAACTATTTAGAAGAGAAGATTCTTCACAGCAGACGATTTGGGTTCAGAAAAGAGAGGAATACCCGCTCAGCTGCTTGTTCCGTGATCCTGAAAGCTCTTCCTTCTTTTGAGTAGACAATTTATTTATGTATACAATATAGGATAAATCCCAGTTTTCAGAATTTAATGTGACATTAACAGGATCGAGACAAGCGGGATGATAATTCGTGAAGAAAAACCAGAATGAAACACAATGAGTAAAATTGAGTGGGGTAGAAATAAAAGAATGAAAAAAAAACAACTACAGAGGGCTGGAAGAGCGATAATAATCAGTCATCTTTGTCTTCATGATTGGCAGGCTATCCGCAAACAAATCCACACCTTCGCGAAAGGAAATGTTGTTTACCGGCTCTTGTATCCTGATCAATGGGATGTTCATCCCGTACGTGGTGAGGCGAAGCGGTAGAGCAAACGAGGATGGGTTTCTGGTAGTGTATGATGGAGTACCCTTCAGCAGTTTTGCCAGGAACACCACGTCCGGCACAGCTCGTCGACTAGACAATGATTCCAGGTTGATATAATTCTTCAGCGCAAAATCGCTGAATTCCTCACCATCAACCACGAAGCGATAAAAGATGAGCTTCAAAAATTTATGTCGGACTCTCTCGATGGGATCCGCTTAAAGCATGAATAGGAATCTATTCGACTGAAGAAAATTTGAGCTTGCTGTACAGCAGAAGGAGCGAAAGTGGGTCCTGAGAACTATTGGTACCCACATCAGGGATCCTAGTCGCTGCAAAGCACTTGAGACCATGGAAAATTATGCTTTGAGAAAGTTAGTTTATCATCAAATATTATTCCCTCTTCGACTCCACTAGCCCTAATTAAAGTCCGGCCAGTAATGGAATATCATGATGAGACTGGTGAATGGGATCGAGTAACATTATTGAGCAACTTTTGTCCACATTAAGCTCAAGACCATTCTGGCAACAATGCTGGTTCAGACGATCCAGGTTTCGTTGTAATCAATGCACATCATCATTTGAGCAAACCTCATGGAAGATCTTAAGGTCTTCCGCAAATGGTAGTTAGTTCACATCATCAAACAGCTCGCACAAGTGTTTTATGAACAGCCAGAACAATAATGGTCCCATTTGCGAGGATTGGGGCACTCCCGAGAACGCAACAAATGGGATGGAATATGCCTGCCCAGTGGAGACAACAAGTGAACGCCCAGACAGGTAAGACAAGATCCAAAAGATGTGCAGTTCTTTACAGCTCTTACATGTCTAAAGCTTTTGACCTTGCGCAGTTGCTGCTTTAAAAAAAGCTGCTTTACCATGATTTCACAGATCAAGCTTTAAATCTCATCGCCCATTACTTGGTAGTCTGGAGGCAAATCGAGTTCTACAATGGGGAATGTTTCATTGAACAGTTGATACCATGCGGAATCAAGCAAGGCTCAGGGCTTGTACAGTGCCTCTTTATAATTTACATCAGTGATTTGATTTTCCGGTCTGAAGATTCGAGTTTGCCAATTGTGTTTGCCGATGATATTTCTGATGTGGTCAAAATCTGGTCACAGGAGGAACTTCAGGAGAGTATACAGGGAATCTCTTCTTTGGTGTCAGACTAATGTTCAGATAACGTTCTATTACTGAAAACAAATGAGACTCTAAGTTGGAACATTCATCTTGATGACCGTCTGTCTGTCTCATGTAGTTGAATGGTTACTGTCCTGGACCATCCATATACAGAATTTGTCGAAGATGTTCGTGAAATGCAATGTCATATTCCATAAAAAGGTTGATTCTGTTTCATTCAATTTTCTATTATACCACCAATTGAACTAGTGTACACTAATGTGAGGCAAAGCAAATCACCCTCGAATATTGTCCAAACTTCAAAAAAGGGCGGTTAGAGTCATGGCAGGACTGAACTGGATGGACAGTTGTCGTGGGCACTTCAAACAGATGGGAACCCATCCCTTGTCAACTCCCTACAACAACAAAAAACATCAAGTACTTCAGTTTTTGGCAGAATAGCCAGGAGAAACGCACAGAGTCTTTTTAGACTGACAAAAATCACTAAGTCACCGTTCCTCTCGTTTGAACTAAACCAAATTGGCATTTGTAATGTTCATAATGAGCTCATAATGTTCACTCCTTTGGGTAAACATGTTCAATAAACTACTGCCGATGATATGGAAACGTATGAACGTCTAATAGAAGCCAGCGTGATTCCAAGTTTTCCCAAACTTTAGATTCAATTTACTCAAAAGCTGTGTTGTGGACTTGGTGCTTTATGGTTATTACTGCATGATCAACTACGAGTATAATACTTTTTTTATGACTCGGGCGATTTATATTAGGTTAGGGTTTGAATTCGCAACACTAGTCTTCGTTAAGGTATCCTTTATTTAACAACAATGACAATGGAACATTTCGGCATCATGATGACCGCCCTCACAGGGACAATTAGAGATGGAAACGTTGCAACGGATGTTTTTCTGTCTACTAAACAGGTTGCATAATCCCTAGTCAATAATATAAACCATTGATAAACGTCCCACCCGCCGATTAAAAAAAATTAGTTCCCAATATCCTTTCCATGAAAGACGCGTATACTCCTAATCACGATCACCTCCCTTTTTTCTTCCAAATTCACCACCAAAGAGATGATGGTGCATGTTTAGCTGACAGAACAAAACATCCATGAAAACTTTTTCGATTGTGCCTGATTGAGGGGGGTCATCTTGTCCCCGAAATGTTGCATTCATTAAATGAAGGATTCCTAAATTAACACTCACCTATGGCCAATTCTAACCCAAGCCTCATTATAAACTATATTGTATGATATGTAAGTATATTATACCATTAATACTACCACACGATGAACTACTATTGTAGTGGAATAAAGTATTAGCTAATGGGCCTTCATGAAACTTCAATAGAAATGTATTTTCGACTATCGATTACTATTAATTTGTTCTTGGAGCAATGGGCTAGAAAGTGTCGTGATTGTCATGATTAGATATCAGCAGTTGTTGAGGGCTGAAAGTCTAAGAAAGTGTCGAGGTACTATTTAGTTAAATCAATATCCTCCTTTTTGAATAGATTTAGATAATGAATCACAGACTATATTAAAAACCTATAGAGCTGTAAACAGCGTATAGGGGTATTTGGAACAGAAACAAAACCCATAAAACCTTTGTTTGATGAATGGCAGAATGTTTCTTGTGGTTTAGCTTCTAAGTTAGGAAGTTTGAATTACCGAAATCTGTACTCTCAAACAATTTGCGTAATTAGGGAGAAAAAGGGAGGACATTTACTGTTGAGATGCCAACCCTGTTTGTACAGAGTAGAGGTCTAATAATAGGATAGTCGGCTGGATCTCTAATGACTCCACCAAATAATAGAGTACGATATTGTTATCGTTCTTGAAAAGCCTCGTAGCTTTTACCGAATCGTTAGCCACAAACGAGTAATGCAATTCCGGATCAAAGGGAGGACTAAACCTTTCTAATTTAAATCTCATAACAACCCAAACAACCTTCTGTTCAACAATTATGGTTGGATAACATAATTAGTGACATAATGAGACCCAATTTCCATAAGCTCGTACGCTCCGCAGAACTTCCCATGGCTCACTTGCGATTGCGGTCCTAGGTAAGCATATCCATTCGTAGAGGTCACAGCCTAACGTCAACAACCACACTGAGTTTAATAGGATAGAATCGCAGCTAATTAATGTTTGTGGTTTTATTATTTATAGTAATGAATAAATTATAATAATCGACCAAAAAAAGTACTACACATTCATACGCAAAGGTTTGTTATTCATGTATTCCTTTCTATGAAAATAACTGATCTGTGGTACAATACCTAAATTTGACGATTACATACCTAATAATTGTATGCCTTAAAATAGCTCCGTTTTTACTTCTCCGTAAATCGATTAAAAAACGCTGCAAATTCTTTCACTGGGGTTTATTATTCAATTGACTTGCGTTCATGATTTGAATTAACGCTAAGCTTTGGAGTGTGCATTTTAACAGGTGATAGAGTGATTATTGAATTTCAGGTGGCACACGAATATGATCAACTGATCAATCCAAATAGGCATTTTGGTTGAGAACAGATTTACGTTCTATATGGATATCTCCTGAAATTCAATAATCGCTCTATCACCTGTGGAACACGCACACTCCAAAGTTCAGTACAAATTCAAATTATGAATGCAAGCCAAATGATTGAATAATAAACCCCAGTGAAAGAATTTGCAGCGTTTTTTTTTTTTTTTTTTTTTTTTGTTATCCTCAATACTTTTAACCCCCCCCCCCCAAAAACGATAATAAACCAAAATAACGCAAACGTTGGCACCATAAATCGAGCCATACATCGGGGATGGTTTGCGTTAAAAGTGCTTCTATTCCTCAAATCCCAATTTAGGCGATGACTTTTTTTTAGCCAAAGGTACAACACATTAAAGGGGACACACAAATTCATCAACTGATCAATCCTCAAATAGGTGTTTTCGGACCAATGGATTTACGTGGTCTAAAATTTTAGATATCTCCAGAAATTCAATAATCGCTAAACGGACGTAAAAACGCACACTCTAATTGAAACGTAAACCATGAAATTTTCAATCATGAACGCAATGGTTCATTATTGAATAATAAACCAAAATATTAGCTACAGATTAGTGTGAAAACTTGTAATTGACTAATAATATCGAATAGGATAACCACGTCTTAAGAGAATTTAATAAATGAAATTTAACAAAATAAAATAAAATACTTGACCGCTATATATATATCAAAATGAAAAACTCGTTTCGGAACTCTTAACAACAGTACAAGTAGATCACATACGGCTATCACTGAGGAGTATCCACATTCACCTTTCAATCGATCTACGATGCTGAAACATAAATGGGACTACTTTCAATGCATCTAGACATAGAATTACTAGGTTACAAACAAACAACCTAGATATGTCGTAATAATTGTAATACTCGTACGCAATGCTCGTACATGTAATAATATCCAGCATTTTATTGTGTTCGTGTGACATTTTACTATGAGTACGCAACACTAGCTGATACGTAAACGCCTTCAATTGCGCAATATACTGTTCATGGACTCAATTGAAACCACGAATGGAACAATTGAAATTTAACGAGATAAAATGAAACTCCGACCTATGTTCCACTGTTTCGCAAATGTATAATATACGCCATGAGAAAAACGATTTCAAAAGGAACTGTTGAAATCAAAATTCCATTGCAATTATGTTAGCTGATTCTTTCTACACAATTTACTAGGAGATTTTTTAAAGGTGCAAGGACGTTCGCATTCGTATTTATGTTGACGATCTTTTCTCTGTCAAATTTCTAGCCCTTAGGGCTTAAGCCCGTTCGAGATGGCTCATTTGGCCCTTCGAAGGGGCGTCCATCAACAGCAAATGAAAACATGAGTGTTAGGTCGACAACTTTCGATACTGTAATTTTTCAATATTTCAACCGTTTGATTTCAAAAACCCTTTAATCGACAGAAACTTATGACTAGAATTCAGTCCCAACTAACCCCCATTTGCGTCATCAATTTTGGTCCCGTTGTTTCGGAGGAAAGCTCTAGACGGCGGATTTGTTACCTTCTTAGCCTCGTTGAAATTTTGTTATTTCATTGATTTCAGACAGTAGTTTATTGGAGTTACGGCTATTTTATGGGTTTAAGATCGGAACCATGAAAAAAGTCTTGAAAATTAAATCATAATGAAGAAACCGAGCCTGAAAGGTTGATTATTTTCGGATCCACCTCATGGTTCCTACCTCAATCCCCTCACCCGCCACTTTTCATGACTGTCGAGTCATCAATAAGAAAAAGTGAAATATATTTGGATTTGAAACACTGGTATTTTCAGCCGCTTTCAACTATCTTGAAGTGAAATATTCGGAATCAGTTTCGGACTACTCTGGGACCCATCTCAGTTTACTTTACGTCCACATTTACTCGAAAATGACACCCCACTTGCCTGTGACAGTAAAAACCTCGAAAACCCAAGTTTTTGAACAGTTTTGTCAACAGATTGCATCTATGAGCATTCGGCGATCTGTTTGGCTAGAAGTTACGATCAACTAGATGCCGAATGGATTCCATGTGCGAAAGAACGGAATTTTGACTTCAATTCTAAGGTCTTTTATGAGGCGTACGGCGGGTCGACATTTAATATGCGCAACTTGAAATGTACAGCGACAAATTTTAAGGAGGGGCTGGGGGGTATTATTACAAAAATTAAAAAAAAAAGGTCTAGGTTGCATTTTTTGGTGAAAATAAGCTTCAGAATCGACCGTCAAAGTTTTAAAAAAGTTTGAAAAGAAGTCGAAAAAAAAAAAAAAAAAACTTTTATTCCTCCTCAAAAGCAGTTACTGCATGAACTTGCCTCAAAAAGAGTTTAACCTACATTAAGTTGTAATAAAAATATCTAAACTTTAATGAACCCTGTAACTATTAAAGGGTGATTAGGGGCCTTAGGGGGTTGAGGGGGCCTAATTGATTATTTAATCTGATACATGGAATGCGGACAGTTCGGATATTCTCATTCTCTCCATTGGAGTTACCTTTATGGAAATTCGGTAGGATCGTCAAGTTTTGTGAGTGCCAATAAATCCGGATCATTTGAATGCGGCTTCCGGAAAAAGAGAAGCAGCTCGAGCGCGATGGAACTTTTCCTCGCATTTAGGCGCTACAGCCTGGTGCGATCAAATGGCGCGGAACGCGAGAGACCAAATGGAGCAGGAACATGACAATGCGTTCACCATTGATTTTATCGCGTCGTGAGCGTTCAGCAGACTACATACGCAGGAGAGACTACTCCAAAAAGACTTAGCCTTGTTCCAGGATACTATAACGGGACTGGAGGATGATGGGAGGTGGGGGAGGGGGGTTAGGCATGAAAAGAACCGACTCGTGAAATAAATCACCTGATCGAAAACTGAATCGGCTACTTAACCTTATTGATTCACTAAGCGCTTCAGAAGCGACATGGACAAGTGTGCAAGCTCACCAAGTAGGTACATGAAATAAATAGTGAGATGACGATGATCACACAACGAATTAAATTATATCTCACCACTATTACCTACTAATTTGCAGATTGTAACTATGAAATATCATTGAATTTTTAGCTGAAATGAATGAGAGAGAATATGGATACCTAGGTTACAGTCAAAGTGTGAAATTAAGTACGGAGACCAGTTACTGCGTAATTTCTTGCATTATGGGTGATTCTCATTCTACGGGACAATCGAGGTTTTGATTCTGACTAAAAAATTTTGTTCTCCTAAATTTATGATTTTTTTATTATACAATCTAGATGTTACTCTAATGGTATATTGATGTACAAACACGCATGATTTTGGTTTATTTCCTCAAAATTCAGGTTTTAAAATTTTATAGGACACGACAATGAGCTTTTTCAACCAAATAACGATAGAATTATGTAAACGATGTGTTGGTAAAATTGAATGAGAAAGATATATTAAACCAAAAACATTTTAATTCCTAGTTGAAGCAAGATGATTTATTCAGTTAGTTACTACCACCCAATATTAAAAGTATCAATATAATGACGGTTCACGAAAGTGTAGGTGGGCGGGCATCTGATTTCAGTTTTTCCTGACTTTGTGCTAGAACAAGTATCACATTTTAGTATTGATATTTATTTAGTATCAACTACCAAACTTGAAGAACAATTTGTTTCAAACAGCCATGACGGCTTTTTGGATAGCCACAATAATGAAGTTTAAAATCCCCACGACAATGAGAAATCAACATTAACCTTCTGCAATTAGGAGTCTAATGAACACTTATAGAAATAGAAACTTGCATTAAATATAGTTCTTACATCTCTATTCCAGAATGAATACTAAACAAATCAGTAAGATTGATTAAGATTGATTCTCGAACACATAATAATGAGAAGTATGAAACGTACACACCTGATTTAGAAACGACTAACTTCATTTTTGAGCCCCAACTGTATAGAAATGGCAGAAGCATGGTATTTCCGCAAAGCGCAGGGTTACCGACGCTGAAAAAACTTTTAATTGCCAAAAAATGCCCTCATTTGAGAGAGCTGCGATGATTTCGTTCAAACCCATGACAATGAGACAGAAGGTTTGGGACGAACTTTGAGCATTTGATTGAGACTATCAGATAGTATGTACGAATCAAATGCTCAAAGTTTTAGATTCTAAAAGTTAGTCCCACTTATAAGTGCACTAGCATCCAGTAACGAATTCTAAAAAAATACTAGCTAAAATATTTCTAGTACCATGGCAATATCGTCGTCAAAAAAATCTTCAAATGGGAACAAAATTATATACAGGTTTTGTTGAGAGTTGGGCCGGGGAAGTTGATTGATTGTTCAAGTCACTCACCAATATATCACAATCTGGTGCAAAATTTTGAAAACGCTGCAAATTCTTTCACTGGGGTTTATTATTCAATTAGCTTGCGTTCATGATTTGAATTTCTACTAAGCTTTGGAGTGTGCGTGTTTCACAGGTGATAGAGCGAATATTGAATTTCAGGAGATATGCATAGAGCACGTAAATCTGTTCTCAACCAAAATACTATTTGGATTGATCAGTTGATCATATTTGTGTGCCTCCTGAAATTCAATAATCGCTCTATCACTTGTGAAACACAGACACTCCAAAGCTTAGTAGAAATCCAAATCATGAACGCAAGCCAATTGAATAATAGACCCCAGTGAAAGAATTTGCAGCGTTTCATGCATATCAGAATGCTTCAACCCGTGTATCGGCTACAAAGCCTTTTAGGAGTTCACTCCAGTATCCACATTACGACATCACTACGTCACTAGGTTACTGATATCAAAACAAAAACAGTAATAAACAACGCGAATGTTGGCTACCATAAATCAGCCATTTTTTTGACCTACAGACCTGGAGATCCGATTCCTCGTGGAGTGTTCTTCGACAGTACAAATTTAGGCCGCTTCACTTTTTTTTGAATTTTACAAAACTTTCAAAAGGGCACTTTAAATTACAGAGAGCTGGCTTGAGAACCAACATGGATTTTTCCAAAACAACGCTCCAGCCGTTTGGGAGAAATTTACGTAAATTTGGCCATTGCAGATTCGGATTCTTCACCCTTTGAAACGTAAAACAGAAATTTTCAGGGGGGTTAGGAGACAATGGTTCTTCCATCCACAAGTTCTACGATAAATTGGATCTGTTACTTTCAAAATTTCGTCGTACAAAAGCATGCGGTTTCTTCGAGACATTTCAAAGAAAATAAAGCAGGTAGAATAATAGAAGGCAGACTCGTACGAAAGCGCAAGCGGGACTGGAGCTTCTTGAAGGAAAATGGTAAAACCCCATCTCCCCCTGCTCAGTAATGTTGAACGTTCATTGTTAACACGGTCCAAAGTCTTCCAACTACCGCTCCGAGTCCAAAAAGCCAAAAATGACGGGAGGAAATATGAAAGGAGTGAGGTCATAGCAAGACGAAAACGAAACTGTATATATGCGGAGCCCGGCAGGGAGGTGATTCAAGGTCGATCTGTATAAATGCGGACCCCAGAAATGACGTTCACCTAGATAGCTCCGCATATATGCGGACCCCGGCGCTAAAAGGTTAAACAACGTACCGCTACATAACGAACAAATTCATGATAGGAATTTCCCCAACCGGCACAAAAATTGATGAAAATATTTTTTAAATTTCCAACACAGTATCACTACCAGTACCCAGTACCAGGTACAGCCATTTCTTGCTGATGTGAGTATACAGCCAAGTTTCCTTGGAAATGGGCGGCAAAAGAACTCTGAGAATATTCTGACCTCCCAATATTTTTGTAAGCCAGGGCTGCATATTGTTTGTGTGGAAACAGGGCTAGAAATTTCTGTGTGGGTGAGAAGAAAAAATTATGTCAATTTTCGTTTGTGATCATTGGCCACATTGAAATTTTTCCGCTCCCTCGTTTTTGATTACATCTTTTTCGGGCAATATTGTCGATTCTCTCCACTAACAGCTTGTTATGAGATCTACTCCCATTATTTGAAATTTCAGTCCACACATTTCTTACAGCCTTCTGAACAGACGTTTTCTGACTTCAGATGTAATTAAATTACTTAATAAATTGAATTAAATTACCTAATAAACTTTATAGTGAGACGGTTAGGAGAAAGATCTTTAGGAAAATGTTAACCTCGAGAGGAGACATGAGCTGCCCTAACCATTGACCCGAGCTTTCTATATTACTCTGCGACTGTATACACTTCTCGGTACCTACATTACATTACTCTCCTATTGTTTACACTTCACTGTATCTGTATTACTTAGCTGCCCAGCCAGTTATACGATTACATACTCGATGAGTGACTAACGAGGTATGAGAATTATTCGTTAACGAGTCCACTGGTAGTTAGTGAGTTAACTCGAAGCAATTAATTTCGAGGAAACAATGGAAACCATAATTTCACCTATTATTCACCTAATGTGCTGAGTTATTTACAGCACACGTTGGTTTGAACGTCCACACCTTTCTATATGACGTCATGAAGTGAAGTCAACTTCTTTTAAGAGGTTTGTCTGATAAGTTGCCAAAACCATCAGTCTTATCAGCATACCACGCGGTTTTTCACAGTAAGGTATGTTATGACATTTTGTGTTGGGGCACTCTTCACCATCATCCTCTTTTTAAAGTACAGCAGCGAGCCACTATGGCAATTTTAGGATTCCCATTCCGAGCTAATTGCAAAAGGGCATTTGCTGAGCTCACAATATTCACCATCCCTGCATTTTATATTTATAAATGCCTATTCTACCTACGTTGTATATCATGTGGACAAGTTTCAAGTTAAGAAAGTGTACAGTTTCATGAAACAAGAAGCACATCTGCTCTATCTCTTCCCTTCTGTTGCATGAATACTGTAAGGAATTGTAAGAGCTATTGATATATAAATGTTTCAATGTTTTGCCAAAGCAAAATAAGGTTGTTTAGAAGCCAAAGTGTTTAAAAGGTATAAACATTCATCTTTTATAAAATTAGTGCCTCACCAATTTGACAAGGCACAAAGGCAATTTCACCTTAAAATTGGTACATCCTCACCATCAGAATCATTTTCAGTTTTTACTTATTTGTCAAGTTGACAATTGCTTTGCATCTCACGTTAAGACAAATAAAAATATTCAGAAATATTTATGCATACCAATATACCCATACACCAACTCATTTATGATTCCTATTCTCTACTTCATCGAGCCGCAAGATTATTATTTGTATTTTTAGTTCCAACTAGATCACACGTGCCGACTTCTTCGGACTGTTGGCATTTCCAATCGCGATGAAATTACCAATGTGTTTCGGCTAGGACTGACTGCTGCGATTCATTTGCCGTCTGGCTTATTGGCTGAAGCCAGTTTGGCTACGTTTGGCTTAACTTCCCTTTGTACCGTATTAGATGTGGTTTTATTATTTGGTGCCAAAATATAATGTCTTTCAGGAGTTCCAAAGATCCCAAGATAAACCATTGGGGAAACGCTGCTTTCTCAGCAGCTATGATGTCATATCGATCAACAGAACTTGCTACATTCCTGCCAGTCGGAGTAGCAAGTGAAATCCACTAATAAGTCCGTAATTTCGAAGTTGGGGATGAACAAGTTAAGCCATCTTTCTAGGAGTTTGTGAATTATTGGAAGCCTCTCATGAGTGCTCCCACTAACAGCTCTGGTGAGTTTAATTGAGATTTTGGTTAGTTTTTAGAAATAGTTTGAAATGGTTCAATTTATGATAAAGATGTGACCGTAATGCATGCCTTACTCACCAATATTTTTGTGTTTTGAAATTCATACTAATTCATAAATGCGCTGTGTAATTTACAATGTAATGTGCAACTCGTACCCAGCACAATTGCATTTCTGTACGGTCTGGGTCGGTAAGTTTTGAAATATAACGCTCGTAGATATGACAATGAAACGCTCAGGTATAGGATTCCAGGGGATTTGTATGCGAACTCGGTGTCTGATGCAACTGATGTAACTGCGGGGGTCGGGGACGTGACCGGGCCCGCTAATCCCGACGTATCGCTGTCGGACTTTGATGGTAGTTCATCGCGAAAGCCAACTTCAGATCATAGAGGCGGCAACGAGGTGTCCAGCCTGAGCGGTCACGTAGAAGCCACCAAGATTTGAACCTACGTATCCTAACGAGCCGCAGTGTGCCACTGAATCCGGAGACAATAAATTGATTTGTGCCTACCGATAGTGCCGGTTGACTGCGCCGCACAGCACACCTGCTCCACTATGCGGACCCGATAACATTTATTAATCATCGACGCTGCCGACGTAATCGTCATGGACCGTTTTCAACGTTTGAAGCTCAATAATCGATGCCTTCGTACGAGTTAGGCACGGTCTGAGGAATGGGTGGGATGGTTTGCAAAGTTCAATTCGAACAAGCCCTTAAAATCTATCAATGTGTCGATTTATGTTCTATTTACCTTCTAATCTTATTTTTCAAATTTATAATAATTTTTCATATCATTGAAATTACAAGCTTCATGAAAAAAAGTGCTTTCCTAGCCGCACTCTCGCATTTGCACCGTCAAAATGATGTATGCGCGTAACCGCATCGTAAAAGGGATGGAACTAGCTGTCAACTCGTGATGGGGCTAGTACGAGAATAACCGATTTCAACGATTATTTTGACATTTGAAATTCCGAAATCTGACAAAAAACCAATTAGTACCTAACTTTACAACTCATCGTGTGATGAATATGGTTAGATGGTCCTTCCCGATTTCAAAATCCGTCGCCTTGGGAGATGAATCAGACGTTTTCAAGCGTCTGGATCATCTGAGTGTGCGGAGCTTATAACCGCATCCAGCTCAATGGAAGGGGCAACTGTACCATTCCATCACCTCACAATCGTCATCTAAATTTAGCTCGAAATTACTCTAACCAAAATGCTTTAATCATGCAAAGCATTAAACGGACGTACGGAAGGTAATCTGTGAGAATTTTATGATAGGAACTGGGAAGATTAACCAAACTCTATGGAGTTTATGGTGGCAAAGTTTTGAAGAAAACGTTTTGAAGAATTTGGTGGACAAAATCCCTTGTAATTTTAAGACACAGAAGGTCCCTCCCGTTGCCAATACAGTATTAATCTGCCCCCAACAAATTTGAATTTCAAAATATAACAATGATTGAACTCAAAAAAATCATAAATGGTATGAATAGCAATTCGGCTCCTGGGTAATATTTCAATGAGATTCACTAAGAGGTATTTTCAAAAATGTAAGGATTTGCTGGTACCTATCATCAACCTCAGCCTAATGAGTTGAAGTTACCCGCATCAACTGCCGGGAATCGGCACCGTCCGTAGGCAGTCAAACAGGATCGTTAAGGAAGGATCGAGAAGATTTCGGATCGGTAACGCACGTCTCGTACAGCCTCCGTGTCATCCGACCTTGATAAACATCGCTCCGATTTCCTTATTGAGCACAAATTCCAAGCTTATAGCACTTGGGATCGAGCAGCTTCTTTATACAAATTTTGAGGAGCAGATCTCCGGTCAGATAGACAGTTTGGCTTCTTGAAGGGGGTTGGTGTTGAGGAGGCACTGCACTCAGAGACATAAACTCGTTGCTGGACCGTAAAAGAAGAGCGTGAAATGGCTACTGCATTAGAATCCAACGACAGGGATCTACTGGTAAAACTATTAACTCCTATGGTATCAAATGATTAGAATTAGAACGGATCAAAAGTCACTTCAATGAGCGGAAACAAATAGTAATAATCTATAGTATCGACAGCAATGACAATTCACTCAAATATGTTGTAATTCACATTGGTGTCTTTAATTTCTTTCTTTTTTGATTTTTATCAGTTGGATTGGAAATCTGAACCCCCAGGGTACCTCACATCTGTTTGCAGATACCACGGTAATCTTGTGCAAAGTGAACGCATGAGGTGGAGTTTTCGAAATTACCCAATAGAGACATTAATGGAACATTCAAGTAGCCCTGTAATAACACTGCTAGTGAGAACATGAAAAATAACTTAATACCTGGTCTTTTCAAAGTTTCTGCACGAGGAATCAATTATCAGTAAAATTAAAATTCATATGTGCTCCTCACATGGCATGCGTACTTCATGCTTCTGCCCTGTGTTGGAATATGATTGATGAGAATCTCAGGTGGGATTGTCATGTGACCCCGACTCAGAAACTACGTAAATTCAATGATAATAGCAATAAAAAACATTACCAAATTCAACTTCATATGTTGAATTGGACAAGAAATAACTTAATAAGCGCAGATGTTCGAAGTGGTTCTTTCAACATCCATAAACTTTCGCGGAGGTGCAAGAGTACGTTCTCCTAACCTTCATTACCAAACATCTGCCTACACTTCCATTCGATTTCTAAAAGTGGGATCGAACAAATGATAATTTTGCAAACAATTTGTTGAGTACTGGGTACCAACGGTGTATCAAATATTTAATGTTACGAGATAAAACATACATGATCAATATGAGGAAATGCTACACGACGTAAATACGGTGCGAGGAAGTAAGTGACTCCCCTATTCCTTTATGTATGTGTGTTAAGCTACGTTGTTACACAACATGTTTCGCCATCCGGCCTCATCGTGTGCATTGTTGAACTAAAGTAGAAATACAGGATCATTTGTTATAGATTATAATTTAATGATAGCAAAATGCGTGGAGATAACTAACACGGGGGGCTTAACTTACTATTGTTATACGTTATACATTTCTTTTCAATATTACGTTTCACCCAACTAGGATCCGAAAAGTTTTCTTATCTGAAAAGTGGGTTTTTTTTTTTTTTTTTTTTTTTTTTTTTTTGTAGGGTACATCTAAGGATGAAGTTCCCTCCCAAACACTGTTTATGCAAAATTAAAAAAAAAGAATTCGTGTAAGCTACAAAATGATAAACATGTGAAACCCAATCGTCGAAAATTCGTTTTGCCTTTGTTAAAAAGATGAAGTAATTTCATTTTCAGCAAGCTGTAAGGGATATTGAATTGAAACTGAATCTTTTATCATCAAAGTTGAATTGGATCGTTTTTCCAATTACGACGACGTTTACCGAGTCCACGCCCTTAGGAGGTATCACTTCAAAAAATTGTAACAGAACTCAGGTCTCAATCTAAAACATGTTTATTATTCAGCAAAAAAACTGCAACTTATCCCATAAAACTCGATTATATGTGCAATAGTTAGTCCTGCTTAATGGTTAGGGAATGCGATCAACTTGACATTATCTAAATTCAGCGATTTGCTCCTCCTTAACTTTTGAATAGCGAATTCACTGGTTAATTAATTAGTAACAATTAATTAATCACCAATAACACTCAACTACAATAACAATAATTACTTGCCTAATTAAGTTACTGTTTGATAGGGATTTCATCACGCTAACGATAGTATTTGATTTAATGGCCGAACGGGTTGGGCGTTGCAGTGAACCGTTTTCCAACCGATTACCGCAGTTGAGCGTCAACGTCGTTTCACGCTTCTGTACGGCTAACCCGCTTCCAGTCACGGAGGCGAGACAATGAGTAGCTTCAAGCGAAATCATTCGATCCAATCCTGATCCTTCGTTTGGCGGAAGAAAACCTAGAATAGTTCGCTCATTTCCCTTTTGTTCACGCGAGCTAAGAGTGTACCGCTTCATTTAGTACACAGGTACATAGCAAACTATTTCACTAAGATTTGTTATTTCTAAACCCCAGTAGAGAAATGTGAAAAGAACAAGGTTTTTCCTCATTTGGGATATCATGTTGATGTTTACACATATGACAAGTTCAGTTTGAATTGTTCAGGTAATCAATCTCAATAAATGGTATAATACATGAGGAAATTGTATTACCTACCCATGTTTTCAAGTTTTGCAGTTTGTTCGAATAATTATTCGAATTATAATTCTTCAAAAAAAAAAGAAAGGTGAGGAGGAGCTCACAGTGAAAGGGTGAAAAGAGAATGAACAGCCTCCCATTTACACTCGTAGGGAGGTTTAATAACGGGGCATATGGCGGTGGTCACTTCACCCTCAAATCACGAATATCTCTGACGCGCAACAGCGATGGGATTTTAGGGGGATCTGTCGTGGGCGACGTAATAACCGACGAAGGCGGCATTAATGTGAATGTCGACTACGAGCTGTAACTGCCCCCCACGTACAGCATTCTGGAAATGTGCTACAGCCCAACTGTTAAGACTTGACATGGGATGGACGCGTTAGGAAATTAATGAAAAAGTTCCAGTTCTCCTGTGTTATCGTCCGATCGACTTTTTGAATTATTTTTATGCTAAATTGTTTTATTTGATATTTCAAGAATCTCTAATAAATTTGAATCACTTTCGCTCAATAAATTTGTTAAACATATCGTGCTTCCTTCACAAAGGCCTAGATAGATAGATTGATAGATAAATGAATTATTTTACAACTTACAAAGTAAATAAATAACTGAAATAAGTTTCTAATAAACTATACGGCACGGTTACAAAACCGTCTGCCGGAGGTTTGGTTTCTTTTTGAACAAGGAGTAAACAAAAAATTACAAAGGCTCCTTCAGTGGTCATGAAAGTAGCCACCACGGTATCTCTATCCTATTAATAAGAGATACCCCAGATGAGTACTTTATGAACTAAAATGATTGATTATATTAAATTAGCAGCTAAATAAATGGCGTGTATACTAAGTACATCATTTGTTGGAAGTGGAATCTAAATTTTAATAATTAATGTGGTGTAAATGTAGTGTTATAGGTACGTACTTCATGAAAATTAGATGTAAGAACCATCTTCGGGCTGGGCCACAGTGGTACACTCTCCAGCTCGGTCATCAGTTATTGAATAATTGAAGAATGTAACATGTAAAATGATGTAAATAAACTATCTATCCATCTATCGATCATGTCCAAATTCGAATGTTCAGAATAAGAGAACCTACATATCGAACTAGAGTGACTAGAGCGGTAATAATTGGCAACCCAAGTGCCAGAGACAGATGTCGGGGGGGGGGGGGGGGGTGGATCACTGTCGTTTTTCGTTGGTTTCCATGCTTACGTATTTTTCCCCAGAATCATTTTCTAGAGGGAGTATATTCGGTATGTTATAGTGTAAATTCTACCTGCACACGTGGCTCGTTGGTGAGGTTGAATTCGTAGATTGCCTGCAAGTTCAATAGCAAAAAACGTGATGTTGGATCAAACGGCAAAATTTGAACACCAGTGCCGTCTATTGACAGAATAATATTCGGTGATTACCTCTTCCTCCCCGAATCTGGGGAATGTCATGAAAATGATTTTACAGATGTATCTCAACTAAAAATGTTCTTGTTACTCGAAGTATTTATACAAAGTAGGTTTAGAAGGAATGTTGTCAGTAATAAAAATGATTCGCCTATCGTGTAAAGTATTCTATCATTTCATTTTATTTTGATGTACTGGATGGAAAACTCCTAAACGAGTTCCACTATCTGCTTTTCAGGAAGATACCATATTACACGGATATGTCTTTGATTGCGAATTTCATAACAGATGTCCTCGAGAGTTGTAAACAACCCTTCAGCTTTTGACTGTAGGCGACTAAATGTATGGTAGAGAATTTGAACACTACATATTACAGTAAATATTAAAGTCCCCAAACCGAATCATCTGTCAGCGCAAAATTTAGTGTCCACCAAACGAAAATTGTTCATAGCCCAATCAATTCAGTTTAGGTGATGCGGGAAACAATAGAAGGTTGGTATGAATGCCCTCTTCACCTACACGGGACCATCTATTCGCAATGTTTTTCCTAGCATCAATGCAATGGCTGGGTGTGATTAAAATACAGTTTTTTTCAGAAGCTAAAGATCGAGCCGTACTCGCTCTTTCTTAAAAACCAGCCGTACCAAGAGGCTTTTGTGATGCACGTTGAGATCAAAGCTTTTGGATTGCCCGTAAAAAAAAATCCAATAATTTTGGAGAACTTGTTGTGTCAGATGTAGGTCATGCACCGATGGAAAACATCAAATATGGGTAGGTTTGAAATGACGCTGCAACTTGTGAGGAAGCAGTCGACCAACATTTGGGCATCTACTCAAAGGAAAAGCGTACCTACAGAAGTAGGACCCCTCCAGTTTTACCAGGTGTCTAACCAATGGGAAACTATACATGTATTTATATGAGTGCGGGGTCGTTCTCATTTAAGGAAATAGCAATAGAAGGCGTATGGGTAATCCGTACAGGTAATTTCCAAGGCTGACAGTTAAATTAACTTGTTCACCGAAGAAGGGCATTGATGGGGCACGTATTTTGCAAGTCTAAATTCTGTCCACATTCATCCTACCTTTTGAAATGCTGAATTTTTGGTTAAAGGGCTGATTTTTCTATCTCCATCCTAATCAAAATCAACGTTTGGAATGATGATTGTTTATCTTTAGCATGAAAACGCGGTAGTGATATCAAAAACCTACTCGAGGAATTCCATGGCACATTCCCAGCACCACACCTCATGACAGCAATGACTGTGATGATATCAACCATCACTCCTTTTAGCTGAAATATAGCTTGCCGCAGGACGTTCCATTGTTTTTTAATTTCTAAAAAGATGGATTGTTCACAACAGAACACATTGTTCGCAATTTTTGTTCATAACGTAATGTCGACGTGATTTTAAGGTTCGGACATATTTTGTCATTTGTTCCGTGACCTCTGTTATGTACGGCATGGAAGAACTGTAAACTGGTTGCTGTTGAGTCGGATCACAGTCGCGCATGCTTGTTTGAAGTGTAAAACGTCTATCGTGATGACGGCGTTAACATAAGCCGCCCGAATCAGTTTCCGCCTTTGTGTATTTCAATTATCCCCGGGAAAATTAAATTGAGGCAGCTGCACGTATCAGGAGGGTAGATCTGTATAACAATTTACATTTCCGGGGAAACAAGCTTTGATCTGTATGGAATTAAACGTGAACAGGGTGAATTTAAGACCCGACCCTCGCTAACCCTAACAATTTCATTGAAGTGAACTAATAATACAACTGATTCAGCGTTGCAGGATTCCATCAACATTCGGGTACGAGTTAATGCTTCTATTGATCCCATTCCCTTTGGAATTTGTGGTGAATCATTTCTTCAGATTCTCAAAATCATTGTAAATCATCGAAAGCCAATATTAATTGGCCCGAGTTTTGCCAAATCCAGCCGATTCGACTTATCATCCTATTTGAGTCAGCTTCATACTCCAATTTCCCCAGAAATCACACCAGTGGCAGTAAAATGAGTAACTCCGCCGTGTTGTACTCAATATTTCCCAGCTAAAAACATTTGGATCGATAATATGCAGAACTGTCAGCTCTTGTAACGCTTCGATCCAGTTCATCATCCATTATACGTTAGGCAACTGGCCTTTCAGTCAAGTCCGATTCCGAGTTTCCTCATTGATGTCGGAACCTTTATGGTAGAGGAGATACATTTTGGGGCAGAGATTCAAATCATCTGAAGAACATATAACGTTCCATTAGATCCACTACTTGGCTCTGTTCACCCCTTGATCATCTCTTTTGCTTAGATTTGCTTTTTTACTCATTAACTATTCCAGCTTTCCATATTGAGCTAATGTTACACACACACATGGATGCTCCAACCTCCTAAATTTTCCCTCTTGTCCAATTGGCTAAAACAAAAAAAGAGTCCCCTTTATTCACATCAAGATTTTATGAAACTGTTTCTCCAACTCTCACCTTCCTCGTATGCTTTACACCGATGGTTCCAAAACATCAAGGGGAGTTGCGCAGTCTGAATTGACTCAGAAAAACCTAAGTTTACATTAACCCCCTCGATTCATCACACTTCATTCTTAGATTTGCTTGTTCAAATCTGATCATTCATTATCTATTCTAGCTTTCTATATGGTCATCAGTAGAACTGTTATATACCTCATTTGGATAAATGTAGTTTTGATCTCCAACCGTCGAGTATTTTCCACATGGCTGATTGTCAAAATTTCATAAATGCTAATGGTCCTGCCCTTCATTTTGTATTCCTATTCAACACGATTTTTACGACAGAACGTTTCTCATTCTCTCTCCGAATTCACCTGTAGGAAGGAGATGGTCAATTTTAATCTTGAAAAGGTTTTTGCGATGGGACCCCCCGCCGAAAAGCGACAGGAAAAAGTGAGACAAAAGTAGCGCGTATTTTTATAATGATTTTCACTTACAACCGATCGTTACTAAGGAACTTTATTTTCGCCATTTTTCATCGCACAAAAATTGTTCACCACTTTTTGGAAAGCTGTAAATTTATTTGACACCAGACCACATCCCACGCTGCCAATTTCCCCCTCCTTACATCCCGGAGAACCATTGGTTATGAGTTCGTTTTGTTGACAAAACTTCTTGTTGGAGTGAAGTTCTGGCTTAATAACCTATGACCGGGGTCAGATCTTTAATAATACAATACAGAGTTACAGAAAGGTATCTTATATAATACAGTGAGAGAGAGATGAGAGAGAGAGAGAGAGAGAGAGAGAGAGCAAAAACCTTTTCAAGGTACGTCACATTATAGCCGTTAGGCTTCAAGCGGAAATCATCCGGGGGTGCAAGGTGCCGAGGCGCGCAGCGCCGAGTTTTGTTTTTATTTTTTATTTTTTTTAATGTGGCACTAAAAAATACATACAACCATAAATTTGTACTTTTTCATCACCAACCCCTATTTTTTATGGCCATCTTTAGTAATTTAATCATTATCATCCCGCTCGATAACTGATCAATTATAGTGTTTTCAACTGCACTTCGATTAAAATTTCCCTTAGCTTATGGTAAATGTTTTAAAATGAAAATGAACATGTACTTTCATTAATAATGCTCAATCCTGATATATGCTTAGTGTTACCAATCTTGGATAGTAAAAAATATTGTTCACGCAGTAGAATTAAAAGATTGATGTTGTTTGCTAGCGTTACTGTCGCAATTAATATGTGATGTGTAATTTTAAGAAATAAACTATAATAACTTGAAAATAATCTTAAATAAGAACGGAGTAGGATAGAACGTTGTCTATATTTCTACGAAAGTAAAGAAACATCATCATCAGTAACAAACATGTTGACCTAACCGTCGAAATCGATTTAACAGTGTAACTCTTTACTTTCGTGGAAATATAGACAACGTTCTATCCTACTCCGTTTTTATTTGAAATGGGTTTCCACAACTTCGTCGCGAGTGACTTAGTCCGTGAAAATACTCGTAATATTGTTTGGAATTTGTTATTTTTACATCCTCTTATCGTTCATAGCGCTGCTTGCCTATTTCACGAATATACCACATGCTTGCACACTTATAATAAGTAAGAGAATTTTTGTCACCACTAGAATTTATCTAGAAACTAGAAATAATTTATAAGGCAAAACAACAATGCCGGATCAGCTAGTAAATCTGTAACCATTTATGTAGATCACTATGATGGAATCAATTTGCTTTTTTTTTTTTTTTTGTGAAGAAATTTCTGGCTAGATTTATTGGGGAAGCAGCCCAGAAAGGGGGGGGAAGGGGGGGCAAGCGCAGATGATAATAGACTTCTCCTTGCCCTTGCGGAGTGGAGTCCCATGGAGACGGTAACACGATGTTAATGGATGATGCAGAATCCAAACGTGAGGCGAAGTTAACGAATATTTGGAATTCCAATGTACTCCTAACCGGTTTGAGCTCATGAAGAGGGTCCGAGGTGGAATCCCAATCCTCCCAATGAAACCGAAAACCCCGATTCTAGGCTTTCTTTCTTAGAGCCGGAAAGGACAAGTTCCATTACTAAATTGTCGATACCCTCAGCTGGTTTCTGTCGGACTTTCACAATTTCAGTTCATGCAGAAGATGTAGAGTACGTAATTGGAACTCACCTAAAACATAAGGTGTTCCGAGGATGGCAGGCACGGTGAAACCGACTCCGATCCGAAACAGGGTCCAAGTTAGGAAATCGGGAGCAAAAGCTGTGGCGATTCCGAAGAAGCACTCGATGAACAGGTATATGAAGAAGGAAGGCCGTCTCCCAATGCTGAAACAAACGAACAAAACATCGGATTACTGTGGAAAGTTCATTTATTCTTCTACAATCATTCAGCATTGCTAAATCAGCAATTACATGCTACTGCTATATCAATTGACAAGTCCATAGAATCTTTCTTTATAGCCAAAACCAATTTAAAGGTTTGCAGCGGATTATAAGTGAAAATATGTACCTATACCCATAAAAGTACACCTTTGAGTAATAATTTCTAACGTGTTTGCGTTGGAGAGGTATTTTGAAAAATATTCCAATGAGAGCCTTTCAACGGATTTTAACGCTGGTGGGAGACTTCCCGCCTGCCTTCCAAAATCCGATTTGTGCCACCGCATCTGTCATTAGCCTTCGGCTCTCGTAATCCGCCTCCTCGTGAACGTTCAGGTTCCCAGAATACGTCTGGTGCACAGAGTGGGCCACTTTCCAAATAGCAGTTTTAAAGAAAAATATCCACCTCGTACAAGCCTAGAGTCGAACACTGCAGGTCAGAGATTGCAGGAAATGATAAAACTGGGCCGCCACTATATCCAGGTTTTATACAGCGATTTTTCGGTAAAAATGCCATATTCTGCCTATTTTTGGAGAAATGCCATGTTTATGTCATGTTTTAGCTTTTCTTTCGACTAACTCATTTTAAGAAATGAGTAAAAATTTGTTGAAACCCCAAATAGTTGAGTTTTGCTCGAACTGAAATTAGTTGCGAGTCCGAGGCAGACTAATAATGACTTGGCATGAGGTTTTTTAAGCAGTTTCATTCGTGTACGTACTGCTCCACGAGTTTCAGATCGGGGTGGGGGTTAAACCAATGTTAGTTGTTATCAACATTTATATCCCTTCATAAACTTTGTCATTCGTTCCGATCTGAGATTTCATTGTGAAGTGTTTGTGAAATTCAACATGCTCAAACTTCCTACCTCCAGCGTCAGTCTTCTGAAGAAGTGGATAGATGTAGACAGTGATTTCGCCATAGAGGATGGAAAGATATTCTGCAAGCTATGTACATAATGGGAGGTTCTTAAAATGTTCTGTCTCATATAAACCCCTTCTGTACATCAATGATCTCAACTTCTGATTCATTTCAGGTGGTCTACATTAAGAAAAAACCATGTTTACGATTTTTTCGTCTACGTTTAGGGGAGAAAATTGAGTGGGAATGCGCTCCCCTGAATCGTGCGTTAATCAATTTTTGAAAGGTGAAATCTTGGTGCATTTTCCTCCTCCCTGTATAGTGACTATAAATGGCTGAGTTCGTAAGGCAACTTGTTGGGCGCGATAGCAGTTTCCGGGATCCTGGGTGTTCGCGCTGCCTGACTTGACTTTTTCTTTTAAATCACAGCAGTATGATTTTAAGAAGAAGTGCCAAGAACAGCACAAGAGCTCTGTGGGGCACAAGGCAAAGAAGAGTGCTTCAGGCTGCGGACGGAAGAAACAGCAGACTTTGAGGGAAGCTGCAGATGCAGCATCAGATCAGAATATTCGGCAACAGAAAAAGAGGTCACCGCTTCCTTCAAGAGGGTATTCCGCTCCATAAATTTGGAAGGGACCCCTGCGCGAAATATTTGACAAGTACTGCCCCAATGTCAAATTGTCGAGCGTAAGCAGGTTACGACGAATAGTACCACAGTTGCGTGAAGAGGCAAATTCAAGAGCTCAAATTATCACAAGAGCTTGATTGTGTGGATAGTCAAGCATTTGAAGAGACCTTTGTAAAATGTTCATATTACAACAAAAAAGAATTTATTTTCTATCTAATTTAGATATAGGAAGAGATCGCTATGAAATACGCCCCGACAGCATCAGCTGATGTGGAGAAGACTTATTAAAAAACGCTGCAAATTCTTTCACTGGGGTTTATTATTCAATTGGCTTGCGTTCATGATTTGAATTTCTACTAAGCTTTGGAGTGTGCGTGTTTCACAGGATAGAGCGATTATTGAATTTCAGGAGGCACACAAATATGATCAACTGATCAATCAACTTGTGCTCCATTCATATCTCCTGAATAAACCCCAGTGAAAGAATTCGCAGCGTTTTTTATTGAACCTCAATAAAAACATCTATAACTTCAAACTTCCCCAAATCCAAATTTAATTGATGTAGCCAAAGGTGGACTAATGTAGAGGAGGCACACAAATATCATCAACTGATCAATCCAAATAGGTGTTTTGGATGAGAACCGATTTACGTGGTCTATGCATATCTCCTGAAATTCTAATAATCGCTCTATCACCTGTAAAACACGCACACTCCGAAGCTTAGTAAGATTCAAATCATGAACAGATTTACGTGCTCCATTCATATCTCCTGAATAAACCCCAGTGAAAGAATTTGCAGAGTTTTTTTATTGAACCTCAATACCCCTCCCCCCCCTCCCCCCTCAATAAAAACATCTATAATTTATCAAGTCCTTTAGCACTCAAATCATGTATTGCGTTAAAACTTCCCCAACTAACTTCAAATCCAAATTTAAACGATGTAGCCAAAGGTAGACTGATGTAGAGGAGGCACACAAATATGATCAACTGATCAATCCAAATAGGTGTTTTGGTTGAGAACCGATTTACGTGGTCTATGCATATCTCCTGAAATTCAATAATCGCTCTATCACCTGTGAAACACGCACACTGCAAATTCTTTCAGAGAAGTATGATTTTATTTCTCTACTATAATTGAATTCTGAAAAAATCCTAAATTTTTCTGTTTGAGTGAGTCAAAGAGTCAAGTAAGAGCCATTTCTTTAAAAAGTGGAGATGCTCAAGGCCTCATGTCCCTCAAGGCCCCCATGACCCACATACCTCTCAAACCCCCAACTTTCTCCTTCTTTTGAATTACTTATCCGGTAATTCAAAGAGTTGTTAATGCATCAACCAAACATTCTAACCAAAAAAGGGCTTATGAAAACATATTTCCTAATTTTGAGTTAATTCCAAATACGAGACGATGAATCATCAATTAATCCCCTCATTTTGGAAAGAAATTAGCCACAAGCGTTCTTCAGCTGGTCCTTCTCATGGTTACCATAAGATATTATCCTCTAAAAAAGCTCTCGATTTCCCAATGACGATAGAATGGTACATAAATATAACTTGGAAAACTATACAAGTCCATCAGTATGAATCTAAAGCTGATAACTATATACCAACAATTGCGCAGCGTACTGTATGTCGACAGAGACGTGGGGGAGGGGGGTAAACTTTACTCTAAAATCGATAACTAAGGTCCATCATTGAAAATAATACACCAATGTCATTAATACATTTTGGATGAGGTTTTGTTTTATCCTAGTTTAGTGATGGAAATTTCAATATTTTTTGTGCTGGAATCGGTATGAAAAGCCTAAGGACTTCATAATAAGAAGGAATACAAATAAAAGGCAGATACGAAAAAGGAAAACTCCCCGATTCAGTGCCTGCTTGAAGCTATGCGAAGAAGGCGCTACATCTCTTGAAGAAGATGTTCGTTTTATTAAGATTAATTCCAGATAAAAGACTACGTATTCTCAGAATCAGATTGCAAGCTTGTAATAGGTACTTCTTGTAGGGTTTACTTGGACGTCTCATTTTGTTTCTCTTGAAACTGCTCATTGTCTCACTGCGTTGAGTGGATTTAGCCGAGAGTATCTTGTTAAATGGAGGCTCTTTTAGCAAATCCCGACCCAACGGGTCCCCAAGCAAGGCGACTTATTCGTGAGAAATTCCACGAAAGAATTGGAGATAGGTACCCTCATGGAGTGCCTTTATTTTCTTCTCGGAATACAATAAACATTTGTGTATATTGGGAGATGCTATCATTCTAGTATATCTGTTTTGGCACATGACAGCGGGCCCGCTGCAACGTGATGGGACGGAGTAAATGTGTAATGCAAGGCACAAACTGAACGTATATTTGTGCGAGCGCACGTAAGTAGTTGAAAACATCTGTGAGGAGGCCCATTGATTTCCGCACTCAAGACCACATCTGCTGCTGGCCCTCGACCTCGTTTACCAAGTGGTTCCTTGCACAGAGGAAAAGCTTACTGAAATGTTGATCACGGTATTCTACGTTATTCAACCAACAGCAACTAAAATACAAAACTGATCGCATGCTCCAGTTGTCTTCGTTCGCTACCAGACAACAGACAGGCAATAAAGCTACATGACGTCATGCGCATTGTGATTACACACCATAGCCAATCTCCGAGTCTACCTGTAACTATCAGAAGCTTCGTTCCCACTTTCAGGAGATGTGAAAATGTTCTACTCCTAAATTGAATTTTTCAATCGCACTTAACGTTTTAGACCATCAAGAACAACTTTCCCTTTGCCCGCAAATCCTTTAAGCAAGCAAAGCTTTTAACCTTTTCAATTTTAACCAACAGTTTTTGCCTTATTTCGATGGCATTCTCAGAGATTGTAGCTGGTTCGCTATGGGTTCCATCGCCCGAAAATCCATACTTCACTCTTGGCATGCACAAACGTAAAATCCACCGAACCTAAATTTCTCAGGTTCTTGGGCCCGATCTCGCTTTAAGTGCGCCAGGTTTAGAAAATTCAAGACATAAGATTGGAGCGTATAATAGTTTATTTTTATTTTTCGGAAACGTTTCGTCCCGCTATGGGGACTTCTGCAGTCCTGCGTACAGCATAAAACATTCGTTAATATTCACTAAGGCCTATTTCTATCACATGTATTTTATTCTCTATTATGACTGTCACTCTTAATGAAATTAAATTTTTTTCACCTGTGAACAGACGACGACGAATGTTTTATGCTGTATGCAGGGCTGAAAATGTCCCCATAGCGGGACGAAACGTTTCCGGAAAATAAAAATAAACCTATTATGCGCTCCAATCTGATGTCTTAAATGAAAGTGGTCACACCACAACCAACAACCATGTTTAGAAAATGTGTTATGATAGCCACAGACGTAATAGGGCTACATATTAATAATAAAGTGTAATGATTTGGAGTGTTTTAAATTTATTTTTCAAAAAAATTGACATCCCACGTTTAAAGTTAAAAAAAAAGTGATCTAGTAAGTGAAAATTGGAAGACAAATTCTATTATTCTCAATGCCACTTGATGTAATTAACAGTCATATCATCGTATGACCTTTATGATCTTCGACGCCTAATGAATTCCTGAACCAACCAATGAATAACTTAACTGAACTAATTGAGTTTGATGTTTATACATCAAATCTCACTGTGGCTGGTTTGATGTTGCTTAATGACATCGAGATATTCCCGTTAACAATTGAGTTGGAAGCCTTTGTTGAAAGGGCAGCTGACAGTTACACTGCTGCGTCTCCCGAACTCATTACCCTACAATGGGAGGCTAATCCTATCCAGAATAGATCTAATACGACCTACCTAATATGAAACACAATACGATGTACCTTATACTAAACATAGAACGTGCAG
This sequence comes from Creontiades dilutus, assembly GCA_031894815.1. Classification (NCBI taxonomy): domain Eukaryota; kingdom Metazoa; phylum Arthropoda; class Insecta; order Hemiptera; family Miridae; genus Creontiades; species Creontiades dilutus. Next base: position 12,839 of record JAVIWC010005249.1, on the reverse strand, counting down.
CTCCATCTGAATGAGCGCGGTCGTGAATGGCACGTGTAATCTACTTTTCCGTTCCTCCAGCATCCGCGAGCTCGCTTTTCAATGACATATATAAACTAGAAATAAACTAGAAGGCCACCTCCTGGGCTGCTTCGCCTGACAAGCTCCAGCCATTCCGGCCTTGAGGGCCGCGACAATATGGACTAATGAAAGGGTCAGTACGTCCTTATACCTCAAAAACCCCGCTCCTTCTTCAAAAGATACAATATTGTATTATCATGGACGTACATGGAAAATCCATTAGGTCCATTTTTTCTGAAATTGAATTTAATTCTCCACCAAGACCTCCTAGAGGTTTCCCAGTAGTCGACAGGCCAACTAAGACTTTTCGGTTAGTAAGCGGAACTTCCAATTTTTCCAGTATGTCAGTGTGCTATACAGGCGTTTTGACATTTTGCAGACGTTTGGGAGAAGAAAGAAAGAAGAAGAAGAAAAAGCGTTTATTGGCCACAAGTTTGAACTAACAATCCATTTGCAATCCATTAATCTAATACATTCTGAGAACTGTTAACTATTATTAATTATTATCTTCTTACGCTGGTAACTATTCTCACAATTTTATACGGTTATTTCTCCGTCATCTATTATATTTTATCCATAAAATAATAATCACTTATTTCAATAGTTCCTAAATTTTCTAATTTTTGTATATTGGCCACGCTATTACTGCCGATCAGTAAGATCGTCGCCGGGGGTTATCGCGTATTTCTTATTTTGCCGTTAATTTATTTAATATATATTTCCATCTTCATTCACATACTGTTACTACGCTACATTTTTAATAATTTACACAACAATGGTTTAGGTCTTGACACATACATAATTTGCAGGTTGCATTATTTTATTTATTTCCATGGTACGACTTATTTATTATTCGTTTGTCGTATTTATTGAAATATTTATTTCCATGGTCTGCTCTTAGTATCTTATGTTGTCTAGTAATTGAATTCATCAACTAGAGATTTCCTATATTTTGTTGCCGTTCTTATATATTTCACTAACTCAATTTATGAGACTTGATCGGATCTTCCATTTAATATATCAATCAGTTCTGACTGGGTGAGGTGCTCCTTCTTCAAATACTGTACACAAAATTCGATGAGCACTGGGCAATTTGACATAAAATGAAGCACCGTCTCATCCTCTCGTCGGTTGCACATTGAACACATGTTCGATATTCCCTCTTTCCACCATCTGTAATTAACGTTCAACATCACCGTCCTTACTCTGAATATCGCACGTATTTTCGATAGGTCCTGCACTGTCTGATAGGCTCTTCCACACCCCCCCGCCTCATGGTTCTGTTAGAAAACGACGTATATTATCATACAAAACTACACATGTATTCTCAAACACAAATTACAAAGGAATGAACTTTTCCTGAACCACAGGACGCTTGAAACCAAGGCACTCGTTGATCGTATCAACAGTCAACATCGACAAGTCAACATTCAACATCAACAGGTTCAATTCTGCATGAAGTCTGTGATGAGCTGACTCGCATACCTTTCTCTGAATAGTCTCCGTCCAGAATACTCTTGACTCATTCCATACATCCTTCATTTCTTGAACCCACTCTGCAGGACTTGGTTTATTTCCTGATTTCCGCGACACTTATGATCAAGTACTTCATGGAGACGTTTCGTACAGTCTTATCTTGGAAGCTAAATTGAAAGGGACAAACGGCAAGTTCTTAGGTGTAATAACCCAGGAGCCAAATCAATACAAGTCTCATTTTCAATCGGAATCCTCGGATTTGACCCATATTTTGCATATTTGGTAACAACAACAAAACCGACCGAATACTGTATAATATAATGTGTTTCTTTGGGGTGATGCATTGTGTGTCAGGCTGTAAGGAGCTGTTTCGAAAAATGTGGGAGCAATGGCGGCTACTCCTCTAGAACTACTAGAGCGCGTAGAGATCACGTAGAGAAAGACATGCGTTTCTTAGCGAGCGGCAGTTACAAGGCCACATTCCTTGCAGCGCGCCTCCAACCAATCTGGCCTCTGGTCTGTTTACTGGTGAATTTCACAAGCAAAATCGGTAATCACGGTTACGAACGGGGTAAGCCCCACGTTACTCCAAGGCGTCACCTGCCTGCTCAGTTGGTACGGCGAGCAACAACTCCCAGCTTCACCCGTAGTGCCTGGTGCAAAAGGGGACTTGCGTCGTCAGATTGCGTCGTGCATGCCTTGGCAAGTCGTACTCTCCCCAATAAGCCGTTTACACTGGGTGCACGAAGAACACGAGTTCTTTGACGATTCATCGATTTGCAGGACGAATAAAAGATCCACCAGGTTTACCAGCAAGTGGCAAAACGGGCTTGGGAGTTCGAAAACATCAGTGAACTGGGTTTATAAACTCTTTTTGCCACCAGTAGCAGTTTACATTTCACCGAATGTCTGGCTGATAATTGTTTGAAAATAGTATTCGCGAATAATGATCGCTCGGTGTAAACAAGGCCCTCTTAATATCTTCGAAAAGTGATAAAGTGAGCAGTTTAAAGCTCAGATAACGGAGTGATAAGATGCGTCTGGGGCGCTACATCAGGGAGACAAGGACCTAATGTTCTCCAGTCTTGGTTTTTCGAGCTCTCTGATTGGTCAATCGTCTACTCCCGCCTCAGTGAAAACTTGAATGCCTCGAAATTGTATCCTATCTAGGAGCATGTGCTCACGTCCATCTGATTGGTCTGAACTACAAACCAGAGTTTGGTGGTGCACATGGTCATGTGCTTCTATCAGCGGCCGGCCCTGTTAGAGAGGTTGCCTATAGTCGTGTTTTGGGTGCCGAATGGAATAAGACCAACAGCAGGTACATAGGTGAAATACCCTCAGAGCTAGAACATTTTGAATTTCATTTTGAGTGGAAAAATATCGCTTGAAAGATAATTATTATTTTATCAGTAAAGAACAAAACTCAATACTCATAAAATGCATTCCATTTCAACCCCTGGATAAAACTCTCTGAAACTATTAATTTTAAAAAAATTTTAATTAATAAAACAATATATTTCAGCTCGACGTATTGAGGATTTATCTCAAGAGCTTCTGAATGATTTACCACTCGAACAAGAATAATCCATGAATATGGTCAAGTGAAAAGGTGGGTGTACACTCATGTCGAATAAACGCCTACCTGTGGCCTGCCGTTATGAATAATGTCCCCCCGCGCCCTCAGACGAAACCGAGCAACCGGTGGAAAAAGGAAATCATGGGAAGAGGGGCGTGTATCTTGTTCTGCCAAGATTAATGTCTCGAAGGTGTAATATACGCCTCTTGTGGGTGGGAAGGCCCGCTCCCAAACCGTCGTATTCACCTGGCACAAGCGCTGCCCCCAGTTTTAAAACGAGGCCATAAATTTTCCTTTTAATGCTTTTCTTGTCACATGTCCTGATGTATTTATTTATGATAAATAATTAATACAGGCGGTCACATTATTCAATATTCTCGTTCATCATTTTGAGTTTATTAACATTAATCCGGAATGGGTTTTGGATGGGACCAACATGGATTTTTCCTGGAAATTTCAGATCTTTTGCTCCAGCCGTTTAGGAGAAATAGTGCGAACGGAGTACGGCGTACGACGTACGGCGGACGGACGGAAAAATTTGTATTGCCGATTCGGATTCTACACCCTTTGAAACGTAAACCATAACATTTTCATGGGGGTTAGAATTTTTTTTTTCAAGAGCGATTACAATGATTTATTATTGAATAATAAACCAAAAGCGAACCACGTTTTGTATACCATAAGTCCAACCATTTTGGACAGTAACTAGAAGCCGTTGTTCTTTCGGTTATGAGTAAACAATCGAAAAACAAGAAAGCATGTGATCTCGTCCCACTGCAAAAACGTTGCGATGGGCCAGTACCGGTCAAGGCTGCGGAACTTCGAGATGTGCAGCACCTTGCTTAATTCTCGGTGAATGAGAATACTCAATATTTCTACCGAAAACGTCTTATTTCTGACAACCGGATAGAAGTTGATGACGTGGAATTCCTTTGATGAGGCCATTTGACGTTTAACAATGATCAAGGTCCATCTGTTTTCTTGGAAAAATCAGTTTATCCCATTTTTCTTATATTCATAAGAAATTTTGATTTTGGTTTCTCCATTAAGATGCGTTTTTTTCCGCACTAATGACAATTTGGAATTGAGAATTATTCACCATTTAGCCCAAATATTAGGCTTGAAAGTTTAAAATTCGAATTTTCCAGATTTGCGAATGAGAACCAATTACAAATCCACTTGTCACACGTATCAGAATAATTAGAAGCAAGAACCCGGGTTGGTACATAGTGTTACGGTTTGTAGCTTGCCCATTGGTTCGTATTCATGTGAAGGAAAAGCTGTAAAATAGAAATAAAAAAATTGTAAGAAAATTACAGTGTGAAAGAGTTGGAAACGTATTTGAATGGACTGAGTAGTAAGTTATATCCCACTTTCAAAGTTGTAATTATAAAATGTAATTATAAGCCCTCCGTTGTACCCCTCATACATATTTATGAGTTTTCGTTCCAACAGCTCAAAGAGGTTTTTGATGAGATGGGAATTTCTCGAATACCGACTTGTGGGTATGTCGGAGACTTGAGTATTCGGCACTGTTTCCAAGTTTCTGGACGGTCATTCCAACAAATCCATTGACCAATGCAGCAGGAAAATTCTGTAAATGCGGGAATGTTAATGGCTTCCTATTAACATGAATTCATAGATCATTGAAAAGTTCAAAATAATCTTGAAAGAAGTATAATACCCTTGGTATAATAATTTACGAGACAAAAATGCCACGCTGCATGTTCAAAACGTGAGTCGTTTACCGTTTCGATAGCGGATGGAATAATGACAAGATCGAGTTGAAATTTATATGAGGTGATTAAACCGGCTTGAGCCAAATACCTTGTAGTTTGGACGAGATCAGATAACCGGAAACTGGGGAAACCAGTGGATTATACTTAACCTGCGGTTCAAAACCCATATGTTACAGGGATTTAAAAATTATGTTATAGAGTAGGGTAGCATCTGGAGGAAGATCATGGTACTCTCTACATTCTGGCCCAGCGGGATAGACTTACACCTCCCACTCCTGTAGGGTGTACCGAATCGAATCTTTTGCAACCCATCTTCAATATGTAGTCACATGACGATCGATACTCCTTCGACGCCTCCTCCTTGTTTCTAGGTTACCACTTCTTCCCTCTTATTTTAAACCAGCCGGTATCACTTGTTGTTTCTTAACGTCGGAAAACAACAAACGATGTCCACGAATATTCAACAATTTTTTAAAACATTAACCTATACAACTTGACCAATATTCTTTGAAAATTGCATCGAAATCAAACGAAAACTGTGGGAATTAGGATTGTTACAAGAACCTGAGAACAGACAGACGTTGTTCAGAATGGACTAAAAAACAAACTGCTAGAATCTAGCAGTTAGATTGAATTCCAGAAGCACCTAGCCCCCAAACATATGTCACGCTTGCGTGCGCGTCCTAAGAATAACGCGCGTTCGTCCCACGCGGTGCTCGCCTCGGGAGAGACACGAGCTGCTCGCAGTTGCTCACGATGGACGACCAAGTGTTAATTGCTGCAGCTGTTTTTGTTGTGATGAGTCCTTCCAGGCATCATGGATATCATTGCGGTTCATGCATATCAGAATGCTTCAACCCGGGTATCGGCTGTAAACTACAAGTATCCACATCGGCTATCACTCCACTATCCACATTCACTACAACTCGAAGCTATCGGCCAGACATCACTAGGTTACAAACAAACAATAATAAAACAAAAAACGCAAATGTTGGCACCATAAATCGGGCCATACATCGGGAAGGGTTTGACCTACGGACGTGGGGGGGGGGGGTCTCATTCGATTTCTCAAGGTATGTTCTTCAAAAAGACACAAATTTAGACTTGTTTTGAGGTTTTTAGGGATTTTACAAAACTTTGATAGCCCTCAAAGAGTATTTAAATTGAGTGAGAAAGCTGGCTCAAGAATTGGGGCGTCGTCAGGCCAAGATGGATTTTTCCTGAAAATGTCAGATCTTTTGCTCCAGTCGTTTGGAAAAAATCGTGCGTACGGCGGACGGACGGAAAATTGTTTATTGCAGATTTGGATTCTACACCCTTTGAAACGTAAACCATGAAATTTTCTGGGGGGGCTCCAGAAAATTTCCAGAACGATTACAATGGTTTATTATTGAATAATAAACCAAAAACCGACACTGACCGGAGCACGCCCAAGCACGAATATTCGGCAATATTCGGCAACCGAGCGACAAACCCATATGAGTACTTTATGAACTAAAATTAATGAAATTAGCAGCTATTAAATGGCGTGCATACTAAGTACATCATTTTATTAAAGTGAAATATAAATTTTAACAATTAATGTGGTGTAAATATAGTGTTATAGGTACGTACTTTATAAAAATTAGATGTAAGAACCAACTCCGGGCTGGGCCACAGTGTTACACTATCCAGCTCGGTCATAAGTTATTATTCAAATGAAGAATGTAACATGTAAAATGATGTAAATAAACTATCAATCTATCTATCTATCTGTTAGCTCATAGGCGAGCATCGGATAGGTGCTCGGCGAATACCGAATGTGTGGAGCCTCCTTAAGGGATGATGATGTTCGTCGAATCATGATAATAACACGGGTGCCATCTAATGGTAAGAAATGCTCTGGTCAACAGTGGTGCTCGTCGCAACCTTGCTCGTTGACAACTGGCAAATACATTCAAAGTTTGTATCAAAAGCTAAGATATGTGCCTATACGACGTATAGAATCAATTTTATATCAGAAGAACTAAAGATCAACATTTATCAGGCGCTGTTTGAGACAATTTCGCAGTATGCCATTGTAACATGGGAAACCACTTTCAAGTATTAAGATTCAAAAAATGTCATTGAAGATATTGTTAAATAAGCCATCCCACCGACACATTATTTCATGATTTGGATTCGCTAACTCTCCATCAATTGTATACATTGAATAAGCTAAAACTAATTCGTAAACAGAAAAGATATTGATGATGTGAGAACGGCAATCAGAATCATATAGACTGAAGTTGCCGAGAGTTAAAAATGCATTTGCTCAAATGATGACAAAATACAAAGGCATGCAAATAGTAAATCAAGATTTTCAAAAAAATTGGAAATCTAATGAAGATAAACAGTGAACAGTTATTCAAAAACGCTGCAAATTCATTCACTGGGGTTCATTATTCAATCGGCTTGCGTTCATGATTTGAATTTCTACTAAGGAGTCTTCTTCTACTTTGGAGTCTGCGTGTTTCACAAGATAGGGCGATTATTGAATTTCAGGAGATATACATGGAGCACGTGAATCTGTTCTCGACCAAAATACCTATTTGGATTGATCAGTTGATCATATTTGTGTGCCTCCTGAAATTCAACAATCGCCCTATCCTGTGAAACACACAGACTCCAAAGCTTAGTAGAAATTCAAATAATGAACGCAAGCCGATTGAATAATAAACCCCAGTGAAAGAATTTGCAGCGTTTTTTTATTGAACCTCAATACCCCCCCCCCCACACAAACATCTATAATTTATCAAGCCCTTTGGCACTCGTATTGCGTTAAAACTTCCCCAAATCCAAATTTAAACGATGTAGTCAAAGGTAGACAGATGTAGAGGGGGCACACAAATATCATCAACGGATCAATCCAAATAGGTGTTTTGGATGAGAACCGATTTACGTGGTCCATGCATATCTCCTGAAATTCGATAATCGCTCTATCACCTGTAAAACACGCACACTCCGAAGCTTAGTACAGATTCAAATCACCAACGCAAGCAAATTGAATAATAAACCCCAGTGAAAGAATACTTATTTATCCCAGCAATAATATTGAATAATAAACCCCAGTAATAATATTGAATAATATTTACCTATATATTATCAGAATGCTTCAACCCGTGTACCGGCTACTAACTGCACTACAAGTATTCACATCGGCTATCACTCCAGTATCCACATTCACTACAACTCGACGCTATCGGCCGGACACCACTAGGTTACAAACAAACAATAGTAAACGAAAAAACGCTGCAAATTCTTTCACTGGGGTTTATTATTCAATTGGCTTGCGTTCATGATTAAAATTTATACTAAGCTTAGGAGTGGGCGTGTTTCACAGGTGATGAGCGATTATTGAATTTCAGGAGGTACACAAATATGACCAACTGATCAATCCAAATAGGTATTTTGGTTGAGAACAGATTCACGTGCTCTATGCATATCTCCTGAAATTCAATAATCGCTTTATCACCTGTGAAACACGCACACTCCAAAGCTTAGTAGAAATTCAAATCATGAACGCAAGCCAATTGAATAATAAACCCCAGTGAAAGAATTTGCAGCGTTTTTATAGGTCTATTGAATTTTTTATTTCAGAGCGATTTTTGACAGAGAACTCGGTGTTTGAACGTGGAAAAACGTGGATTTTTCAAACGAAATCAGCTTTTTGACATGAAATAATGCCTGCGTTGTTGGATGAAAATGATGAGACGAAGGGGAAATAACCAAGTAATTTTTCTCGCTGAATCGAATGAAAACATTTCTAAAGCTCTCCAAAATATTAAAATCATGAAAAGAATTCACGTTTTTAACGTTTCATTTTGTTGAAGTTATCTTATCAGAATCTTTGAAATTTTCGTACTTTAAGTTTTTGAAACATCATTCAATTGAAAATCATTGAAAATACACTACGAAGGCAATATCAATGAAGAACGGCAAATCTCGACAGAAGCAGGTTAACCTACAAAGTGTCCGCCGTTAACGTTACAAAGTGCAACGTAAACAAATGTTAACGGGATTGCGCGGCGAAAAAGCGATTTGAAGGTCACACCACGGGGCACGAGGGTTTGCCGTGACAAACTCAACTAGCGCGGTACCGCGCTTTTACGTATGACAATTCTATAGAACAGCATAGTTTGATCGCTTATAGAACAGATCGCGTTGGTGGCCCGCGTTCGTTTTTCACATATGACCCTGACGCGTCTGCGGCTGGCGACTTCTTCATGTAGGTACATACACAAGCGCGCCGCGCTGTGGGAGAGTTTCTCTCAAGGGGCGAGGCACGGCAGGCGTTCAGCGGCGCGGCAGGCGCCCGGCGCCCCTGTACCTATACTATTGCCCATATATGAGCGACCCCTTACCGCAGGGACGAAAACCCCCTCTCCGCCATCAGGTGGCAACACCACAGCGGACCCTTTAACTCGGCTGACTTTCCCTCATTAGCAGCAGTAAAAGCCCCTTTCAATCTCCCCCTCTTGACGCAAGATGTTTTATTTTTTTTTTTTTTTTTTTTTTTTTTTTTTTTGGAAAATGTAATTTCTTGTAAGATTCAAAATGTTCTCATCGTTCTGAGGAAAACAGATCTAAATGTCATAATAATCGGTTCAGGAACACCTTATCAAACAAGTGTGTGGCCGTATTGCAAAAGTGTAATAAATTGCAAATAGTAGAAATTCAAATCATGAACGAAAGCCAATTTAATAATAAACCACAGTGAAAGAATACTTATTTACCGCAGTAATAATACTGAATAATAAACCCCAGTAATAATATTGAATAATATTTACCTATATATTATCAGAATGCTTCAACCCGTGTATCGGCTTCTAACTACACTACAAGTATTCACATCGGCTATCACTCCAGTATCCACATTCACTACAACTCGACGCTATCGGCCGGACACCACTATGTTACAAACAAACAATAATAAACGAAAAAACGCAAATATTGGCACCATAAATCGGGCCATACATCGGGAATGGTTTGACCTACGGACGTGGGGAAGGGCTCATTCGATTCCTAATGGTATGTTCTTCAAATAGGAAAATATTTAGGCCGATTCGACTAGTTTTGAGGTTTTTAGGGATTTTACAAAACTTTTACAGCCCTTAAAGGGCACTTTAAATTGAGTGAGGGAGCTGGCTCAAGAATTAGGGCGTCGTCGGACCAAGATGGATTTTTCCTGAAAATTTCAGATTTTTTGCTCCAGCCGTTTCGGAGATATCGTGCGTACGGCGTACGGCGGACGGACGGAAAATTTTTATTGCAGATTCGGATTCTACACCCTTTGAAACGTAAACCATGAAATTTTCAGGGGGGTTAGCATTTTTTTTTCCAGAGCGATTACAATGGTTTATTATTGAATAATAAACCAATAGGAACTTGTAAACCAGGGATCTAAAGAAAATATCGACATATAAAAATATATCGATATGTTTGGCGATATTTTCTATTCCGGTATATCGACATTAAATGCACACAATCGGATCCGATATTTTTCGGCGCAAATCATCATGTCAACCATTTCCCACTTCTTATTGCTCAAAACTAATTTTATAATTTCCACTAATGAATAGGGGAATCATATCAGAGGAGGTAGGCAAGCCAAAGGGAAAAAAGGTAGGGACATCTTGGAGACTTGGGTTCTAGCCAGTTCGAGGCTTACTGAAAAGCACATCTATCAAAGGGTTTTCCTCACCTCTATCCCCAACCAATATTGGTTTGATTGATTTTTTCAAGTTTTCCTTCGTACATTGATTTTACAACCCTACATAATATTTTTTAATTTACTTCCCTGGATCCCTGGATCATTATCATGAATTAAGTTTCATGGAATTTTAGAGTGGTTGAATTCTTTACCTGTAGTAGAATGAAATTCAATAATGCATTATTATTCACTGGACTCATACGTAATTTGGATTAAAGTTTGAAAAAAATATCGAATTACTAGAGCGATACTTTGAAAAAATATCGATATTCGATAGGTATGTCGATATTCTTTGCGGATATTGAATCCTACTCTTGCTACTCTACTGGACTAATTAGGAAAATTCTTTCATCAATAGAATTATTGGTGAGTGTCCTAGACTATATGTCAACTCGTAAAATTGGAAGCCTTTGCGCAGTAGCCAAATTTTCAAAGTAAGTCGAAGAGGTAACGGTCAAACGGAAACGTTTCTCTTAGATGCTGTCTTAACGATGTTTGATTGAGTTCTAGAGAAAAGTTATCGAGTTAAATACTACGAGTTTAATACTCGCACCAACAAAAAACTACGTACATCCAACTTTTACGTTCAAGTCATTTACAAAAAACTGTTAATTAAAAGAATCTTTTAAAGCATCAGGTATGTCATGTTTAGCGGTATTATGATCAATAATCCTGAGTTCCTATCAAAATAAGAAAACTTATCATCTCAAGCATTGGGACAAAAGACTTTTCCTTTTTACTGCGTATGATTTGAACTAATGGTTAGAGAGATGGTAGGACAAAAGTATGGAAGAACGCGTCAGCTTGCAACATTGCGTTGACAAGATGGTTGGAATGATATCGGAAAGATTGACCCCCGAAACCAACAACAATTACGAGCGGACGATTACATACAATTAATAGATGCTTTATATTGGGAAACACGTTATCTTGCCCTCGTCATCACGAGCTCGCCGTGATTCACGAATGAGAAAACACTGCTAATTCTAAAATATGGGTTTATTATTTTCAGATAGCCCTTTTGCACAGATCACTGAATTGCAGATAATTATTAAACAGAGAGTATGGTCATTATCTAAATATAACGTAATAGATAACAATGTATCACGGAATGGGTACAATGTTAAATGAGCCAAAAACTGATTAAAATCGGTAGAGACGATGCATTACAATGTATAAAAATTTATACTTATCCATACTAATAGTCCATACTAATGATAACTATCCATACCTCCCACCTCCCACCTACAGATGTTGTCTCCTCCATTCTAGATGTCATAAATAGGAGCACATACATATTTCAGCACGTTAGAAGACCTTTAAGAACTGAACTAACCATCTGATTATTGATCTCCATGTAACCCTGTAACTGACTCCCAAGTCTCCCGAGACAGTGGGATGAGTTTGTCTTAAACGTAACTTCATGAGTATCAGCCGTTAGTAGCCCCTTTGTACGAAACAGATGCTGATGTCAAAACGTACAGCTCACGAAGCTCTGCACGCGAGGCCATGTGTATTAGGGTGTATCGATTTTCAACTTTTTTTTTGTTTTCAAATTCCAAGTTGAAAAAAAGTTGCTACTAGGTACTACAAATTACCACAAAAAATTTTAGATTTTTAAAAAAATGTTTAGGTTTCCCGCACAAGGCCTAAAGCTTAGAAATTTTGCTAAAAAAGTCAATTTTTACCAAAAATTAAAATAACCTAAAACATGCGTTTTTCTAAGTTGCAAGTTGATATTACACTAATAATAACCACGAACAACTATATAAAAATTATCTCAATAATGTAGCACATAATTTAGGTCTCCCGCACAAGGCCTAAAAGTCGTAGATTTCGGCCGATTTTAGCAATTTTCCATTACTTGGATATCATTATGGTTCATACTTCAAACCTTAAATGTAACTAAAACCTGGTTTGGCTTGGTTGGAATTGTTGTAATAAGTGAAAATTTCATTATTTAATAATGAAGAACAGTTTAAGGAAGTTATTTGTATGAAGAATTTGTTGAAATAAACTCTTATGTTATTTGCTGTCACTGTTGTTTATTGAAAAAATAAAATAAAAAAAAGGTTATAACATGTCACAAAGTTTAGTGTAGTTGTTAAAAGTAAAAAATATTGTTGATTTTTCCATATGACATAAGAGCCTTAGCACTGTGAGCAAGCGTTTTATTGTTCTATTTAATGGCTTATATGTATTCCTCCTTTGATCTTCGCTTCAAAACTTGAAACCAAAGTTATACAATGTAAAT